>VWZF01000466.1:237-28138 GCA_013396755.1 Sclerurus mexicanus | reverse complement strand
TAAGCTATTCAGTAAAAGTGCAAACAACATACAAGAAGTCATACATTAAATTTGTGTACAATCAAATTACAGTATTTCAACACATTTTGCAGAAAATATCTGACAAGCGTTATTACAGCAGGGAAATGAACTTCCAACCTCATCTGAGGTTTGATAATGTCCTATCTGATATTTCTGAAAAAAGAACAGGTAGCTAATTAAAGGTTCATTTTTGGTATGATTTTGCACTCAGATCCATAAGTGCAGTCTACACACAGTTTAAATTCCTGAGGCCCAAAACCATAACTAAGGAACATGATTATGTGGCCAGTATCTTCATTACAGATAGACTTAGGTGGTGTAGGTCACTTTGAGACTAACTTTAAAACTGAGCGGTTTTTGTTAAACGCAATTCTTATAACAAAAAAAAAAAATTAAAAAAAATTAGGGTTGAGAGGGATCTCCAGAGATCATCCAGTCCAACACTAAGGCATAGTCATTGAGAGCAGGTTGCACAGGAACAAATCCAGGTGGGTTTTAAAGGTTTCCAGAAAGGGGCACTTCACAATCTCCTTCTAGTTATCCTTCTGCAGTTCTCTGCCACCCTCNCTTTTCCAGTGCTCTGCCAGCCTCATTATAAAGAAGTTCTTCTTCATGTTGCGATGGAGCTTCTTGTGTTTTCGTTTATAGCCATTGCTCTTTATCCTGTCACTGGACACCACTGAAAAGAGTCTGGCACCATCCTCTTGGCACCCGCCTTTTGTATATTGATATGTATTTACGAGATCCTGTGTCAGTCTTTTTTTTTTTCTAGACTAAACAGGCCCAGCTCATGGAGTGTCTCCTCATAAGACAGATACTCCAGACTCCTCATCACCTTTGTAACCCTCTACTGGACCTTCTTCAGTGTCTCCGTGTCTTTCTTGCCTTGAGGATTCCAGAACTGGACAGAGCACTACAGATGTGGCCTCACTAGGGCTGAGTAGAGGGGGAGAATCATCTCCCTCTTCACCCAGTGGAGATCCTTCTCTTAAGGTGCTGACTACACTCTTCCTGATGCACCATAGGATACCACTTGACCTCCTGGCTGCAAGCACACACTGGTGGATCATAGCCAGCATGTTATCCACCAAGATTCCCAGGTTCTTAAAAAAATAGATGTGTTACATTTTTAAAGAACACCTAGTGGTTGGAAGTATTTTGGAATAGAGATTTTTATGCATCAGGTGACAGTGCCTTAACAGGATGTTAGTCCCAGTACATTCTGAAATCAATAAGATAGCGTGATCTACAAATAATGCAGTGCAATTATTATTACAGAGTCACAGAATGAGGTTGGAAAAGACCTGTGAGATCATCAAGTCCAAGTTATGACAGAACACCACCATGTCAACTAGACAAACACACTGAGTGCCATGTCTAGTCTTTTCTTAAACACCTCCAGGACCATGACTCCACCACCTCCCTGGGCAGCCCATTCCAATACTTAGTCACCCATACTGTGAAGAAATTCTTCCTAATGCCCAACCTCAGCTTCCCCCAGTATAACTTTAGGCTATGTCCTCTTGTCCTATTGCTGGTTGCCTGGGAGAAGAGACTGACCCCCACCTGGCTGCAACCTCCTTTCAGACAGTTGTAGAGAATGGTAATATCTCCCCTGAACCTCCTCTTCTCCAGACTAAAGAACCTCAACTCCCTCAGCACTCATCATAAAACTCATGTTCTAGACCCTTCACCAACTTCATTGTCGTTCTCTGGACACACTCCAGCACTTCTGTCTTTACACTTTTATGTCTTAATTGCCCCAGAGTTGGACATAATACTCTGAGTGAAGGGAGACAATCACTGCCCTTTGAGAGCCACTTTGTTAAAATCACTAGAAGACTTTTGTCCACTGTAGTAAACTGTACACAAACAACTACACACCAAAGACCACCTCTTCCTGAATATGCCTACTAATCTGGACTGTGATAGCAATTTGAGATAAGTGTAGTACTCTTGTTATCCTAGGAGAAGAATGTATCCACAGGTGTAAAAGACTGGATTGCTGATGGCTCAGATAATCAAGGTGCAAGCTGACTATCTGCAAAGTAATCAACCACCCCCTCAGACTACAAACTGTTGAACTAGATAAAGAGAGAGGCAAATCCTGTAATGTGGGGTAGTGTTTCTTTGTTCTTACACAAATGACTCAGCTGTGATAACTCCTCTTTGGGAAAGTATTCAAACAATTTATAGGTAGCCTGAAGATATTCATCTCTACTGATGTGACATAATGGATTGACCTATGCTCACATAACAGGCAGCGGCAATATCTTAAAGGCACCAAAGACTCCTGAAATGTCCCATCATTCAGTATTCCATCATCCAGTGAAGAACTCTCTGCCCCAGGGAAGATACAGGGGGTGTATCTTAAGCTATCTTAAGCATAATAAAACACCACACTCAACACTGGTTTTTCTTCCTTCACCACATGGGACTTTTCCTTACCACCCTGGGCTTCACAGACTCTTCCCTCACCACATGATCTTCCCTCTCCATCCTGCTTACCAGCAGAATTTTTCCTTAACCACACAGGACTTCCCTCATCACTACCGTGGGCTTCCCTCAGCGAATCCAGACTGCAACCATCACTTTGACAAGACTGGGACTTTTATCACTGAGAAGACCAAAAGAAGTGGATCAATGGGACACCATCAGAATCCATAGCAATATTTTTTCCTGCTTAATCTGTCTCTCTGTGACTCTCTCTCCCCCTTTCTCTCCTTGTCTTATTTCTTTCTATCTCTCTCTACCTCACATTTACTGTTAAATAAAAATCCATACTATTGACTTTAGAATGTGGTCTCACTTGTACTTTAATTTGAGCAGAGGCAACTCTCTAATTTTAAAGAACCTGATCATAACATGCTGGTCATGCTGGCTACACTATTGCTGTCACAANTTTGACAAGACTGGGACTTTTATCACTGAGAAGACCAAAAGAAGTGGATCAATGGGACACCATCAGAATCCATAGCAATATTTTTTCCTGCTTAATCTGTCTCTCTGTGACTCTCTCTCCCCCTTTCTCTCCTTGTCTTATTTCTTTCTATCTCTCTCTACCTCACATTTACTGTTAAATAAAAATCCATACTATTGACTTTAGAATGTGGTCTCACTTGTACTTTAATTTGAGCAGAGGCAACTCTCTAATTTTAAAGAACCTGATCATAACATGCTGGTCATGCTGGCTACACTATTGCTGTCACAACCCAGGGTACCATTTGCCTTCTTGGCCACCTGGATACGTTACTGGCTCATGTTCAGCTGCTGTCAACCATCACTCCCAGATCCTTTTTCACTGGAGCCACTTTTCAGTCACTCTCCCCCAAGCCTGTAGCATTGCCTGAGGTTGTCATAAAGCCAAGGACATTACCTAGCACTTGGGCTTCTTGAATCTCATATATTTGGCCTCAGGCCATCAATGCAGCCTTTCCAGATCCCTCTGTAGAGCCTACCAACCCTCAAGCAATAAATACTCTCATGCAACTTGGTGTCAAAATGCCAAAGGGTATACTCAGTCCCCTTTNTTTCCTTACCACCCTGGGCTTCACAGACTCTTCCCTCACCACATGATCTTCCCTCTCCATCCTGCTTACCAGCAGAATTTTTCCTTAACCACACAGGACTTCCCTCATCACTACCGTGGGCTTCCCTCAGCGAATCCAGACTGCAACCATCACTTTGACAAGACTGGGACTTTTATCACTGAGAAGACCAAAAGAAGTGGATCAATGGGACACCATCAGAATCCATAGCAATATTTTTTCCTGCTTAATCTGTCTCTCTGTGACTCTCTCTCCCCCTTTCTCTCCTTGTCTTATTTCTTTCTATCTCTCTCTACCTCACATTTACTGTTAAATAAAAATCCATACTATTGACTTTAGAATGTGGTCTCACTTGTACTTTAATTTGAGCAGAGGCAACTCTCTAATTTTAAAGAACCTGATCATAACATGCTGGTCATGCTGGCTACACTATTGCTGTCACAACCCAGGGTACCATTTGCCTTCTTGGCCACCTGGATACGTTACTGGCTCATGTTCAGCTGCTGTCAACCATCACTCCCAGATCCTTTTTCACTGGAGCCACTTTTCAGTCACTCTCCCCCAAGCCTGTAGCATTGCCTGAGGTTGTCATAAAGCCAAGGACATTACCTAGCACTTGGGCTTCTTGAATCTCATATATTTGGCCTCAGGCCATCAATGCAGCCTTTCCAGATCCCTCTGTAGAGCCTACCAACCCTCAAGCAATAAATACTCTCATGCAACTTGGTGTCAAAATGCCAAAGGGTATACTCAGTCCCCTTTTCCAGAACATTGATAAAGATATTAAACAGGACTGGCTCCAATGCTGAGCCCTGGGGAACACCACTGGTGAATGCCAGGATATATTCACCATTACTCTCTGGACCTCAGCCATCCAGCCAGTTTGAAGAACACAGTGAAGAACACACTCATTCAAACCACAAGCAGCCAACTTCTCCTTGAGTATGCATTGGGAAACAGTAGCAAAGGCTTCACTAAAATTTAAGTAGTTGACATCCACAGGCTTTTTCTCATCCACTAAGTAGATCACCTTGTCATAGAGGAGATCAGGTTAGTTAAGCAGGACCTGTCTTTCACAAATCCATGCTGACTGGGCCTGATTTCCTGATTATTATGAACATGCCATGTGACATTCAACATTATCTACTCCGTGACTTTCCCTGACACTGAAGTCTGAACAGGCCTGTAGTTTCCCAGATGCTCCTTCTAACCCATCTTGTAGATGGATGTCATATTTGCAAACCTCCAGACACCTGAGAACCCTCCAGTTAATCCAGTCTGCTGATAAATGATTAAGTGGCTGATGTTGTTTAGGAATTGTATTCCCCAATTCGTTGTTCTCAGCGAAACAGTCTAAACCATTTGTTCCTTAGTTCCCCATCACCCTCCCCCTCTCTCTGCGCTCGGCTGAAGAGGAGAACTGAAGGCACAAAAGCTAAAGATCATGGGTTGAGATAAGAACAATTTACTGGAAGCAGAAATTAAATAAGACAATGAACAGTAACAGCCACATTAATGACAGTGTACAAGAAAAGGTGAATGATTCACATGTGGTTGTTCACCATGTGGAAACCCCAGATAATACCTGACCACTTCTTCAGCCATACTACACAGCCCAGACATGGCCCCTGCTGTCTGGGGAGTGTAATTGTGGCCACTGCAAAAGTTAACCCTGTCCTAGCCAGAACCAGGGCAATGGCTTGGTGAATCCTTCTACCCTCAGTACCATTAGGTAGATCCAATCTGGCTCTATAAACTTGTGACTGTGTAAGTTCTGTAGCCAGTGACTACTGGTTTCCGCCTGTGTTGTGGGGTTTTAATTCTGTTTCCCATCCCTCCCAGCTCAGTAGTCTGGCTGTCTTGACAATGACTGGCCTTCCTATTAAACACTGAGGCAAAGAGGGCATGAAGTACTCAGCCTTGTTATCATCCTGAATGTTTCCCCCTCACATTCAATAAACATAGAACTATCTTGATACAGAATCCCATTTCATATTACTAGCTGGTAGAAAGTCTACCTAGATTACTTACAAATGTAAACTTCTGATAATGTCTAGATAAAAAATCCTTATTCTAGGTAACTTGAAGTGTATGTGTTAATACTGGATATGTATTATTGCCTCGTTGATTGACTGAATGTCTATAATTCACGCTGTGTGAAAGCCAGACAGAGCCTAGACAATAAAAATTGTGATGTTTTCCAACTCAGCTTCTTCATAGCTATTAAAGATTCTGTTTGTTGAAACTGCAATAGTATAAATTATTTTACAGGTAGTAAGACAGTGTTTAACATCTAGTGCTTCAAGTCAGATGAAAGACTGCAAGTAGCAGAAATTTCCCTGCTGCATCTGATTTATTTTCCTTCTGTTTCCAGCTTGTGATGAACCTCAGTATTCAGAAGTTTTATGCCTGCAGTAGTTATGAAGCTTTCAGTATAAAAGCAGAAGTGAAAAAAACCCAAGTTAATAGAGTCTGTATTCTCTTTAAAGCAAAGTATCTTCATTCTTGATTGAGATTTCATCAATTAAAAGTATTTTTTAGGAAGGTAATCTTCCTGTAATTGGGTGGGAGGTTTTGCTTCATTTTAAGAAGGGTGTTCATAAAGAAAACACTTCAGATTAATCACTTGAAATTTTCTGCTGAGCTGGTAATAACCAATGATGTCTTCTCATCCTTTGGGAAGATCTTTATGGTTTTAAATCAGGCATGAATTTATTTCTGAAATCATACCTCATAATGATGAAAATAGGTTCAGTGAATATTCCTTTTCTGTACGATTCACCCACAATATGAATGATATGGAAGGGTAGAATTTCCTTTATGACTACAAATGTTTGCTTTTTGTGGGAAAAAATTGTAACAGGTGAGGAAGGCTGTACTTTGGAATTGCTCTTTTTTCCACTGAGGTAAATTACTGGTAGAATGACAAGATGTCACACCATTAATTAGAACTCTTGATTTATTTTCCGAATATGTTTTTATTTAAAAGAGTTTAGTTAAACCTCCATTCTTCTGCTGCTTGAGTAGTCATAGCAACTAGGGTGCTAAAGTGCTACTCAGCTGAAATGGCAAACAGAATTGAGAACGGTTCCACACCTCTGCTTAATGTTTTAGGGAAATTTGTTAGAAGCTTTACAGATTGTTTTTTCTTCCTTTGACTGGATTTGCAGTTCAGTAATGGTAAGGGTTCTTGACATTCATTACAAATGACTGGGAGACAAGCCCTTTCTTTGTAAACCATCAGTTTTGTGTCAACATTGACTTAAAACAGAATTTTAGTGGTTTAGAAAATAAATGTATGTTTATCAACCTATAACAAAGTGGAAAACCCTGTATTCCGTATACTATTATAATTCTTATCCATCTGACAATGTCTCCATGATATCTTTTGTTTAGTGAATTCTGAAGTACTGTTAATTATCTGTGCACCCAAATTCAAGTAGGAATCAAATAATTTTCTGTTTCATCAAAATTGTAACAACAACCTAGTAAACTGTAAGCTTGAAATGCTACTTTGACAAGTACTCCTTGATATTCCCATTTATCAAAGTTTCTTGTCATCTTAAAGATCATTATGTGTTACAGGTTCTGCTGTTTTTCCATCATGATTAGAGATGCCTGTAGGCTGAGAGAAATGTTTTATTGTGACAAAAAAAAAAACAACAACAAAACAGGTTCACTATTACTAAGATACACAATTGCATGACAGTGATTTTGTTCTTTATTATAAACTCAAAATTTAAAACTACAGTAGGCTTAGAAAAATCTACTCAAAGAGTTGAGTAGCACAGACATGCCTGCATTGCAGGAAAAAAAAAAAAAAGAAAGAAACCCTAAATACATCTCACAACTCACAACTCTGTACAAAGGATATGAAAAGACTAAATGTTGGGATTTATATTTTGGCATATATCAAATTATCTTTCATGCTTTTCTACTCTTCAGACTTACAAATCATCAAGCTAAGAAATTCAAATGTCTTATCCTGAATGATCTTTCACATGATAGGAGAGCCTATATAGATGACTGTTGTTTAAGGAAATATGATTATCAAAATCCTATGCTAGTTCATGCTCCCACAGATGAGGAGCAGTCTTTCTATCTCTGCCTACTTATACACCAGTGATTAATCTTTCATGATGTCACCAATATGGAGGAATAGGTACTGATAAGATAAAAAAGCTTGAGAAATAGGAATATTTGCACTGAAGATTCAGAGTGGATCTATGACCAAGACCACCAATGACAGGGGATATAACATCACAAAACCTGTCAAGAATTGTTGGTTTTTTTTTTTCATTCTGCTGTTGCCATTATAAATCAGATATTATTGAGCAGTAGGGTAACAGATTAGAATTTGGCCCAAAGCAGGCAGTCTCCAGTGGCAGGTATTTCCAAAGTCTCAGTTTTAGGGCCAGTTCTTTTGAGTGACTTGGACACAGGAGACGAATGCACATTAAATAAGTTTGCTGACTACCTTACAATGATACCAAGAAAGAAAAGTCTTGTTTCCTCTTGAGGTTCATCTTGTTTCAATAGTGAGAAACCTGAGATGTTGGTCAGACATTTGAAAATGTCCTGGAGTTACACTGTCACATAACCAAGGAACGTAAGCACTTCAATTATGGAGCAAAAAGAGCGAGAGAGAGCTAAATTCATTACAAAATACAGTCATTCATAACCAGTTGACCATTCTCTCTGAAATAAATAAGAGACAACATAAGCATATGTAGTCAGAGTTTAGTGTTTATTACTAAAAACACCCATGTCTCTATGGTAATTAGAATCCCCTGTATGTCAGCTTCATACATGATGCAAGACATACAATCTCATATTATCTGTCTTGGAAATATAATTCTCTTTGTAAAATTCAGTCTTATAATACATGGAACTCATGACTGCCCTCTGACACCATACTCAAAAACTTGTGAGACACTGGAATCCATTTATGAGTTTTAAGGGGTAAAAGTATTTTGAGTTATGCTGAAGCTAAAAAGTTTGACTTCCCTCTCACCGTAGCCTAATACATGGTCATATGAATAATAATGATAATTAGTTTAGGTAAAAAACCCCACACTAAGCTCTAACAATGTCTATCCAATTCCTTAATGTCTAATTTATATTTAACCATAATTCTGTAGCTAAACAGGAGAAGATGCTGCTTCAGCTTTGATTAAAAAGAAGAGCAGAAAGGGCATGAGAATCATGATGATACTGTGTGATGGGAAGTAAGAGCACCACTGCACCTGGTTTTGTGAAAAATAAGTACACATTTGCTGCTCCCCTCCAAGTATACAGCTGGTTAGCAGTCCAGGCTCTGTTACCAACCTACTCTTCAAGCCTGTCACTGGAGTAAACCTGTCAGCTATGTTTGCAATAGCAGTGTGATCTGTAGATAAAGATGTAAATTATATTGCAATTTGCAGAACAACTTATCCTGATAAATGACAGCTTTTCTTCACTTGGCAGAACTTAGGTAAAGGCAAGGAAAAACTGTTTCAGAAGCAGAGACAACATTACTAGAAATAACAATCCCTTCCTCTTTCTTTTCTTTTTGTTCACATCATTTTCTTCACTTCACCTGATGGAGAACATCCTTAAGAAATAATGTTGGCTTTTTTTCTATGCACTCAGTTAAAATCAACACCTTCAGTTTGTACCTAGATGTGCTGGTTTAAGGGTAAACCGGCAGGAGAAATGGACCCACCACGAGAGAGATTCTAAGTCAGAGTTACAATTTAATGAAAGGTATTACACTAAATACAATGACACAAAGAGAAAAACTGCTTTCAACTCACCAAAAACCCAGCAGTATAACCCAGTGTCCTGGGGCACAAGCCCAAAGGGGTTTGTTCGCCCTTGTGCTGAGACCCGCGTGGTTCCCCCGAGTCTAAAGCAAAAGGAAGTGGAGAACCTGTTGGTGCAGATGATGTCTGTGGTCTGGTCGGGAGTGATGATTGCAGTCTGGTCGAGAACGGTGGCTTCCTCCTGTCAAGGTCCTGCTGCTCCTCTGGATCCGACGAGAGTAGCCCCCGAGGTCTTCTTACATCTGCTTATGTACCTTCAGGGAGCACCCAGTCCCTCCCCTAGGGTGGGGACTCACACACTCTGTGAGTCATGGGGCATTGTTGAACCGCTGATGGCCCATTAGCAACCACGCCCCCTCAGGCTGGGTGTGAAGGTGCTAACGACTCCCTGGGCGGCTGCTGCAAATGGTCCATTGTTCTTGGGAAATGAATAGAGGGGGTAGAATACATAGCTTTGATCACCCCCACACACTGATAACTGGTCCCACCTGCTGAACTAGGACACTAGAACAGATGTGGATCTAATTAATAACATTAATATATGTTTTCATTCTTTAATTAGAGGTTTAGAAAAACAAAATTTATATTCCTTCAAAAAGATAGCATTTGTTAAGGAAAAAAACAATTCTCACTTTAAGTGGGAAGATCTGGCAGCTAGCGAAGTACAGTAAGGCAGGTTCCACATATTTTGGACTTTTCCTGTGATAATATGAAAAGTGTGAAATTTCTATCCAAACTTCATTCTGGAAAACATTACTTATAATTCCCTGTTGACATTCACTGCCCTTGATTTCTTATTCCTTGTATCAGCAATGAGTGTTTCTTGAGTTGGATTGATCTATTAAACTTTATTGTTCTAATTCTTTTCCTACACTTTAAAATTCTATAAAGAAGTTCAAATAACTTTTCATATTCTGCAAAGTGAATTTAAGATTGGTAAAAGTTGCTGAGGCTGTAGAACATTTACAGCATGAGCAGCACATCAGATCTCCATCACTGCATTTCTTGATTATTTAAATTATGATACACAGGTAAGGAGCACAACACTGCAGTGGTGTGACACTGGCTGGATGCCAGGTGCCCACCAAGTCAATCACTCCTCTCATCAGCAAGACAGGATGGGGAGAAAATCAGGTGGTAAAAAGATCATGGGTTAAGATAAATGTGTTTAATAAAACAAAAGCAAAAGCCACATGTAGAAACAAGGAAAATGTTTATTTTTTTACTTCCCATCAGGATGCAGTACTCAGTCACTTCTTTGGAAGCAGGATTTCAGTACACATAATGGTTGCTCCAGGAGACAAACGTCATAATAACAAATACCCTTCCCCACTCCTTTGAGCTTTTATGGTTGAGCTGATGCCATATGGCATGGAATATCCCTTTGGAGACAGCTGTCCTGGCTTCTCTGGATCTTGCCCACTCCCACCCTACTGATGGGAGGGTGGGGGTTGGAGAGACAGCCTTGATGCTGTGCCTGCACTGCTCAGTAATAGCCAAAACCCGGTCTAGCTACCAGTGCAAATGAAAAACACTGTGAGGGCACCTATGAGGAAAGTTAATTCCATCCCAACAAGACTAAATAAAACCACTCCGGAAAGAATAATTCAGACCAACTGATTCTTTAGTTCAAAGGATTTCTTTTTGAACCATTACTAATAAAACACTAATTTTCATGTTTATATATATACTATGTATGTGGATCCATTGTGCATGTGTGTACATGATCTTTAAATTGATACTTTTAAATATGACCTGTCTGGGAGACTGTCACAAAAGATCATTTATCAAAGATAGTCTGTCTTCAAAGCAGTGAAGATCATCTTCTTTCAGTCAAAAATGATCTTTAAATGACCACAACTTAAGATAATTTTTTGCATAACCTACTGTTTTTTCAAGAAGAATGTCCAGCTGGTTTTGTATATTGATTTATTTAAGCTACATGTTAAACTATATTCATTTCATGTAGCAATAAACCAAATAATTTCAGGTAGATAATTAAAATTCTGCTGGGCATAGTTTTATTTCTGTACGCTATATATGCTTACTTTAATTTTCAAATTCTCATGTTAATAATGTTGCAACATTAATGTTGCAAAAAACCTGTGTGTCCTAAACTAGAATTATTGAATGCAACAGTCTCAGTATTATATGCATTGCGTTTCTAACTCTAACTGAAAAAAGAGTAGAAAAAGTAGGTGATGTGAGTCACATAAATTAATTTTTTACGCTAACTTCAAGAGAAAACTTTCAGCCTTGTCTAATTTATGTAGCCATAAATGAATGTTGAATTTTTTATGTATGCAAAAATGCATCTGTTTTTCTTTGTAAATCAGAGTGTAGTATGTATTTCTTAATAAGAAAAAAGAAGTATTTTTCATGTTGAATAAGACTGTATTTTAAAAGTATCTAACTATAAAAGCATGTGATGCAACTATATTTGGGCACCTTCTTCAACTTTTTGTTTTTTAAAAATTTAAATAAGCACATTCATATACAGATATATTTATATATTTAAGACCTCAGAAAGTACCATTTTACACCTGTAAATATAAACAGGAAAAAAAAAAGGTCAAGAAATTCAATATGATAGCACAGTAAATACTGAATGTGAGCACCGTAAATGCTATTGTGAGTCAAAGTGCTTAGTGTGTTTTCAAAGGATTGCCAGTTCTTGGTAATTTCTATTCTTAACTGCCTACCTTGTGACACTAAAAACTAATGAAGACTCACTTTATCTGATTTAAATTGACTGCAAAGCTATACTGAGAGTTGTATGTCTGTTCTGGATGTGTTGTGCAGAAGGACTTTCTCACTATTTCACTTAAAATTTTTCAGTAATGACTATTTTGCTCTGGCCACTTGGGACTTTCTCCTTGCAGATAGACACTGTTTTTTTTTCTCAAGGGTGGAAACATTAGTTTGGGATTAAAGTGATTAATGGTGCATTCTTCTGTGACTACACAGGTGGATAATGCATTGAGCACACTTGTAACAGAGGTGAAAGGACAACCATAACATTGTGGAAATGGTCACACAAAAAGAAACACTGGGCCCAAGTAACCAAGCAGCTGGTTTCAGTAAATGGATGTGGTGAATTGGTGTCCTGAAAGAGATAGAATCAGGAGACTTTAAGTCATTGAAAGCTCATATTCGGGTACATTGTAGCTGCATTCAATTTGAACATTTTTGTTCGGATGTTGCTGGAAAGGTTTAAGGGAACACTTGTGATGTGCTAAGGAAAAAAAAAAAAGCAGAATGGAAGAGGCCGTTAAGGAGGAGTTACAATCAAGTCTGGGGACATAGCTGCAGAAAAAAATTATCCTATGTGTCAGCTAAGGTAACAGCTGAAAGAGGGAGCTTTCAGAGGAGGTGCAATTGTGTTATGACTCTTCATCTAGAGAGGACTTCAGAATAAATAATAGCTGCTCTCCTTTTTCTTTACGTACTGTAGGAGAAAGGAAGTTTTGTTTATGTGTCTTGAAAACGCTGGGATGTGTATCATTAAACTTCAATGGAAGCTATGGGGTTTACAGGTAAAACTGTACTGCAAAGTTAATGTTATGCATATGTCCTTGAATTCCACATAACACTCCTGGAGTGCTGGGGTAGCAAAGTATTACAGGAATGTTGTCCCTATCTCTCTTAGTGTCGGAGATGAGAACAACATCCTCTGTTTTGGACTTGTGCTCTTGTTATGTACATGCTATCAATATTGAATGGTTGCAGTTGTAATAAAGCACTTTTCTGTGATGGAAGCTCTTGCAAAAGCTCTGCACAAGGCAGGATACTGCCTTGGAGATAAAACTTTGAGGTGGGAATGTAACTGGGTTACCCTGTATATACAACTCCTAAAAGTCTCCACTTAAACAAAACAATGCCAGTATAAAGTGTATATTCAAGTCCAACACATATTCCTTTTGCTAGTTTTAGTGAGTTCTTTAGCCTTTTGCAAAGTATTGCAGTCTGAGCTACTGCTTTTTCTTTTTTTTTTTTTTCCTTGTACAGAAGACTAAAATGTAACTACTTTGAAATAAAACCTCTTAGTTTAGGATATCCCACTGCAGTTGTGATGTGAGAGTTTAAACAAAGTCTGAATCTCATTTGTAATTGGAGGACATATTTAAGAAACCCTTAATCTGAGCTATAATATTTCCATTGTTCTGATCATGCAGGTCTCAGAGTGACTACAAATAATCAATTAAACAATATCTGATTACAAAATAGTTCAATCTATGCTATTGCAGTGCAGAGGGAGACAAAGAGAAGGAAGATTTGTGATCTGTCATTTCTTTTTATTTCTAAAGAAATAGAAGCTCTGAGTTTAATAATTTTATGAATAGTGCATTTAATATCATGTGTCCAATACTTCATTGAGTATCACCATTCTTCTTGGATATATCAGCTGATAACCTTAAAATACTGATAATAGCAATGAGCTTCATAGAAAATTTCTTGGTATTGATGCCAAAATGATAAAAGGTACTTTCAGAAATGAATACTCCATAACCATGTGATATTGTTTATAATCCAGTTTCCAAAACTGATTACCCTTACTTGCTTAAATGATTGGTTCCTTTGTAGTTCGATCCAAACTCCAGGAAAGTAGAAAAATACATCATTGTTCTGCTGCATGCAGATTTCAGACCTTTACAATAAACAATTCTAGAATACAATATATCCTTGCTTAAATTTTATTGAGTAAAGTATAACATAAACTTTATTCTACTGCTGTTATAAGAACAGATGGTAGTTCAGGCTGACTGCCAAATGACAGTCTCATTCATGAATATTTTCGTATGTTCAGTGTTCTGTTCTTGCTTCATTAAAAAGGATATCAAATGTGATTCAGCTCTAGTGTGAACAGTGATTGGGAGGCATTCCTAGCAGGCCTTGAACTTTTGAATATCTGCTTTGCTCACAGAACTGCTCCTCCAGTGTTAGATGATAATACTACTGAAAAGAATCCTGCTCTCAAAGCACAAAAATGAGAAAATATGCCTTGATACACTAACATTTTAATTAATTAAATATATAAGAATTAGCTCTACTGAACAGACTTTTGTTTTAGTCTCTCTCAGTCTTTAATTTCCTCTTAGGTCTTGTGTTCCCTCACTGTTATAGCAAGCAAATTGGAGTCAGTAACAATGCCATTTCAAAGACTGACTCTTGAAACTGCCGTACTACAGCCTGGGGATTGTAGGATGAGCTGTATAGGTGGATTTGAGTTGTGTTTCTCAGACAGTGAAGGGTGGTGCTGTAGGCCCATTCAATTAAGAATGTGGATCCAATATGTGCAAGAACTTGTCTTAGAGGCTGTATACTTGACACTTTTCCTACATATTTGTTCTCAATTATTTTTACATTTCACCCTCAAAATTATGTGTGGGAAGGGAAAGTTTTTGCACCTGGCTGCTTTTGGGAGTCTATCAGGCAACAAAGGGACATTGCCAGGAGCGTTTGTGAGCTATTCAATCAGCTCTAGAGAGCATAGCAACCTGGAGCACAGTGAACAGAAGCAGGGAAAGAGGGCTGTGGCACATCAGTGAGGTAGTTTGCACATCAGTTTGTGCAGGCTGGGCAAGGAGGCAGGACACATCCACCCTCTTCTCTTGCTGATGATAGGTGTGTTTGGTGATTTGTTTTCCTTTTTTTTCCCTTTTTTTCTTTAACCAGCAATAGTTTACAAACGTTTGAAAGCCGTTGCTGATGCCGTCACCAGCAGAAGCGTTCTAACACAGACAGAAGCCCCCAAGAAGGATGTAACTGTCTGGGTTGATGGCTGTAGGGAGTGTCTGAGCTTGGCATTACTGCATGAGACACCTACACAATTCGATCAGGTGAAGCATCAGCTGTGTTTAGTGACAGAATTTAAGGAGGAAGTGGAGAAACTATAGAGTATTAGGGAGATTGAAAGGGAAATTGACTGGTGGACTTGTGTCCTTTCAATCTCAGAAGGAGCTTAGTATGAGTCAGAGAAGCCATAAGGCAGAAGGAGCAGATCAGTTAGATGGGGGAATGGAAACACGTCCCTGATCAGAGAGGTAAAAGAATCCTCATGAACCCCCAGTACCTCCCCAGGTGCCCCTTAAAAATGGGTATGACGCCTGGATTGAGAGGATCACGCAGAGAATACTCTTGAAAAAAACCTGTGCAGTGTGTCTCCCCACTGTACTCTGACTACTACACAACCTCACAACCTCAGCTATTAAGAAAAAAAGAAGGGTGGTTGTAGTGGGCGACTCCTTTCTGAGAGGAACTCAGGGCCCTATATGCTGGTNATTCAATTAAGAATGTGGATCCAATATGTGCAAGAACTTGTCTTAGAGGCTGTATACTTGACACTTTTCCTACATATTTGTTCTCAATTATTTTTACATTTCACCCTCAAAATTATGTGTGGGAAGGGAAAGTTTTTGCACCTGGCTGCTTTTGGGAGTCTATCAGGCAACAAAGGGACATTGCCAGGATCGTTTGTGAGCTATTCAATCAGCTCTAGAGAGCATAGCAACCTGGAGCACAGTGAACAGAAGCAGGGAAAGAGGGCTGTGGCACATCAGTGAGGTAGTTTGCACATCAGTTTGTGCAGGCTGGGCAAGGAGGCAGGACACATCCACCCTCTTCTCTTGCTGATGATAGGTGTGTTTGGTGATTTGTTTTCCTTTTTTTTCCCTTTTTTTCTTTAACCAGCAATAGTTTACAAACGTTTGAAAGCCGTTGCTGATGCCGTCACCAGCAGAAGCGTTCTAACACAGACAGAAGCCCCCAAGAAGGATGTAACTGTCTGGGTTGATGGCTGTAGGGAGTGTCTGAGCTTGGCATTACTGCATGAGACACCTACACAATTCGATCAGGTGAAGCATCAGCTGTGTTTAGTGACAGAATTTAAGGAGGAAGTGGAGAAACTATAGAGTATTAGGGAGATTGAAAGGGAAATTGACTGGTGGACTTGTGTCCTTTCAATCTCAGAAGGAGCTTAGTATGAGTCAGAGAAGCCATAAGGCAGAAGGAGCAGATCAGTTAGATGGGGGAATGGAAACACGTCCCTGATCAGAGAGGTAAAAGAATCCTCATGAACCCCCAGTACCTCCCCAGGTGCCCCTTAAAAATGGGTATGACGCCTGGATTGAGAGGATCACGCAGAGAATACTCTTGAAAAAAACCTGTGCAGTGTGTCTCCCCACTGTACTCTGACTACTACACAACCTCACAACCTCAGCTATTAAGAAAAAAAGAAGGGTGGTTGTAGTGGGCGACTCCTTTCTGAGAGGAACTCAGGGCCCTATATGCTGGTCAGACCCATCCCACAGGGAAGTCTGCTGCCTCCTCAGGGCTGGGGTGAAGCATATTACCAGGAGAATCCCAGAGCTAATTCAGCCCTATGGTTATTATCCACTGATGGTTGCTCAGGTTGCTGGTAATGAGGTTGATAAAAGAGGTAACAGGACAATTAAAAAGGACTTTAAAGCTCTGGATCATTTGGTTAATGGACCAGGAGTGCAGGTGGTGTTTGCCTCAGTTCCTGCGGTAGCAAGGATGAATGAGAAAAGGAGCAGGAAAGCCCATTTAATCAATAAGTGGCTTAAGGATTTATACTACTGGCAAAATATTGTTTTTTATGATCATGGGGCATAACTTAAAAGCATAACTTTTATGCTACCAGGCCTGCTAGAGTCAGATGGACTTCATCTGTCTCGCCAGGGTAAAAGAACTCTAGCCTATAACTTGGCAGGGCTGATCAAGAGGGCTTTAAATTCAGTTTAAAGGGGGAAGGGGGTGAGACCAGGCTCTTCAGAGATGAGGCAAAGGGTGGTAATATGGAATTAGGAATGAGACCAGCAGGCTAGCTGAAGTGCATATACACTAATGCATGCAGTAGAGTTAACAAACAAGAGGAGCTGGAAGCCATCCTACAACAGGAAAGCTATGATGTAGTTGCCATCACAGAAATGCGGTGGGTTGACTTGCATGGGAGTGCTGCCATGGATGGTTACAGGCTCTTCCAGAGACATAGGC
Organism: Sclerurus mexicanus; assembly: GCA_013396755.1. Classification (NCBI taxonomy): domain Eukaryota; kingdom Metazoa; phylum Chordata; class Aves; order Passeriformes; family Furnariidae; genus Sclerurus; species Sclerurus mexicanus. The sequence goes on along the minus strand of VWZF01000466.1, from coordinate 10,746 downwards.
AGGGTAAGAGAGGTGGAGGAATGGCTCTCTATATTAGAGAATCTCTTGACTCTGTGGAACTTCAGGTCAGTGACAACAAGGTTGAGAGCCTATGGGTAAGAATCAGGGGGAAGGCCAACAAGGTCAACATCCTTGTGGGAGTCTGTTGTAGACCATTGAACTAGGATGAAGAGGGTGATGAATTATTCTACAAGCAGCTGGCAGATGCTTCAAAATAATCAGCCCTTATTCTTGTGGATGACTTTATCGTGTCAGATGTCTGCTGGGAGCTCAGCACAGCAGAGAAGAGGTAGTCTAGGAGGTTCCTGGAATGTGTGGAGGATAACTTCCTGTTGCAACTGGTAAATGAAACTATTGGGGTGACGGCCCACTAGATCTGCTGTTGACAAACAGAGAACGGCCAGTGGGAGATGTTGTGTTAGGAGGCTCTCTGGGGTACAGCAACCATAAAATTACGGAGTTTTCCATACTCCCTGAAACAAGGTGAGGTATTAACAAAACTTCTACCCTGGACTTTCAAAGGGAAGACTTAGGCCTATTCAGGAGGCTGGTTCAGAGAGTACCTTAGAAAACAACCTTGAGAAACAAAAGGTTCCAGGAAGATGGACATACCTCAAGAAAGAAGTCTTGAAGGTACAGGAGCAAGCTGTCCCAATGTGCCAAAAGGTGAGCCAGCAGGGAAGGTGACTGGCTTGGCTGAACAGGGAGCTTTTGCAGGAACTCAGGGGAAAAAAGACTTTAGAACCTTTGGAAAAAAGGGCAGGCAACTCACAAAGTCTTTAAGAATGTTGTCAGGTCTCATAGGAAAAAAAAAATAAATCAGAGAGGTGAAAGCACAATTTGAACTTAATCTAGTTATTCATTAAACTTAATGAATTGCTGATGTATTCATGTAATATTTGTTTGAAATTAATAGCATGGTTTCCATGACTTATTCTGTGTCCTTGTTTTATGCTGTTTCACATTTTCTGCAAAAAATGACAGCATGAATATGTTGTCAGATAACTATCACTAATATTAATAGTTTATCTAAGTTGCACAATTTATTTACACTTTAGCCACATCTTAATAAGTAATATATCCTGTGCAGCTCAGCAAGTTATAGAGAAAAACACTGTACTGTGTTTGTAATGGAAAATACCTTGAGAAATATGTAAGGAATATGCAGAATGAAAGTGAAAATATCTAGTAAGTTTTGATGAACTGTATCACTTGGTTTATTACTGAAGCAGAGTACATCTTTAAAAACTTCTCAAAATGGTATATGTTGTGTGAGTTAGAGATTTTTAATGTCATGATTGGCAACTATTGTTTCATTTGTTTAAGTTTTTCTACAGGTAATTCTAGCATGAATCTCAAACTTCAGAAATACAAAATGTATTCTATGAAAAGTTTCAACTGAAATGAACCATTTTTAGACATATACTTTAAGACTATCTATACCTATGTACTTTCAGTCAAGAGTTCCCTAGACTTTGGGTGAATATTGTAAAGGATTATGTGTTATACTTTTTGGCTGAAAAAAGTATAGACACCACTTAGACACTTAGACACCATCATTTTCTCTTGTGGAAAACAATATAGTCTAGCTCTCATTGAAAAAGACCAGTTAATAAGCATGTTGCAATTAGATCTAGATATATGAATGTGAAACTGTAATTAACAGAAATAACAATGGTTGTGTGTATCTAGGTAATTCTCCCATGCTTGACATGATGTGAAAAAAAAACCAACTAGAAAAACAGTGATAATTACATGTTGCGGTGCTTTTCTAATTTCTAGTGATTTGTGGCATAGGAAGTCCCAAGGCAGAGATGGTGTCTTTTGCATTTAGCACTTTTTTCATCCTTGAATCTGTCAAGCTAATCTTTGAACTAGTTGGAAAGTCTACTATTTGCTGGAAGATTGATACCCAGTTTACCTTGTGCCTCTTGTAGAAGAAGGCCTCTCTTTGCAGAAAACACTGGAAAGCTTTGGGAATCTACTGGAAACGTTGAAGAGCTGTTACACTTGTACTTCTGACCTAAGTGTGTAAGCTGCATATTGCTGAAATATAAGAGTCCTGGAAAATATTACACTTACCTTCTACTTAATTTTCTGAAAATAAGCAGCTGTTCTGTGGGATGCCAAACTATTTAATCCTCTGATCTGACTTAGAATACTCACAGGGGTTATAATCCTACCAAGAAAGATCAATGAAAGTACTCATTTGGTATTTTGATTGTGTAGGACACTGCCATTGCACCTGACCTTCTTGCATAACCTTTCCCAGGCTCATTATTTGACATATCTAGAACCACACTTCTGCACAAGGAATTCTGTATTTCAATCCCACATTGCTCTCTGTCTTTGATTTTTGTTCTAAATAATCTTATTTTTTGAGAGGGGCATGGAAAAATCAAAATTCTGTGACTCATTAGACAGACTGGAAAGTGAAGGCTGAAGTGGCAACTAGGGAATAAAGTCTTAAATAAATGCTCTACAGACTGTTTTTCAGTCAACATTAGATAAATAGACATCAACAACTGTTAGAGGTACTGGGAGACAAATGCATACATTTAAAAAACCTTAGTATTAAATGGGCCAATACCACATTCATTCATGAAGCAGAAACTCACACAGTAATATGATGTGTAATTCCACATTTTTACCTCTGTTTAACTTCATTATGTGAACTGGGAACTAGTTTCATATGCATTGTTTATTGAGAAAACGCTTTCAGAGAAGTACTTGCATCTAATGCTACTTTTGCTATTAGAACTACTAAAATTAATGGAAACTGTACTGAAATAGTTTTCCATCCTGACTGGTTTTTTTGACGTCCACTTAAGTTCAACTGATGACCATACTGCAGACTGTCTTCTGATCTTTAAGTATTAGGACCTGTTGAATCCTTGAGGTAATAATTTTTTTAAAATACAAGCAAGGTAACGTTGAAAAAAATATTCTGTTACTAGCATGTTAACTATATTTAGTACTGTTCTCTCATATTAATTTCCTTTATAAAGTATATTACTTGTGTTCTTACAAAGTAAGAAGTCTAATAGAATAAGTAAATTAGGTATGTATATTCCTTTTTATTCACATTTTTAAAGAATACCAAATATACAGAACCCAATCAAAATACTCCATTGACTTTTCCTTAGAATGATTATTAAAGAGGTTTTGCCTTCCTGCTTTCAAAAGAAAAGAGTAACGTGCTGTCTGTTAGGGGTTGAATGAAGAGGTCTGATAGTATGATTTTCACCCTGTTACAAGGACCTAATTAGAATTTCTTAAGCTTTAGACAACTCTTGTGTGCCAAGAGAAGTTTAACATGAGCTTACTTAACAAAATATTTCCCCAAGTATAAATAATAACATCCCTTAAACATTTCAGTACAAATATAGATTTGCTGGGTAGGGGATTACTTGCCTGTGCTGGTTTTGGCTGGAGTAGACTTAATAATCTTTATAAAAGCTGGTGTGGACCATATTTTAGATTTCTGCTGGAAGTAATATTGGTAATATAGAGATGTTTCTGTTATTGCTGAGCAGGCCTTCCACATGGCCAAGGCCTTTTCTGCTCTTCATACCACTGAGTCACTGGGGATTCAAGGTGTTGTAAAGGAACACAGTTAGTACAGCTGACTGCAACTGATCGAAGGGTCTTACTTAATCAGGAGGATTCCTACACACAAAATAAAAGTCGCTAAAACACAACTTGGGTAGCAAAGCAAATTTATTAGTAAGCAAAGCAACTTTATCTTGTTATTTGTGATAGAAAACAATACATATTGACCCTGGAATCTTAACAAACCACTGAGCAGAAGAAGATGGAGCATGGTACTCAGGCGGGAGGTAGACAGCATATCCTCAGGGCATCCCCTGGATCAAAACAATGTATATCAGGTCCCCCTTACCTCCTCAGCCCAGGTCCACACCTTATATCTCCTCTCTCTGGAGTGGTATTTTGCCAGCTGCAGCATCAGCTGGTGCATGACCAGTGCACCAGCTGAGACTTCGACAGCTTAGGATATTGACTCCAGGCTAACAACAGCCCTATTCTTTACTGTTCCTTTGTTAAAAGCTAAGTTCTCAGCAGTTTGAAGTTATACTAATGCTTCTTTCTCCAAGGCTGTGTTTTCCACAGTGAAACTATGCAGTATTTTCTCATACTGATGAACACAACCACAGACCAGATATAACAGGGCCCTAAACACAACTCTGGCACCTAACACAAAGGGATGTGCCATACCATAGGGCATCACACCTAGCACAAAAAGCTAGAGATTGTTGTCTGGGGGTCCACTGTTCAGGGACTGACTTCTTATTGGGTGGCTGGTGGTGAGCAATTGTTTGCATTTTCATAATTTGTCTTTCTTGGGATTTTTTTTTTTTATTTTCCTTTTCATTACAATATATAATAACAACAATAATAAAAATAATAAAAATGTTATTGTTGCTATTATTACTACATTTCTATTATTAAACTGTTCTTACCTGCACCATAAATCTTCTCACTTTTACTCTTCCAATTCTCTTTTCCCTCTTCTGTTGGGGGTGGGGCAGAAATGAGAGTGTGATGCTTAGTTGATATCTGGCATTAAACTACACAATGTCCTTATGCTATTTCATAGCTAAAACATTTGCTATTGCTGCTCACAAAACCTCTCTTGAGAGAAGGAGTGGTAAATGTCGAGACACTGCAAAAGGAGTTTACAGGTCAGAGTAGGTCCAGGGTAGGTTAGCTTCTAATTTTTGAACTCTGAGAAACACTGGCCTTCAAGGTCTCAGTAAAGGTTTCGGAGTCTGAACATGTTTGGAACCTCTCCACAATTGTTATCATCAATTCTGGAGTGCTGCTGTTGTCTGGCTTTTGCTGGAACTAATACAGACACCATTGCTTTGTTTGACTGCATAAAACTCTGCTTTTAATGCTATCTATGGTCAAGCTTTAAAACTAGTTAAAACTAGGGTTTATGAGCTACATATACTGTGACACAAAAACTGACACTCATCCTTTTAGGGAGTAATGTTATGAAAAGCTTTTCTAGAGGAAGTCTTGGTCAAGTTCATATTTACCTGTGAAATACAGGTGACAGTGGGCAGACTGGTGGAGCATATTTCTTAAATTTGGTATTGCTCACCATCCCAGCTAAGCAATATTGTTCTTCCTTTCTGCTCCCATAACACCTTCTAGTCCTGAAGTTAGTGTAACTACAAATTTAGTTTCTATATTTCATTATGCTATGCTGCCTCACTCTTTCCTACTTTCCTCGTAACAGCAAGATATAGCTGTTTTTCTAGAACTCCAGGTGTCAATAACGAAAGGGAGAATTGCTGAGACCTGCTGAAACAATTGTCTGCCTCACAGAAAACTGTCTCTCAAAGGATGGACCTAGGAAATGCCTTCCATTTTGAGATTGGGAATGCATCAGATATTCAATCCTTACTCACTGGAGAACAACCCCATTGAAAGGGACCTAGGGGTCCTGGTCAATGGCAAGTTGAATATGTGTCAGCAGTGCACTGGCAGCCAGGGGGGGCAACTGTGTCCTGGGGGGCATCAGGCAAAGCATGACCAGCTGGCCAAGGGAGGGGATTGTCCCACTCTCCTCTGCACTGGGGCAGCCTCACCTTGAATATTGTGGGCAGTTTTGGGTGCCACAATATAAGAAAGACATTAAACTATTATACAGTGTCCAAAGGGGGGCCATGAAGATGGTGAAGGGTGTAAAGGGAAAACAACACAAGGAATGTCTTGTTCACTTTGGAGAAGAGGAGACTGAGGAAAGACCTCATCATCATCTACAACTTCCTCACAGAGGGAAGTGGAGGGACAGGCACCACTCTCTTCTCTCTGACAATGAGTAATAGGACCTAAGGGAATGGTGTGAAGCTGTATCAGGGCATGTTCAGGTTGGATATTAGAAAAGAGTTCTTCCTGAGGAGGGTGGCTGGGCACTGTAACAGGCTTCTTGGGAAAGTTGCCAGAGCACCAAGCCTGGCAGAGTTCAAAAAGCATTTGGACAACACTTTCAGATACATGATGTGACTCTTGGGGTTATCCTGTGCACAGCCAGGAGTCAGACTTAGATGAGCCTTGTGGGTCTGTTCCAATTCAAGATATTCTATTCTCTTCTATGACACTAGGGTATGAGGCTGGTGGGAAGACTGGACTTGGGAAAACTTTTAGCAGGGGTCATAATAATTCTTGTCTTAGTTTTTGTCTCTGATAATCATATCCTTTGTTTTGTATGCAGAATAAAGAAAATATTGTGAAAATATTTAGTCCTTCCTGGATTCTCCTTCCAAAGGAATCCCCATAGGGCTTCCAAGATACAATATTTAGTACAAAAGCTTTGTGTTTAAATAAATTATTAATTTCCTTCATAACAATCTTCTCTACTAAGGGAAGACATTGCACTACAACTTACTCTGTTTGTTTCTTTTAAAGAACATGTTTGAATTTATATGTGCAATCCTTTAGGAAGTGTTAGCTGAAAAAATAAAAGAATTATTTCATTTTCATTAATCATAGTGTGGGTAATGATTTTTGTGATTACATGTTTCAGGTATATGCTATTAAAGCAAGTGTAATAGGATGTGTGTTACTTGAAAGGTATCACTTTCATCCCAGCAGACATACCAGAATAAAAACTTATTTTTGAACAGTTTCATTTTCGCAAGCAGAGATGTTTCAAGAGGGAGATAGAGGGAAAGATTGTAAATTGAAAGTTGTTTAACTGATGCCATAAACCTTCTTCAGCAAACCCTCTTCCTACTAAACTGCTGAGCTCTGTCTGCAACAATCACTGCTTTTTGATTCAGGGCTGTTGACATAATGGTAGAGATGATATTTAGAATCCTGTAACACAAAGATAACATAGAAATGCCATAAATAATGTTTCTCCATTTTTTTTGCCTGTCAAAACTTCCTACCAAAAATTCTCTGGCAGCTTTCTGCCAGAAGGTCTCATCAGAGCTTCCTGCTGGAGTTTTCCTGCCAGAAGATCCTATTGTTTCATCTAAATAGGACTACATGCCAAGAAATCACATACAAACTCCTTTGAACACTATAAAAGTGAGGAGAAATTTTGAAAAACTTTCAAAAGAAGGAAGAGGAAAGAGAGAGAGCTGGTTACCTTAGCCAAGAGTCTCTGCCCACCTCCCTCTCTCCTTTTCTCACACTTCCGGCTGCCTTCCTGCCACTGAAGACTGAAACTCTGCCAGCCTGAAGAGAAGTGAGACCCACCATGCCACATGCATAAGTGGGGCATCTTATCCTTCTACCCTTACCATATTTGTGAGGGCCAAAAATGTTCTGAATCAGGACCCTGTACGGCCTGCAACACAGCATCTTGTGAGCAACAAAACCACACATCCTAGCTGAATTCCAGAGAAGTAAATCAGCTAAGACCTCCCACAGATAAAGAGATAACATCAAAAAGCAGTAGAGACAGAAAAGAAAAATGGCAGAAAATGCTTCCCTCACCCCCCAAAGACCAACTTGGAGAAAAGATAATTTTTGTTGGTACCTTTTCTCTGCTTCTAGAAGTAATCTTAGCTTTTCCCAACATTTTCTTGTTTCTTCTCTTTGCATCTCTTAACAATTAATAAAATCAGTTTTGGTATCAACAGATAATTTGTCTGAGTTTCAATTTTGCTCAGGGGAATATTGGAATCTAAAGGTCCTTCTGAAACATTTAAGCAGAATGTAACAGATCTGGAGAGCACCTCTGTCTGGAGATCACCTCTATCTGGAGAGATGAAGCCATACCTGATATATTTTTGCTGTTATTCAACAGACAAGTTAAGAAAGAGTTTAAGAAAAAAAAAGCTCAAGGTTCTTTTGACAGTTATTCAGTGTAGAGATGACTTCAGGGACTTAGAGGAGACACAGTCTGACATGTGGAAGATATCTTCACTCTTCAAGTGGAATTAGAAGAGTCTGAGAAAGCACTGCAGAATGTGGAATGGGATTTAGTGGAAGAAACTACTTTTTTTTGCTAGTTCTTCACCCACTGATTGTTGTTTGGAAGTAGTCAGCTCGGTTTCAATGTAATTGGGCATATGTGTCTCTGATTTCATGTGACATGATGCTCTATTTCCCATTAACTAAGTAAACTTACTTGGATAAGAGTAACTTGTAAAAAAAAACTTCACTTGATAGGAGTAAGAACATGCATTTTTTCTTCCTGAACTTTACACTATTCTAGTTCTTTGATTATTGGAATGTGCAAGATGATTATGATTTTTTAAAAATAATTTTTAAAAAGAGGTTTTAAATAAAATTCTAAATTGTTTCACAATGATCTGAAAATTTTACTGTGAGAAATATCAGCTGTACATAATCCCTTGAATTACTCTAAAGCATAACTTGAGGAATTTTTTGGTTCATCTTCTAAGTCTTTAATTCCAGATCCCACAAATGGGAATGTGTCTTCTTTCTAGACATACAATGTTCTACACAGTTTCTATAAAATACTTCTAGTATGTTTTTATGGTTTTCAAATTAGTGCAAATAATTATTAATTTCTTTAGTAATGCAAGTGTACCATAATGATTAATTTCTTTAGTATTTATATATTAATTTTTTGACCATCACTTTAAATGTTGCCAAAACTTGGCTGAATAGCTAAGGATTCAGATAGTCATGTAGTTTTGTTGATTTAGAATGCTTAATCAGACAATTACCAAGCTTTGGTAACATATTATTTTCAGAGTTCTTTACCACTATTTTTGGAAATAATTCTTTGGGTATCTTTGCACGCATATTAATTTTCATACAGATCTCTAAGCTAGAATCAGTATGACTTTATGCAACATTATCTTTAGGACTTCTTTATATTTGAATTGTTCCACTTCAAGTGCTTTTTACCAAAGCATGCATTGTTTTATTAAATAAGATGTTAGTAGATATATTTAAACAGCTAATAGTCTATACTTTTTGATCCTTATTTTAAGGATTTGTTTTCTGAGATTCTATTTCTTGCTCTTTGATCTTAGGTATGACAAGACAATATCACACTTTACACAGTTACTTCAGATACTCCTTAAATGAATGAGATAAAACATCCCGAATAGAATTCCTCTTTTAATTTGGGACTAATGGACTAATAGAGAGCTACACTTCAAAAACAAAACTACTACAGTGGTCTATTCTGCTTTCATGTAAAAGCCAAAGTCAACAGAGTCTGGTTTAGGCATAGCTGATGGATGCTTATTAGTTTTAAAGACTTATTAGATTTAAAGGACTATGAGCATGAAGAAAGCCACCTGAGAGTTTGCATGTACATGTCAGTACAGATCTATCAGACAAAGTAATTGTCAGAAAACAGGATGATCTCCTTTGACTGCTTTCATGTTTGTGTAAGGGCCATTCACGTGTATGTAATGCCTGTAAAATAACTATTCTGTTTTGATGCATTAGCAGCAAACAGAGCCTGCATAATATACATGTGCCTACTGGGAATATGCATGCAGACTCACTATTGTCTGGACCCAGGGCTATGGGTTCACAGCATCTCCCCATCTGTAAAGAACCGTGAGGACTGTGACATCTATGAAGGACTGTGATCTCATTGTCCTAGAGTGCAGGAACTGTCTGTCTAGAAGACTGGGGAGGAAAACTCCCCTAGGTGCACTGAATTAAACCTAAACTTAACGATAACAGATTTTAAAACATGCTAAACAATGATTCTATACAGATCTGCTCTGCAGGTTCAAATTTGTTATAAAACTTTTGAGACTGAGACACCTGGACACTGATATACTGGCAACTATAATTCATTCTATCACAGTAAGCATAGATTCTACATCATGTAAGCCAACTAATTTATGAATTTATGAAACAGACTTTTTGTTTCAATTCATAGCCCACCAAATTTATTCTATAAGCATGTGCTGTCAAATGTGCAAGATGGTTGCAAAGAATTGTAGCTTAGGACTACAGCAGTTTATACATACCAAGACTTCCCAATGGATTGTGATTAACAAAATAAACAAAACAAAAGGGAAGGGTGTGGTGGTTTGAACAAAATCCAAGTCGTGGCACCAAAACTGTGCTGGTTTGACCCAATCCGAGTCATGGCACCAAAAAACTGTGGTAGTTTAAGGCTGGCTGAACACCCAGTGTCCAGCCAAACTGCCCAAGGCCTCTTCTCCCCGTTTTCACCTTCCAGAGGAAAAGGGAAAAAAACCAGCTAGCTAGGAATTTATTACTAAAGATAACAGCCAGGAGAGAAGCTTTGATTAATTACCATGGGCAAAGCAGAACTCAGAATAATGCTTACATTTATTACTAACAAGCTAAGAACTAGAAATAAGAAATAAAAACAGTTTAAAAGCACTTTTCCAATCACCCGCCAGAGTCAGTTGTTTTAGCTGCATGCAGATGTAAGTCCAAGACTTTCTTTTGGGCAGCAGTTCTTCCAAATCTGCGATCTCAGGGGTCTTCCTGTGGACTACGAGAGGTCATTTTGTCTCACCACAGTTGTCAGAACAGTCACAGGGGAATCATAACTCT
>VWZF01000465.1:294-41540 GCA_013396755.1 Sclerurus mexicanus | reverse complement strand
CCAAGCACATGAAAGGAAGAAAAAAATGGAGGAAACTTTCCTCTTGTCTTTATATACAGCTTATTACGTGAAGGAATGGTGTGGAATGCTTCCTTAGTTATACCCTGTTACCAGGGAAGGCCTAGACCAAACCCAAGAAGATTAACAACCACGGTATTTAATATTTCCATTAAGAAAAATGTCTTCACTAAAAGGTGGTTGAGCCACTATCTCTGGAGGTGTTCAAGAAACATATATGGATATGAGACTTGGGGACATTGTTTAGTGATGGACAAGGCTGTACTGGGCTAATGATTGGACTTGATCTTAGAGGTCTTTTCCAACAACTGCGGATTCTATGATTCTATTCAATTTGGGCTCCTCCAAAAAGAGCTACAGAAAGAGTTGCAATATATTGCAAAAATCTTTAATAATTGTTGGAGTTTTCTTAAGGATTCAAAGTAAAGATTTATTTTAAACTTCCCATAAATCTGAGATTCTTAAAGTCTCAGATTATTATTTTGATTTGCAATATCAGTTTTCTTATGTCAGCATGCAGCAGCAGAAGGATGCTGTGGCATATTGATTTGTATCCATCCACACCCCTGTAACACACAGCCTGATGTTTTTAAGAAAGGAAAGATTTGGTAATTTGGAAAGTTCTTAAGTGTTGGTTAGCCAGTTCTCACTAGAACTGGATTTCTGAGATGATCGTTGGTAAAGACAACCAATTTAGAAGTCACAGCTATTATGGGAAGTCAAGAAGGAATGCCACTTGCTGAAAAGATTTTATTGCTATCACTCTAGTCAGTGAATATTTGAGGACAAGTAGCATCTCAGCAAACTCATTGTTTTGCTTTAAGACTAGGTTTGTAAGCCAATAATCGTTATGAATTTTCCATTGCTTTTGACTAGTGTTTGAGGGATCAATTCTATTATAGTGTTGTAATAACTGCATGGGAATTATTTGTGTGGGACAGAAGTAATGCATTCTAACCTTCTATTTCTGGTATTTATGTCCAGCAGTAATTACGCACTTTGTTTTTCTTGTGTTATCTTTCAAATTGTTGGGGGGTTTTTCTACCTATTTTTGATAGTCATCTATTTCAGAAATGGCCTCTTGGCCTCAAAAAGCTAGCTTTTTTTTTGTGTGTTTAAGGCTGTGTATTTAATTATCTATAACAATATGTATCTGTTCATAATGTCATCTTGCATGAAATATAAAATGTCAACTTGTAAGACTTCATAAGTTAAAACACCTACTTAAGTAACTTCAACTGAGGCACAAAGACATAGAAAAGTGCTACTGAAAAGAGTCAAACTGCTTTCAATCAGTATACAATGCAAATCTAAATGAATATGCAATTTGCAGTGAAGGTTCAGCTAATTTACAAAGATGAGTGATAAAAGTGGAGCTTCAGAGTTGAAGTTTCCTGAAGGAAAATAACTCATCTAGCAATTATATTAATCTGAAGTTTGTTAAAGAGTATAACTGGAGGAGAAACAACCCAGAGAAAGGCTTTGTCATAGTAAATACTTTTACAATTTAATTATGATTCTATTAAGGTGGTGGTGGGGTATTATCGCGATATGGAAATTTGATCTTCAAGTTTTTGAACATGAAAAACTTTTAAGAAATGTTGCTCATAAATTTCTAATTTGGGACACTTCTGAGTTTACCTAGTCTCTCAAGGTTATCAAGAAATGGAATGCAGGAAATAAAAGGCTATGTTTTCCAGGAGCTGGACAGTAAGAATCCTTCTACTCCTTTTTGGCTTGTACTAATATGCATCCATACCCAGGAAAAGCCTCATAACTGCCCAAAAATGAAGGGCCAGAATTTGGCAGATCTGGGCTTAAAAAACAGAGTGGAGAGTGAAAACAAAAATCTAGTAATTGTGCATATAATTTCACAAAAACGTTAGAATGTGCTCTTGAATGTTAGAGGGGAGGGCATCTTGGACTGAGAAATACTTTTTCTTTTCTTCCATTTTAAGAGACAATGTCATTTTCCTCTTCAGAAGGAATTAAACTTTAGTGTAAAATATTTAGGCAGGGGCCAGAAGCCTTTGCCCTATTTCACTAGAGAAATTGTTGTTTGCTGGATTTCATAGCATCTACTAGGAGTAAAAATATTGATGAAATAACCCTAAATCAGAAGAACATAACTCATGATCCACCAAAAGAGACTGAAATTATGAAGTAGCTACTTCCCTTAAATACACAAAGGAGAGAAGTATGCAATTACTAAGCCTTTGACATTGTGGCTACTTTTCTTGCTACCAGTTTCTAATGGGAAAAGAAATGTGGAATTACTAGTGGAAAAAGACAAGAAAACAAATACCTTTCTGTGTTCCCAGACTGACTGAAAAGTGGTATGGTTACATTTACTTTAATATTATTGTAGCAGGTTTCATCAGTGAAAATATGAGAGTAAAACAGACACCATATGTGCAGCTCCACACTTAATTACTAGAAGCCCACTTCTGTAATTAAGATCATGGCATTGTTTTTAATTTTGTTTCTTCCTTGCATCCATGTTAGTTCTGGCCACATGCAGGAAATGTTATAATATTAGAGCCAGTGAGCAAATCTAACAGAAGATGGTAAAAATGTGTATTACTAAAGAAGACTCCTAAATTACTGGATGTTCACGAAGGGCTCTTACGATGCATAATGTCAATTTTATTTGGTTTTGTTGTTGCTCTTGTTATGTAATGAAAAAAAACCAAACAAGCCCATCCTAAAACCTAGAATGCTGCTCCAGAATGGATGTTTACAATAGATACAATAATAGATAGTTGAGAGTCCCAATACCAAAAAAGTTTTCCATTTTGCTGTGGAATTCTGGGTCAAGTTTATTGTCACTGCAATCTAAGACAATACCAAGGTACTAAGCTTGATTAAACAGCCTTTCAATTATATTTTAGGTATGTTGATTAAAAGTTTAGTGTGTTCACTTTGGCACAATTTGGAAAATAAAGCCATAATCAGAGAATATGATTTATATTTTCACTTTATAGCTAAATAGATTAATAGTATTAATTGAACAGTGTTGAGGCCACTGCTATCCTTCCCAGTCTTTCCTTTTCTTCCAGCTTTGGCCAATGATGTTGATATGAGTGGTGAACTGGACTAAGGAGCTGATCTGACTGGAAATTAAACTTTTCCTCCACTGCATTCCACCTATCAGTTGGGGTATCATGGCCAAAAATCATTTTAAGCTCTCATGAAACAAGCCAGCTTCCATGAAAATTATGTTAAACTAATTTGAACTAGTGTGTTATGGGTGATGTTCAAACAAGTCAAGTAACTTTGGAAATAAGGGATAATTTTGGAAGATTTTATTGGGACATACTCTCTTTTCTCCCCAGTATATATTGTGTATTATATTGTTCACTCAGAACTGTATGGAGCTTGGAGGTTGTAGTATGCCTACGGACCATGAACTTAGGAGTAGTACTTAGCAGTGCCTCTCAGATTGGAGCTTGTGTTGTTGATGTGGCTGGCTATAAGCAAAGGAGGCTGCCCAAAGCAGCCAGCTTTGTGAGAGAGCAGCAATGGCTCTGCTCCTGTCATGTTTCTAAGTGTTTAACATGGAAATTGCAGTGGGTGCAGTGTCAGCAGTGAGCGTTGCCATCTTTTATTAAGTGAGAAATTAGGGAATATGAACACCATGCACTGCTATGTGGGATATCCCAGCTTCTTCCTTAGATTCATCCCTTTTTTCTTCATCTCCTGCACCATGCCAAAAAGATGAACAGTGAACCTGATGCATCAATTTGGTCCCCTGTATTTACTGCTTTTATCCTTCTTTGACACTCTCCTTTTCTTCCTGCTGGAACTTTCTGTTGATACAGGACAGAGTCCAAGGCATTATTTTTGGAGGAGGCAGGGACAGAAGGTTTGACTTGGTTTTTCTATCAAGCTGTGGTTTGAAATGGTCTGTGTACTGTCTAATTCTGGAGGATAGAAATTGTTATCTCTCTCTTTGTTGAATGTGCAGATTACCTCATTTATGCAATTTTAAGACACCGAAGATGAGAAAGAAAGGTGGATTTTTCTCTCTCTGTGTAGGCAGGGTAATCCTGATTTTTCACTAGGGGCTAAAAATGAGTGATTTTCAGAATGCAAGAATGATTATATGAAATTGATTAATATGAAAACGATTAATTAAAGTGATCTGGATATCTTCAGTTGAAGCTTTTCCCACTGCTGAGTCACATAAGAACTGCAAGACTGTAAATAGTTTTTAGATTCCATGTTGCTGAACCAGATGAAAAACTTTTTTTTTTTTGTATATATAAGCTCCTGCAAAATAACATTCAAGAATCTCTTTCTCTATTTTGAAGCTTTCTCTCCTTTGTGGCTTGCAGAAAATCTCATCTGCATAACAAGAAATATTTGAAATTGCTGAAGGGTAGGCATTCCCAGACCTTCAAAATACAGACAGAGGCAAGAGAAGCTTTCAGTTGTAATAGCATAGGGATGCTTATGTGAGTCAGCACCAAGAATGCATTCATGCAGACAGTAATTGATTCATCAATAATGGGCCGGTGTGTAGTTGCAGCACTTGGACATTTGCCACCGGTCATCTGATTGGCATTTGTGACAGAGCAGTTAGAATGCGATCTTCAGCAACATCTTCTGACTCCTCTTCATGAATGTTGCACTTCACAAAGGTGTTCTAGATAATACCAGTCTTTGTGGTTGGCTCAAAAATGGGAACAGTGTCAAGGTGGGATGACAAAGGAAGCACAAACTTAGATTTCAGGGAACAGGGAGGTGGTTACTGTTGAGACTGTATCTTCAGACTGGCACCTTTATGTGAGAAGAGAGATGGGATGTTCTTGCCTATGCACACAGTTCAGAACAGATGTGATATGGAGCATTAATTTTGTACTGAAATACAGTTTTGTTTTTTTTTTTCCTTTTGCTTAAGAAGCTCTTTCTAGTGTTTCCTGGCACACTGATGGTCAAAACTTCATTTCAGTTTTACATTTTACATTATTTTTAATGTTAAAAATTTTACATTAATTTTACATTATTTTTTCTGTATTTCTATTATATAAGTAAAACTGAAGATATTTACCTTTTTTGCCTTTCCAAAAATAACAAAAAAACACAAAATAAAACAATCAAAAAATCAAAACAAGTAAAATTTGTAAAACTCTTTTTTTGGGTCAATGAATGAACACAAAAAATTTTGTTTTCAATGTATTATACAGTGGTGGTTGAGGACAGACAAAATACATTCCTTACACATACTACAGTTTCATCACCACACACTGGCTGCTCCTTTCTTAATTTTGTATTATGCCCATTCCATTCTTCTTAGAAGTGACTATTATTTTTAGCTAATGAATTATTGAAAAAAATCTTATTTTACAATTCTATTTAGCTACAACCTAATCAGGACATTGTAGGTTTTCTGGTTTACTGTTAGCTTTCCAGCATATATTTGGAAAGCTTTTTTGTCTAGTAGATATATTAGAGTAATATAAAACCATAAGCAATAAAATCCAGTAAAATAGTATGACAGTTAAAACATAAGAGGAAGTTAAGGTTCTGATCCTACTGAATGGGATTGTGAGCATACAGTAAGAGAAATGCATTGTATTATTAGAAATATCTATGCAAAATTTAAAGAAAGCTGCAGTTGTTCCATGAAAAATAAGTATGTACTATAATGGTACACTAAATTAACTACAAATATAGAATGTAAAAGACCAAGTCAGCAGTCACAGTCAAAATTTTTTCGTTTTTTTTTTTTTTAATCAGGTATGATAGGCTGAGGTTTTGTGTTCTATAAAATTTCAGAACTGTATGTGTTTCCTTTGTATTATACTCAGTCTATTAATTTCATTTTACATAAGGAGACATCCTTCTTTTATTCACTTGGACTTTAATGTCCAAACACATTGCACTGGGAACTCATGCCAGCTTTATAACTGACAAAACAAGTGCAATTTTCTGTTTTCTTTCTGATTGTGCTGAATTCAAGTTCATGAAGAAAGTTGACCTTTGTGGCAGTAAAGAAGAAAGAGAGTCAAGACACCACAAAGCAGGAAAGAAGAGAGGCAAAAAACTCCGCAGCAGTTAAACTGAAAAAGAGAAAATACCTATAACTATTTTGGCCTTTCAAGTACGGAACACTTTCCTCTATTTGTATATTTCTGTGAACCTATATGAATGGATATAGGTTTTTTTAAAGATAAACACAAACAACTTTGAATTTCTTACATTTTAGTTAACAGAGTTATTTCAAAGTTTTGTTTTAATCTGGAGCATCCTTGTGAATGTTCATTGTCACTAAATCCTATAAATAGGGTAAAATTCTACATATTACATGTGGATTTTAGAGTTGTTTTTGTGTTGTTAATTAGGTCAGGAATGCATCTGTAGTTAATTATATTAATGTGGGCCCTAGGAGAGAGTACTGGAGGGCAAATGTATTTTTGGTTCAATCCTGATAAGGACAAACTGCCCTCAGCTACAAATAGTCCTTGTTTATTTAAATAACTGCAATATTCATCAGTCATTTTGGATACTGATTGAACGGTGGTTCGATCCAATTATACCAAAATCCACACGCATATTTATTCTCTGCAGTTTGATAATTTCGTATTTCCTATCAGTGTTTGCACTGTCCTCTCTGTCACACTAGAGTGCATCCATGTCCTTTGTTTGAGGAGCTCATGGTTTCTTGCATGTCAGAGGATTTCCCATAATCACATCTCTCTGATATGCACTCTAGTTATCTTCCCATCCTGTGAAGGCTGCTGAAACACTATTTCCCTTGTCCCTAGATACCTTCTGTCTTTACATTTTTGTGTTTTAGGATCTGGTTTCCTTTTTTAGTCCTTTATAATTCTTTTGTTACTTCAAATCTTATTAGAGGTAAAAAACCCAAACCTGTCTATTCCAGTCTTTGCCATTTTCGTGGTGGTCTTGAGCAACAATCTCCAGGTGGGTTGACTTTAAACCAGCTGGTTTCACTGGGTGAAAAAGATGGGATCCACGTCTCTTGGCTAGAACACTTGAATGGAGCAAATTTCATAGATGTAAAAGGATAAAATCATGACATTAACCAGAATACTTAATAGAAAGAGATTCTCTAAATTATCATGGCTGTTTGAATTAATGATAGGCATATAATGGTTTAGCATTATTCCAGGAGTTCAAGGACACAAAGATTTCAATGATTTAGTTGGTAACTACTGTTTTACCAAATGCCAACCTTTCCTTGAATAACACAAGGGAGAAGTAGTGGTGGTAGATTAGCATATCATAGCAAATATGGAGAATTTTAATCTTTAATTTAGTAGTTTACCTGTTTAAAAAAATGTTGTATCTTAAGAGGCCATTTTGCCTTTTCTAGGATAACTGCTCAAAAATACACTTACCAATTTACCATGGAAGTGTCAACAGCTGTTGTTTCTTTTTACATTTAATTTATGTAAGCAGTATTTTATTTAAAAAGACAAAGTTAAAAACTTGAAAACCAAAATATTTATCTTTTCTAGCATGTGCAAAGTTACATAATAGCATATTAGGTGTTAATTTACAGATTTTGTAAAATATTGACAGTACCAAACTATTCAGCTGAGTTCTAAGCTGGCAGGTTTTCTATTTTTGATTTTATAACATAAAGCAGTTTAATTCCCATCAGTTCAGATACTGCCATGATGGCAAACATTAATCCTCTATGATATTGAGGAACCAGCTGTGACAAGTTTGCTTAATGAGGGAGGAAAGAGACTACCTTGCTAACAGTACAACTTCCACAAACTAGCATTTCCATATACTGGTGATGCTAAAACCACCCTGACATTGATACTGAGGTCTTAGGAAAAAATAGATCAATACACATAACTCAGAGCCATTAAAAAAAAGTTCCTCTGACATATGCAAAATATAGTACCCTCATTTTGTTCTTTCTGTAATACTAAAGAAATTATGAGACCATGTGAAGAACCTGATAAGAAAGCTTTAAAACTGCCATTTCTCTTTTCGTTGTAATTCATTGAAACCTGCATCACTAACAATAACGCATCTGGGTGTCATCCTTTAAATAAATAAATATACTGAAAATTGTAAGATTACATTAAAGCATGAAATTAGCAGAAAAGATTTCACCTAATAAGTGTCTTCGCTGCATCTGTGTTTTAGGTGTTTTGACTTTTCACAAATGCCACTGTTACACTCAGGCCACCTGTGTACAGGCTCATGGAAGCTACAGTAAGCCTTTAAGGCCAGTTCCAAAGATGATCTTCTAGAGAAGCCCTGGGCAAATGAATTCTGTTTGCATCCCCCCCACAGACACTTTGCTGCCTTGGCACCTGCTGTTACCCACCTGGCAATGCAAGTGGTGTGAAGGCAGAGAGAGAGTACCAGTGAAAAGCAAGGAAACATGGCACTTGTGCTGCTGCTCACCATGGAGGTGCCTTGAGGTACCTTGAGGTGTCCTTGGAGCCCTACCTGACATGTTTGAAATGTCTGCACAGAGATCAGGTGCAGTAATACAGGACCAAGAGTGCATGGATCTGCACTCCACCTGCTGTTTGTGCAGTATGACGGTTTTGCAATTTAAATTGGGAAAAGAACGAGGGAGAGATGGGCAGGAGTCAGCAGAAGGCAGGATTCATCTGGCATGGAGAGTGCTTTTTATGACATTTTAAAAAAAAGTATATCTCTGCATGTGTGTTCCAGCACATGTGCTGTCAGGAGCATTGCTGGCTGTCCAAAATGACTGTGCCAGCCTCTTTTGGTAGGTGAAGGATGAAGAGCATGTGCCTGCGCAGTCAGTAGCTGTAGCCACACAAAATAGCAGCTGAAAGACAGAACAGATTGGGACACAGATGCACGAACTGTTGGCTGCCATGGCAGTGCTGCACTTCACTGTTGCAAGCCCCAAGCCTCTTATACAGAGTTAAGGTGACCTAATAACTCTGGTTCAGAGTGTGGCTGCCACTTCTGAAGGAGAATTGGAAGGTGACAGCATGAGGTATGCTGTGCACAAAAGCTGTCAGCAAGTCTTGGGGGTGAGAGCTGCCATCATGACACTGTGATCTGCTTTCCATGTAGCATTTTGACAAGGACAAACTTTACTAGATATGGGTTATGGCTGCATTCATAGAGAGAATATGATACTGTGATTACTTTGTAAGAACCCCGTTTTTGGTGTGAAGATATCTGTTGTAAGGTTTTTGATGACACAGGCTGTGTGAAGATGTGGGGCATTAGGGTACAGTAGAGGCAGTCTAATGGGAAAAGACAGGCTTTTAACAAAAGCTTCTGCTACTTGTTCAAAGTTAATGCAATGTAATAGTGCCTATTTAGAAAAAAAAAATACTTTGTTTGCAGATGCCTTTCTGCCATAAAACCATAAAAGTAGACAAAATGTTCTTAAGAGATGGTGGCTGTGTATTTCATGGACAGTTATTTGCATCCATCATTATGTGCAATGAAACCCTCAAAGTCAAAAGCAATGAAGCATGGTTCATATTTATTCCTGTAGCTGCATTATAAACCTACTAATAACACTGACTATGGTGACAGAGCTTATAGTCTTTTTCTGATCTGCACAAAATAGACAATTAATTTTATTCTTAATTTTTTCAGATTAGTAGCATGTAGAAGACAGAGACTGACATGTCCTGAGAGTATAGAGTACTACTCCTTGATAAGTTAAAAATGACCTTTTAAATAATGCCAGGTTAATATCTGATGTGTTTTTTAAAGGTAGGAGGAACACAGTGATCAAACAAGTATTTAAGATTTCACTTATTTTACTTTGTAGAGGCATTAAGTTGATCTGATCAGTTTATCAGGGTAGAACAGTTTTATTTTCAAATGAACTATATATGTATACATGTAATGCCAAATATCCTGCCTAGTCACCATTTATTAACCCTGAATGGAATATAATAGCTGAGAAATTATAGAAAAGAATATTTGAAAATGCAAAATTTATTAATTTGAATTTATTTATTTAATTTAGCAATTGAAATATGTATACATTAAAAATATGGCATTCTCATAATTTGTATATATTTTCACTCTTCATATTAACTCTGGCTAAGACAGCTTATATTAATTAGATTGTTTTTTAATACACTGTGTAAATATACATTATCATGTTTGGAACTGGTTGTGTATAATATGATACTTTTTCAGTCTTTGTGAAGATTGAAAGCCTGGGGACAGGTAAAATAGTGCTTAGTATAGATTTGCTAAACTTGCACAGTAACAACATCTCTCCTAGTCCAACAAGGAAGAGTCAGGTAGAGAGCAAAATTTACATTACCAATGAACTGCTGAGAAGATTCGAAATCATAACAACTTTGAGAGGAAGCACTCACTATGGTATTGAAAATATATTAGTCATTATTACATTTTCATAAGTAAGGTGTCAGAACTGGGATTTAGTTTCTTTTCCACAAAATACTGAACTTGCAAGGGTGAAAACACTAGCAGGAGAGAAAAGGGAGATACAGGTTTGCACTGCATTTTCTGAAGAATTAAAAGATATTGTCTTCCACTCAAGTGTGACTAGCTGATAATCAGGGATAATGGTGGACATTCTGTGAACTTTTCATGTAGTTTCCTTTGCTTGAAAAAAAAAACAACAAAAAAATCACTGAAAAATATGTGAAGGTCCCAGTTCGCTTACCTAAATGAGGCAAGTGAGATGCCCTAAGGTATTCCCTTTGTCAGTTCAGAAGGTATAGCTCTCCCAGTAGTGCTCCTCAGCCAAGGGTTTGAAGGAAAAAAACTTGTCACAGAATTAAAGAATCCTCTTATAGATAATAATTTATCAAAGTTTCATCAGTAACTGAAATGGAGAGTCAATAGTGAGAAAACTGCAGAGTGCATCAGATTCATGAATGCTCTGGAAATGTGCTAAAAAGTGAGATGGCAGAGCTTTCTGAGATTCAGAAAGGAAAATCTCAATTTGATACTGAAGAACTTACTGTACAGTGAGAAGTAAGGAAATAACCATTATCTGTACCACTTCCTTCACTCTATTCCTCCTCAGATTTTAAGGGAAATCAAAGGCTGACATTTTTTTTTTGACTCCGAAATTCCTTAAGCCCACTTATGTCCAGTTCTAGTGAAAGATATACTAATTTATATATCCTGTGCACTAAATAAAAGTGTACTAAGTAACTGTATTCATTCATATATACAAGTGTAACTAAGTGAAAATTTTGGCAGCTTAAAACTCAGTATGTCCACCATGACTTGAAACTAAAAAAAAATTAAGATAAAAAGTCATATAATAAAAAAATAAAAGCAACTGCTTTATAAATATGTAAGTAAAGAAGTTATAAAATCAGAATAATGTTATTTAAACAGTGAAACATCAAATTCTGTCAGCAATTAATGAGTAAACAGGATCTAGATAATAATGAAAATTTAAGTTCAGAAATATGTAATTTTTCCCCAGAATGCATGATATAAGCATCCTTTAAAAACAAAATTTCTGATCCATTGATAACATAACATTGAAAGAAAAGTACAAAAATCCTCTCCTTATCATTTGTGCTGTACCTCCAAGAAGAAATAAGAAGGAAGTATTTTTAGGTAACAGGAATATATAGCCTTGATACCTTGTTTCTTTCTATTCACCTATGTGCACCAACAAAATCTTGAGTTGTAGTGAAGCTTTGAAAAGTTATTTTTATTCCTGCTTTTTAGTTCAGTTCTTTAAAAATGTAAGTCTTTAAGGAGAGGTGGTTTATTTTTTTAAATAAAGACTTATTACTGTTTTAAGGAGAACTGTGGTTCTGGTAGTAGTTTTAAAAGATGTGCAATAAATTCAATTTATGGTACTTTGGAAAAAGGTAGATTTTTTTGTTTCTAAAAAGGCAAATAATAACTCCAGATACCCTGTATACTTTGGTGATTTTAGGTGGCATCTCTCCAAAAAGCTGACTTTTTAAATTTTAGTCATAAATGTTCATCTAAGTAACAGGCAATGAAGTCAGAAACTGAGCATGTAGTAATTTTCTGTTCTGTACAAGTACAAAGAATAAGCCTTTCAAGGTCGAACAATTTTGAAAACTATAAGGACTCTATTGTTTTATACCACATGAGGCTAAAAATATGTACAGTTTAGGTGGGAGGGTGGTGGAATGTGGCTGCCCTTACCATTGTCTGTGAATTGACTGTTCTCCAACCGGATTTTCATTGTAGAGATATTCCACAAGTGCACAAAGCAAACAAAGGTTCAACTGTGCATAGCTAGTTTTAGCATGCACAAGTACTAAAGTAATCTGATTCTGACCTTGAAAGTCAGAAATAAACTATTTTCAAAGTTTTTTTTTAAAAAAAAAAAACACAAAGGAATATTTTCTTTAAGATTGAAAGTCAAGATTCTGTTTTTTCTTATTTCTTTGTTTTTGGTTGGGTTTTTTTTCCCCCCTTAAATGGACTTATTATTCTAATAGCAGTCATAGTGAGAACTAACACAGAAACAGAGAAGGAAAATGCCATAGCACAATGTACTTGAATCCCCAGAGTTCTGAAATAATCTTTATTGTTGTTTGAAAGCAGTGATCTTATTGTTGCAATAATCCCATAGTAAAGGTCCACCGAAACATCTGACTGGCAGTCTGTTTAGGTAGAAGTGTGAGGGGAACACGTGGAAACAAATTTGCTGTGTCATTTCCTGTCTTCACTATAATATCCATTTACTGAACAGGTGTAAAAGAACAAGCCTCAAGTTATTATGTAAAACATCTCTCTGTAATAGAGCTTATTTTCTGTGTTTCACATTATTCTCTGCTTAATATGTTTTGTGTGAGCTCTCCTAGGAGAGATATTTCTACTATGTATATTGGAAAAGCTGGAGCACCAAGAAAAGATAATTGAACTGGAAACTTGTGGAATAAGCAATGATAAATGAGAAGAAATGTTAAGTTTGATTAACAGGGAGACTTAGAATGAGATGGGATTTGGTGGAACAAAAAGTGATGTCAAAGTAGTATGGTGCACGAATGTCAAACTTTTCTTTGAGTTACAACTGTGAAAGCAAGGCAGACAGGTAAAAAAAATAACTGGAATGAGAAGGAAACAGCAACCTTTAAGTGTTTTTACCATTTGGTAGATTAGTCTCCAAAGAAGGATAGCAGACTTACGTAGGATCCTGTTACTGAGATATGAATAGAGGTAAGACTAGAGTCCGTTTACTACCTTTAATATCTCCACAGGAACTAATTCTATGCAGTCTCTGCCTTCAGGTGAGAGTCCTTCAGTGAGGACTATCATATGAAGAATGATAGGGATCAAATCCATCGTTTGTGTAACAGTATTGCCAGAAGCATGACTGTAAATGATACAGGATAATAAGCGATCCCCAATTTGTTCACATTTTATGCTCAGCTGATTCCCCATAGAAAAGAAAACGTCAGGCAAGACTTTAACATTCTATACACGCTCTGTGCTGCTAGGGCACACTTACAATGTTTTCTACTTAGTCCTGTATATCTCTATTCTTATCAGAGATTTCTACATTGACAGGGTAAGTGAACTAAAAGCAAGGTGGAAAGGGGAAAAAAATCAAACCACTCATGCATAAGTCAGCCTTCATGAAAGTTGTTCATCTCTGTCCCATATTGCAGGACTAAATAACACAGACTAAGCAGTCTGACTTGGAAATGTCTTGAAGAGATCAGTTTACTGTATTGTCTGTTTAACAGGATAGTTTCAATAAAAATACTAAATATCAATCATAAATGTTGCATATTTCTAATAGATTCTGAAACCACTTATGAAATGTACATTTGTAGGTCCATTAGGAACCATATAAAGAAACTCTCATGCCAAGTGTATCTATAAATCTGTGAGCATGATTGTTATAGGCTTTTAGGCTGTGAACAGTGCATCATGAGAGACTATATTTAATAGAAAAAGTTGATGAACGTGTGATCAATGATCATTTTTTTCCTTCATCTGAGAAAAAGTTTTGCATTTTTCACTACTGTTTTTCTATTATGTTCTGGTTTTTATGTGATTTTTCCTGATTGTTTCCTCAGTGACTCTCTCATACGAGTATTGAATACCAATAACAAAAAGGCTCAGTTCAGCACAACCAAATTGATATTGCCATCCCAAATACTACTACCATTTTTTTTTTCTTTGCTGTTGTGCCAGATGGATTGCCCGGTATCTGCTATATTTATTCAAGTCCACAAATGGAATATCAGTATTGTAAACTTTTATTCTATGACTTATGCCAAAATAATATTGCAACACTGAACTTTTACATTTTATTTTGACAGAAACAGACCTGTAAAGATGTTTATGTGGTGGTCCACTGGTTTACTTCTTGGATGCATTTTGCTGGGAGCAGAAGGGTGGCCGGTCAAGGAAGGATACGACTTTAGGCCCTATCAGCCCCTAGTAAGATTACGCCACAAGGTACGGATCATTCTCTAACACTTCTTGCTGTTCTTTCATGGTCAAGGGATAAATTGCTGTCCAGCCTTATCTTGTTTCTGTTTCTCGGGGTAATTTTCAGAAAACAACCTTTTCAATAACAATGCCTGCAAAAATGTATGCTTGACTTGACAAGTCAACAGGAGATATTTTGACTTGGAAGCCCCAAAAACTTTCAAAGAGGGTGAGCTTTTATTTTCACAAACTAGAGATTATATATATCAGCAGAAACTCAGAGAGATAGAGCCAGGAGAGCCTGTCTCTTAAAGCAACTGTCAGCCTCTGCTTAAGGCAATGATTTGTCCCAGTCCTCACTGAATTTCAGACCACGCAGTAAGCAGAGGAACTGCCCATCAATGAAACATGGTGTTGAAGTTTACTGATTAACAAAACCTTGTTTGCATAAGATAGATGTTCCCAGTGCTTGCTGAATTTAGGAGTTTTGGTTCTGGTACCTGGAAGGGACACTTCTGTGGTGGTTCTATAAAACAAGGAAAAGTGTTGCAATATTTCCATGGGCTGCCTAGAACTAGCAGATCTGATCAACATAATTCTTCTTGGCATGGTAGTAGTCATGGGAGGAACATCCGAGAGCCTTAAGTCCTACTGTCAGGCCAACAAAGATGCTAAAAAAACTTCTTTTCACCCTTCTGAATCTGTGTGCTTCAACTAAGAAGTCTGAATTATAGCCAGAAACTCTGAATGTTAGTTTCTGTAAATGTTTCTGGATCTGGCTAGTTTTATTTCCTAGCACCTTTTATAAAATATGAAAAATATTTATTCTTAGTCCTCAGTTTAAAAAAAAAAAATGGACCAAGTATTGTGTGATTCTATCTCAGTATGTTAGGGCAAGGAAGTGATAACTGAGTTCTCAAGCGAGCAAAATATTTGCCTACTACCTCATTTTTGTATACTATGTGGATTAAATATAAAAAGTTTCTAAGAGATGGAAAATAAAAAAATAAAATTTATGTTTTTATTAGACAGCTGTGCATCTTCTAGAGAATGCACAATGTTGTTCAATCAGAATAAATAATCAATCAGGCCACAGCCAAGGAAATACATAACTGTATAAGCACACAGGTGTTTAAGCGGGGTCTTTTTCAAAACTTTGCCTCATCAGTTTACCTCCATTTGTCAGATTTAAACAAAATAAGAAAAGAAAATACTTTGAAATCTAGAAAGAGAGAGACTAGTAATGAAACCATGAAATGAATCATGTGAGAGAGAAATCACATGTACAAAACCCCACGAAAACAAAACCATGATACCTGTGAGAAGAATGAATGACAGAATATGGGATATGGGGTATAATGAGCATAATTTCTGAGATTTAGATGTTCTCTGACTTTAACAGATATATGTGGAACTAGTGATATGTTGGTTTTTCTTAATAATACTTCTAATCCACTGATAATACTCATATAATACTTGGAATAGGCTGTCATAAACATTTCAAGCTTAATATTGGGAGGATCACACATACGCATATAAAAACAAGATAAAGAAAAAGAATATTGAAAATTTGATATAAAAATGATTTTAAAAAACAAAGAAACTATGGTGGATTTTTTTCTAGGCAATATGTCTAGATAAAAAAAATGATTTAGTGTATAGTTCAGATTTTGTTATTAGGGACATTTGTTAGTATAAAAAAATCTAGGAATATAAGGCTTTTCTAAAGTCAATTTTTAAAATCAATTTTGGCACTGATATGCATATTCAAAACATGTAAATAATATGGTAAAGAAGACTTTCTGCTTCAATCAAGCACTTAATAAATCAAGTGCTTAGATTAAGTGATGCAAGTAGAATACTTACTACAAACAGATGATAATGAATATCAGCAGAGTCATATTTGCTTTGATCAAGCAATATGTATGCAAGTTTATATGTGTGAAGATGAAAAAAAAAGAAAAGAGTAATCACTCTTGCTCTAATAAAGGAGAATTTATCTGACTTGGATGATAGTCCAACCCGAACAACTCCAAATGTCAGCCTGCAGGGAAAAGCAATCCTGTTGGTACTTAGGTATTATCTTGAAATAATAATTGTGTTCATGGTGAGAACAGGCATTCATATCATAAAGCTTTTTTTGTTTTAAAAGGGATTATGAGCAAATTCAGCTTCTCATGCACAGAAATTACAAGTAGGCATTTAGTCTGTATTTATGATAATCTGAATGCTTGAGAAAAGCATTCATAAAGAAAAAACTTTATAAATAGGGAAAATCTTTATACACAGCTATTTTTATCTTTGTTGCACTGTGAGGGTGATCAAGCACTGGAACAGAGTTACCAGTGAGCTTGTCAAATCTTCATCCCTGCAGATATTTAAAAACTGTCTGGACATGATCCGAGGCAACCTGTTGTAAGTGACCATGCTTGAGCAGGCAGGTTAGACAGGGTGACCTCCAGAGGTCTTTTCCAACCTCAAATATTCTTTGATTCTGTGCTTCATTATAATACATAGTTAACAATTACATATAACAAAATATAATTAAGTTTTTTTTATCAATTTATGTAGTCAGTCTAATAGTTAGGGATTTTACCGATGAAACCTGAAAAGGTTAAAAGAGATTTTTCAATCTTTGATGAAAGATTTTTAGAAAAAGTTTTTACAAAATCTTTTCAAAGGTGTTTACAAAGTGTTTTTAGAAAATCTAAATGTCATTGTAGTGAACAAGATGCAATATTCCTTAATCCACTGCTTCAATTGGTTGATATTAAAATGTGTGATGCAACAAATAATCCAACTTTCATAAATTGAGATGTTTGACAAGTTCAATCTTTCTCAGAGGACTAGTAGAAACAATTTAGCTCAGTTGGTTCTAATAATACCAAGATTGTGGGTTTGATGCTTGTCTGGGCCATTCACTTAAGAGTTGGACTTGATGATCCTTGTATGTCACTTCCCACTCAGAATATTCTGTGATTCTGTACTTATCAGGTTTTATTAACTGTTTTATACATAATTTATCCACATCTTCACCCCACTGTCCCCATACTTTGTCTGTATTTCCCCCCATATTTTGTCTATAGCTTTTAATTAATTTTCAGACCAAAGTGGTAGTTTGGTAAGTTTGTGTTGGGATGTGATTCAATCTGTGTGAGTCCTCACATCCTGATTTGCAGAGGAAAGCAAACCATGCAACCATCACATTTTGCCAAGTAAGATGATTGGCTTTCTAGGGTGGTCTGAAAAATTAGCTAAAGATCCAATTTAGAGATTAGAGAACCTTCCAATTAAGGAATTGCCTTCATAACTTTTTTGGGTTTCAGTGTGCTGCATTCAGAAAGGGACTCTGAACATGCATTTTTCCAGTAACCTAATATTGAGATAGATTGTTATCCTCCCCTACAGATGGCTTCATCTGTGTTGCTGGTTTCCATAGACTGTTGGGATGGTTTTTAAGTTATTTATAATAAATTAAACATGAGGACAGATACTTCAACAATTACATGGTGATATCTCATGCTATTTTAAATAGAATAGGATATATAGCTGAATTATTTCTTATAGCACAGTTGTGAACTCATATTCTTCTTCAGTGGTGGAAATAATTAGGAAAATTGGTATTATTGATAAAAATATTCAGTGCTGCAGTGTGTCAGAGTCTGCATCCAGTTTTTTCCTTAGAATATAACACTGCTGCCTTTAAGAAACCAGCATTTTCATTGGTAATTGAAAGACCTATTTTTCAGTCTCCAATATTACTTTTTATGTTGTTAAAGCTGTGCAGAAAATGATAATAGAATATGCTTTAAGTATCATAATTTCTGAGTGTGGACTGCAATGTTTCCTTGGCTAATGTCAGAGCAGTCTGGCACTATATGAAATATCCATGTTTTGACACTAACCAAAAATTGGATCTGGTGTGGTGGATATTGCTGATTTCCCAACTTTGTTCTTCATATCCTTTCAATGTGCAGCCATTTTTTACTGTGTAGAAATGTAGTTTTTTGTGTTTAACTTGATCTGTAAGAATTGCAGACTATTCTTCTGCAGACTTTCTGATTTATGATATGGTGTATTAATGAAAAGGTTTTCTAATTTTATTATATATTTGTTGGAACTATTCTAGCATTACAGTGGAATTCTTAAAATCCAGTACCTAAGATGGGCTGCTGACTTGCAAATATTAGTTTATTTTTCTGGAAGTTTTCCAACAGAAATCTGCAATAATTTATAAAATATAAGCCTAAGAACTTGAAGCAGTTCATGCCTAAATTATAGTTATTACATAAATTATAATTATGACCCAGAGTATAATTATAACAATGTTCATTATCATGGCCATTATAATGTGTGCTGGTTTTCTGTGTTCAGGTTTTGGTG
This sequence comes from Sclerurus mexicanus, assembly GCA_013396755.1. NCBI lineage: Eukaryota > Metazoa > Chordata > Aves > Passeriformes > Furnariidae > Sclerurus > Sclerurus mexicanus. Next base: position 22,778 of record VWZF01000465.1, on the reverse strand, counting down.
GAAGGGGAGTTACAGGGGTCGCTGCTGTGAGAAGCTGCCAGAAGCTTCCCCCAGTGTCTGGTAGAGCCAATGCCATCCAGCTCCAGAACAGACCCACCACTGGCCAAGGCCAAGTCGATTAGGAATGATAACAACACCTCTGTGATAACGCATTGAAGAAGGAAAAAAAAAAGGCTTTGGGCAGATGAAAACGGGAAGAGCAGAGTGAGAACATGTAAACAACAATGTAGGCACCAAGGTCAGTGCAGAAGGAGGGGAAGGAGGTGCTCCAGGTGCCAGAGCTGAGGCTACCCTGCAGCCCATGATGCAGCCCATGGTGGAGCAGCTGTGCCCCTGCAGCCCATGGAGGGTGCAGGGATCCACCTGCAGACTGTGGAGGAACCCACGGCAGAGTGGTTGGATGCCCAAAAGAGGCTGTGATCCCATAGGAGGACCATGATGGAGCAGGGTCCTGGCAGGGACATGCAGCCTGTAGAGAGAGGAGCCCATGCTGGAGCAGGATTTCCTGGTAGGACTTGTGGTCCTGTGGGGAACTCACAGTGGAGCAGCTTATCTGTGAGGGACTTCACCCCATGGAGATGTGACCCACATGGCAGCAGTTTGTGCAGAACTGTTGCCCGTGGATTGGATGGGCAACTAGCCAGAGAGGCTAGTGCAGGACTGTGTCCCATAGGAGGGACCTCCCAGGGAGTGAGGAAAGGACTGCCCTCCTTGAACAGCAGCAGAAACAGCAATTGACCATAACCCTCATTCTGTCTCCTTGCACAACTGAGGGGAAGGAGGTAGAACTTGGAAGGAAGAAGGTTTTTAAGATTATTTATTTCTCATTCTTTCTGCTATGATCCTGTTAGTAATAAATTTAACTAATATCCCCACTTTGAGTCTGTTTTGCCCATGATGGTGATCAATAAGTGACTTCTCACAGGTGTTATCTCATGAAACCTTTGTTGTATTTTTTCTCCTCTGGCCAGTTGCAGAGGGGAGTGAGAGAGCAGCTTTGGTGGGTAGCTGCCATCCAGCCAAGACCAACTCCCTATGAAAGGCAATGAAGATCAAATGTTTGACTGCATTGTTTATATATGACATATTCAAAACCAGGAAGAGATGATTTGTCTTGAACCAGAACTGAGAAAGAATATTATGAAGCGCTTCTGAAAGTTTTATTTTCAGTCTCCTTCCCTTATTAAACTGCCATGGCTTAGAGTTACATGGTTATGCTGGAAAATACTAGTGTCTGAACAGCATGTGAATTTCTTGTTAAGCCAAGTTCTTCATTTGTTGAAACACTGGAAAAGTTTGTAACGTACTTTCCATTTGGGAGTCTTACACTGCTGCTGAAGTATTGTAAGCAGTTTGTTAATACCTAGGTTCCCACCTGATACCATTAGGAAGTATTTCTAGCATCCTAATGAATTTTCTTCTTGTCATTTGCATGCCTCTGACACCAATATTTTCAGTGAAAAAGTGGGTGCTCTGAGATTTCCAGGTATAAACTGGCAGGTGGCAGCCAACAGAAAGCTTTCTGTTGGCTGCTGATTCTCCGTCAGGGTCTAAGAAATATGGAATATAGCCTATACATATATGTATATATATGTATACTCCAGAGCATGCCAGCTCTGCATATCTGACATGTGCATGCACACCCCTCCTTGGCAAGTGAGGTGTTTCACATGGGTTAGCAGGGAATAATGCTGGCAACAGCGGCTCATTAATGATCCCATCATGGATGGGGAGCTGTTCCCTTCAGTCTCACCAGACAGTCGGTGAAGATGCTAATTTAGTAATTGTCCCCTAGACTCCCACTTAGGCCCAGTTCTGAATTTATGGGATGAGAGCCATTACATTCACAATAGTCAGGATTGTCAGGGCAAGCTCTGCCTTTGTGGCATGGACAGGGGTCGGATCAGGAGAATCTGGGAACAGAGAGAGAGTTTGGCCTGTGTCTGAGCCTCAGCCTTAGCCTGGTCCTATGCAGGACCCTCTGTCAGGAAGGGGTTTTGCCATGTTGATTCAAATAGTTTACAGTCTTGTCTTGATTTTGTCTTGTTTTACTGAAGGGCTAGTGGGAACTGAGTCAGATGTGCAGCCCTCGCTCTTGTCTGTGGTATTTCTCTAGACTAAAATATTTCTTTTAACTTCCTATGAAAAACCTTCCTGTCTTCCTTTTTCCTCTCTCCTTCCCTTCTTACTAGTGCTGTTTGCTGCTAAATGCAGCAGTTCAGCCCTGATTCTCATTAATTCAGGCATCAGGATTAGGTCAGTTTAGAGGGGTTTAGGTTACATTAGAATTAGGTCTGACTTAGAGGTGTTTAAGCAGTGAGGACTTTGAATGAAACAAAGCAAGAGAAAAACATAAGCGTCTCTCCCAGTTTATTAAAGACAAATTTGAATGTATAAGCACAAGGCACAGAAAACATGTGTTGCTTTTTTTTTTTTCCTGAAGATTATAAAATGTTCTCCCTCAACTACAGTGAAACTCCTGTAAATGTAGACAGGCTGAGTGCTCAATGATTTTATTCTCATTTAAGGTGTCATGGCCAAGAAAGAAATGCACAGAAAGTGGTTCTTCAGGGTTCAAAAGTAGCCTGAGCATTCCATGTGTGGTCTGGTCTCCAAACCGCCTGAGGTTTCCGTGTCTACCTGGAAAATGTTTGCTTGTAGGATCTGAGAAGTCCTAAAATTTGATGCTCAAAAATCCTCTGTCCTAGAGAGAGAGAAGTAAAAAAAGCCCATTGTAGAAAGATGAGCAGTGAATTCTGAGGACTTAGAACAGAGCTTTTTCTGGTAATGTCGATGCTACTCTCAGCTCTAAAGTAACACAAGAATTTTCTTCCTTCTGACGTTCCCTAAACACAGCATCTATGGGAATTCCAGGATTTTAAGTAACAAGACTCACTTTTTCTTTTTTTTCCCCCCTTAATCACTTGTTGAAGTGCAGTTAGGAAGTCTTATGATTTTTTAAATTTTATTTTGCTTTTCTCAGGAGAGGGAGAGAACTCTGCATTCTAATTTGCTTTTTCCTGTGGGCAATAGCATTCAAAAAGCGTGGGTAATTTTTTTTCTTTTTTTAAGTCCCATTACAATGATTGTACATTAATAAGCTAATATCAATTAAACATGTTATTTTTGCTATCTCTTACTACATGCTCAGAGCATTTTTGTTAAAAAAGTCTTAGGAAATATGCTTTTAAAATCTTCCTGTAAAATTTCTTCTGTAGTCCTTCTTCCAACTAGGCAGTCACTGGAGGGTGGAATGTCAAAGTCTGAAATTAAGGTAAGTATGAAGTCCTCATTTCAAGCTGTCTGCTGATGCTCGTTAGCAACAACAATCTGTAAACTTTTATTAAGATCAGTGGGACTACAGACGTTTCAACTACTGCACTATACCTCTTGCTGAACCTATCTTTTTTGTTCCTGTTGCTGAATATCATCACTGTGGAAAAGATTAATTTTAAGGAATTACTAGATTCACATGTATTATCTACCTTTTGATTAACATTGCTTTTTTAATCTCACATGGCAGATGGGCAATAAAGAATGGAACACAAAGTAGTGGTATATGGAGGTAGTGTGACTATCTTCTCCAGTACTTATCTTGGCCTTCTCACATTGCTTTCTAGGATAAAGATTTCCAGTTAGCCTCCAAATAGATAAGACAGTAGTTTTTTACTTTTCTGGTGTTTAGGAATCAATGCAAACACAATCTATATGGTCTCTAATTTCAGATTCTTGATTAGCATTAGGTTTTTTCATATTCTATTATGATGGCAAACTGTCATCACAAATTGCAATCACAGTAGTAGCAAAACAAAGCCTGTAGAGATTTGTTTGATATGTGGGGTGATATGCTCCTTTTCAAACTTGAGCAGTTTGGACTTTAAGGTCATGAAAGAGGTCAGGTACTTGAAGTTTTTGTTTATAATATCAGGCTCTTTTCCATGCCTTACTTGCTGTCTTTTACTCTTCAGGTCCTTAAGACTACTTGGTATATAATTTCATCTTTCCTCCCCACCCCCTCTCCCAATTAGTCAAATGCTTTATTTTATTCTTTTCCATTTCTTCTTTTTCTCAGTCATTTTCCCCATGGTTTTAATACCTATTTTCATTGCCTAGAAGATGTAGACTTTTATTATCCTTATGAACTTTTATTATTTTGTTTTTAAGAAAAGAAAGTGACATCCTGTAACACAGACAATGCTTATAATGTGAAAAATAATATACAAAAATCAATATAAAATATTATTGAATAATAAACATGATGTATAATAGTTTTATTGGTGTGCAGACAAACTGGGCTGTACCCCAGATTATTTTTCCTTTTTAAACTGAAGAACGATCCACTTGGCTTATGGTTTATTTTTCATCTTTCTGATTCTAATTAGCTATATAAATTCTATTTTTAAATGAAAATAATTATGTAGTTCAAGCATTTGGTTTTGTGTTGGGTGGCCAGGTTTTGGCAGTGTGGGGGCTAGAGGGGTGACTTCTGTGAGAAGCTTCCCCCATGTCCAGCAGAGCCAATGCCAGCTGTCCAGGGCCGAGCCAATCAAGAATGGTAGTAACACCTCTGTGATAACATATTTAAGACGGAAAAAAAGTTAGTGTAATTGCAGCTAGAGAAGAGCAGAGTGAGAACATGTGAGAGGAACAGCTCTGCAGACACCAAGGTCAGTGGAGAAGGAGGGGGAGGAGGTGCTTCAGAGCAGAGGTTCCCTTGCAGCCTATGGTGAAGACCATGGTGAGGCAACCGTGCCCTTGCAGAGGGCCACAAGGGTGCAGAGATCCACCTGCAGCCCATGGAGGAGACCCACACTGGAGCAGGTGGATGCTCAAAAGTGGGCTGTGAACCCACTAGAAACCCCTGCTGGGGCAGGTTCCTGGCAGAGACCTGCAGACCTGTGGGGAAGGAGCCCACACTGGAGGTTTCCTGGCAGGACTTGTGACCCTATGGGGGATCCACACTGGAGCAGACTGTGCCTGAAGGATTATACCCCGTGGAACAGTGACCCACGTTGCAGCAGTTTGTGGAGAACTGTTTCCTGTGGGATGGATTCATGTTGAAGAAGTTCATGGAGGGGTTCCTGTGGGGGGAACCCCATACTGGAGCAGGGCAAAGACTCTTCCTCAGCAGTGGCAGGAATGTCTCCCTGTATTTCCTGGGGGAAGGAGGTAGAGCTCAAGAAGCAGGGAGTGGAGAGGAGAAGGTGTTTTTAAGATTTACTATACTTCTCATGATCCTGCTCTGATTTTGTTAGTAGTAAATTTTATTAATAGCCCCAGCTGAATCTGCCTCGTCTGGGATGGTATTTGATGAGTGATTTCTCCCAGTCCTTAACTTATTTTTTCTTATATTTTCTCTCCCCCCTCCATTTGTGGAGGGGAGTGATAGAGCAGTTTTGGTGGGTGCCTGGTATCCAGCCAGGGTCAACCCACTACAGTTTTAAACATTAGTATACTGTGCATCTGTACAGTAATGTATTCCCAAATAAGAAAACACAACATTGGTATACAGGAATAATATTTTGTAAGAAAACTCTTTGTTACATTGGGCCTTAGTATAGAATCAAAGCACAATATTTGTGTACTATTAGGCTCCTTCTAAACTCACCCCAGTTACATTGGCTAAAGATTAGGTCTTACATCCATGTTTCTTTTCAATATCTTTATTTTAAAACATCCTTAATAATTTCATTCCTATACTTTGTGTGGTAGAAAAACAACTTCAGAAGAAATTATCTCTTTTAGCACTAGGAAAATATCTCACTAGTTTTAAGTCTTTCTTCTTTATTGCTTACTTTGTTCTATTATGTTTTCAGTAATGTTTTTCAGTAATGTTGAACTGTGATAATTTTTAGTTTAAGAGTTTAATGTGCAGTGGAAGCACAAATCTGATATTTTTTAGATAAAACCATATTTGATAGAATGATACTATACTTTTTTCTTTTACAATATTCACTGTTCTGATTTTGTGTTATCAAGATGTCAAGTTAAACAACCCATCTGTACTTCATGGGAACCATGGCTTTTCTTCCCTTGCAGTACCAAGTATTTGCTATCACAATATGTAAGCTATTTCTTTAGCATTTATTTTCCTGGTAAGTTAAAATTTTTTCATTTGAAAGCTTTGCAAAGAGCCATGGTAAGAAACATCAATCTGTGTTTATGTATATTAGGTTTAAGTGTATTTATTTACCTTTCTTCAGCAGCTTTTCCTTGTGAGTTTTGTAACTGGAAAATTCTGTAACTTTAGCGCCATTGTTTATAAAGCAAAATATCAGTAAAAACATCTCATAGACTTCTGTCCTCCTACCTTGTGAATGTGCTGAAGTAATCTATGCTTACCTTAAGATGCCTTCAATTCTGGGCAGGGTGACTGCCAGATTACAGTAGTTGTCATGACATTTTATTTTTAGTCTTCCTCTTTTATAATTGCTGGTGGGATCATATAAGTAGTCCAGCTCAGGGCAAGGTATTTGTTCCTAATAACTGATTCCATGGTAAATCATACCAGACAAGAACATACAATCCCTTCAACCAAGAGCTAAGAGAATGGGATGTCTTTCAGTTTGATTTATTTCCCATATGAAAAAACCCCAAGCAGCAGCACCAGCAACAACAACAGAAAAGCCCTTTCAAATAATGAGGCTAAACATTAAGATGTCCGTTGAAAACATTAAAGGTTTTGGTAGCTATGTTTAGGCCTAACACAAAGAAAATGGAGAGTTTAATGACAGTCTAATTAAAAGATGTCTTAATTACATCTTTTTTTAATTATTATTATTATGCATTGATACCATAAGGTTAAATGCTTTTAAGAACATGAAAGGTTAATGCCTAAAAAGTCAAAAGAAAGATCTCCCAAATTTTACTAATTTCTCAGGATCTTTGTGGCTCTCTCCTGAACTCACTCCAGCAGGTCCATGTGCTTCTCATGCTGGGGATCCCAGAGCTAGACACAGTACTCCAGCTGTGGTCTCATGAGATTCAAGAGATGAGTAAGAGATTTTTGTTTTGCTTGACATATCTTTTTAGTTTTTTGTAATTTTTTTTCATTTAATATACTTTGTTAACTGCAAAACTGCATTTATGCTATGCATATAAATGAACACATAATGTATAAACAGTGAGTTTGTATGAACCAAGTAAAATAGCAATAAATATTTCTTTAACATTGCATCATATTAATAGCAACTGCTTAATGTTCGTTGTTAATTCTGTCATATAACCTTGCACAATTGAATTCTCCTGCTCAATGCATTGTAACAAAGTACTAATTTGAAGTAAGAGAAATCTAACAAGTTTATTCTGGGATGCTTCTTCCAATGAAAACAAACTAAACAAAAATCATTAGTCATTTGTTTAATGTATTGGTTATAACACTGGCTATGTAATCTGAAATAAACAGCCTATAATTCAAGTATGTTTTCTAGGGAGAAGTAAGGTCTATCACTCTCTTGAGGCATCAGCACAATTTTCAATTCACTAGTGTTTTGTGAAAATGCCATTACTTTCTATTACTCTTACCTGAGGATTATTTGCATACATCAGTGCAGGTAATAAAGCATTAATATTACATTATCTTGATAGAATTTATTCAGCTTGTTGATATATCTAATATTATTTGTTGTTACATCATTTGATGTAACGATTCTGAAATTAATAGTAACTACTGTAAGCTGATCCCAAAAATTGTGAAAGACTAATCCCATTGCAGCTGATAGTTTGTGGGGTTTTTCTAAAAGTCTGAGAAACCATTACATTGGCCAGTCTAACTTTTCATATAAAGGTTACCCATCTATTTCTTTATTCCTTCATTCTTCCTCTAAGTGGGGCATGAGTAAAACATGCCTTTCAAAGAAATTACTGAATCTTCAAATATTTTCTATACCTTAATATTTTCAAATAATTTCTTTTGATCGTTATTATTAGCAATTAGTAAATGACAGAGTTTACCATTTGGATACAGCTGTCTTGTTTTTCCAGTGACTGCTTCCTGATATCTACTCCATCATTAGATGGAATACAATAATCCAATGAAAGTCATTGGTTAGGTACAAGTAAATATTTACAAGACATTATTTGTAGTTTATGATTCATAACAAACCCTATTTTATTTGTGTCTCCTAGTATCAGTCTAAGGCAGGGAAGAAAAATAGATGTCTTTGTATATATATCTATATTTAAAGAAGGAACTAGAATTGAAAAATACACTATTATCACTTAGATTAGAACTTCAGATATTTACTGAATTTTTATTTCAGGTTTCTGCACACTTTTTTTTTTTTTTAAACTACTTCTTGCCAACATGAATGCCAAGAGAAAATCACTACAAGCTTTACAGTACATTGCCTATTTCACAGTAGGGAAACTGTAACCAATTGTTAGTATATCTGTAGTGTATATAGCTGTATTTCATAATTCATTTTGAAAAATTAGTTGAAATGCAACAATCAAATACTTAGTTTTTCTTGAGTTTTCTAAGATTCAGTAGAAAAAAATATGATCTTAATTTTACTTTCTAGTTTCCTAAATGTCACACAGTGGGTAATATAACTTTTCACCAGATCTCTGGTTTAAATGAATGTAGTCCTCAAATAGAGTTCAACACTTTACAAAAGGGCAGGTGCAATCGATTAATATTCATATAACGAACTTCTCCTTTCCTTTGCAACATTACCTCATCTATCTTTTTAAAATTAATGGTAGAAACAAACAATTATTCCTAGAAATATTTCAGCATATTGGTTTTAATCAATACTGGTAGACAGACTATAATTGTATTCATAATTATGTCTTAATGCAGTCTAAATATTACTTGCATTCCTGTATTGTAAGAAAGTAATGGATGTTTATGCTTGTGCCTATATTCTCTGTCATTCTTCCTGCAGATTTTCTTCTATCTGGACAAAAATTTTCAAAGAGGAAAAATAAAATCTGAATGAGCCTGCGACAGACTGAATAATAAAATGCAGAGCACATTATGTGGGTTTTAGAAAATTACACTTAAAAACCATCTCTGAAATTTAAAAAGAAAAACGAATAGGGGTTTTAGGCAAATTACTCTCATTAATGTCATTGGAATTGTGCAGCTAGGATCCATCTGTACTGGGTGGGGGAGTTTTTTTGAAAAAAAAACCCCCACACTATATTCTTAGGAAATATACTACTTTTCAGTAAGTATGAGACTACCTGGAGTTTAGGATCTCACATAAGGGAGAAGATAATAGAATACCCATTAAATACCATCTCCCAGAATTTCCAGTGATAATTCAGTATGCTAAAACATTACCTATTGGAGATCTCTTCCCCCTTTCTTTGCCTACTCAAATCTGAAGTGTTCTCGGATAATTTCAAAATAAATATATATGCTGAATATGAGTAGTTTATGAGCTATACAAGATAAGTATATTCATCTACAACACCTCATCAACTGCCCTGTGTTATTGGATTTCTTTCTTGGTTGGCTGGAAGTACATCTTATGCAGTCTATGCATGGAAAAGTAATTCTGCACTGAATGTCTGAGCATTTAAAGTTTAATGCAAACTATGCACAAATAGCAGTAATTACTTCTGTAAAGTCATTATTTACATAGCACTCATAGCTCCTCCAATTTAGCTAAGGAGAGCTGTAGCCTGGATTTGACTACATAAATTGGCTTATACAATCTTCAGTGTATAAGGTGTTTTGGTCATAGGGATACATGTTTTGATGCAAAAATATACACTTCTTCCACTGCTTAAACCATGCATTAAGCATTTTAATGATTAAAGTGTTATAAAATCAGCAACACTGCACAGTAATATAAAATTGGTAGAACTTTTTTGTTATGTGCTATGAATCTGCTTATAAATTTTGTATGTATTTGGTCTGTCGTCAAAGACATCATATATGAAGACATCATATTAAAGAAGCTATAGTTACACTGTATTTCTGAAAGAGTGAGCTGCCTAACATATTTACCCAGAGAAAGCTTCAGTTCTATTGATGAATTTTTTCCTATTCAACTCAGGTAATTTTTTCTAGGACAATTGTCCCAATGACATCCTAATGTTACCATAATGGGTAACAGCCAATGGAAGTATTTGTCCTTAAAGCCAGCATGAAGATTTTATTAGATTTTTCTTTCCTTGTGGAAAAATGACAAAATTTGGAAAATAGGCCTTTTTCTCCTTTAGTAAAATTAAGGAAAGACTGTATTTGGCCTTTGATTACTATTTTATCAGGCCTATAGAATCGTCAGGGTTTTCCTTGAACAAGGTCTTACATTGGAAATAAAAAACCCCCAATCAACCAAAAAAAAAAAAATCAAACCAAAAAACCAAAAAACACACCCCAAAACACCACACCCCACAGTAGAGAATTTTACGGTCCTACTAAAAGAAAGAATGATTTCATGAAATCAGAATTCTACCTGCAGCCTACTCCTCACAGCTCTTTTTACACTAGGCAGCAGTTTTAGGAAATGTGTCCATATCCATCATGAACAACCCTACCAGAAGGAGTTGCTGCTTCAAAAATGCATTAATGTGCCTCTCTCTGCCTATTTTGAAAAAGAAGTGTGATTTTGTAGAATGCAACACATGGTGTACACATTTGGTGTAAACAATGTTAATATGTCTTTAGCAGGAAGCTATTTCAACTCAATTGGTACTGAAGACCACTGGGATTTAGANAGAAAACTAAACCACCACAGACTGCAACTTTAGCCCAGAACAATTTCTTCACCTTGTGGACAAAGGCTTTGTCTGCTCTGCTTTACATGGTCCAAGGCTGCCTTTAAGACTAACATGTGTCCTTGCAGCCATCTAGGTGATTTGCTTTTAAGTAAAACCTGTGGGTTAGCCTTTGTGTAGAACTTCTTCTGTCCCTTTTCCATCCATAGAAAGTGCACACTTTGTTGAAGTCTGGTCTAGAGATAGTTTTCCTTCAAAGTATCTGGGCATAGATGAGATGATTTTTAACTTTTTCATATCTTTATTTCTTCTCTGCTTCCACTTCGCTTTTAAGGGATTGTTATTTGCTGCAGGCAAAGAACAACCACTGGGTACCCTGGGTCTGCCATGGTTGTTCTTTGTGTTCCTTGGAGATCTAAATCAGCTAACCAAGAACCAAACCAAGCACATTTCTCAGGTTCCCTGCCCCTGCCACCTCTGTGGTTGGGCTTTTTTTGGTTTGGTTTTAGTTTTAGTGATACAAATCTCATGTATCTAAGCTTCCCAAATTGGGTTCCTTTCATATGGGCTCATAAATTCAAGATTTCATCAGATTTTCTCCAGAGGCCTGTAAGGCTTACTCTAAGACTATAATATCTAGTAATATCTACTCCTGGGAATGTCATTAATTCTGAAAACTTCCAACAGCTTTATATATTACCTTATTTTTGCCTAGCAACCTTGCTCTGCATCTTGTTTTCTTCACACAATCTTATATTCTTGTGATGCCTTAATCAATACAAGAACAACCTGTGGCATATTATTTTCCCAGAAGTTGCTGCTATAAATGGTGGCAATCTCTAAGAAGACTGGGCTGTGTATGCAAAATACCAGTTCAAGAATCCTGCTGCAAACATTAAACTAAAAAGCTCTCCGCAGTAAATAGTGTTCTGACAAGAGCAACAGGAAAGTGGTTCACTTCTTGCACGTTCTTTATTCCTTACCATAGTAAGCAGGGCCTTGCTTACTGCTGCTTAACAGAATATCTTTACAAATGTAAATGTCATTGCTTCTGCTTTGCATACATTTTTAGTTTAAATTGCAATTGTACTGCAGTTGCTAAGAGTCTGATGAGTCTGATTATGTGAAACTTCTTTGAAAGACAAATGTTCAGCCTAATGGCATTGATCAACTTGGTTCTGAGAATAGTTTACCAGATTGCCTTGTGCTGTATCTGCACTTGTACTCTGTGGCTGTGACCATGCTGCTATTTCATGCATGAATAAACAGTTTCTGTACATGTGTAATTCAGATTTCTTGTAATTACAATTGTTGTATTAATATAAGTGAATATATTGTTTAACTACTTTAGCGTGTGTGCTTTAACATGATAAAAATAACTATCTTGATATCTCTCTCAATGAAATATTTTCTTTAATAACAATTGTTTATTTTTTATTATTGTTATTTTTAGTTACTATATAGTAACAAAGTACCCTACTGCAGAATTAACATTAAGGGTAATGAACACAAAACTAATTTTCTGCGTTTTCACTACATTTTATGATATGACTAATGATAATTTTTCATTATAAAACGTTAATCAAGCAAATAACTTTGCACTCCTTTTTTCAACAGAGCTTCTGTAACTAGTGGTTTATGTTTATTAAATTATTTAAATTTTTGTCACATATCAAGGACGATCTACCATATGTTTTACAGTAATTAGTACTTTGTTTATTTTAAGAATTCCATTAATTCAGCAGCTACTTTTTAAATAAAGCCAGCATGGAAAAGCAAACTGCCTGAGTTTTGCAAAGAAGAATTAAGGCTCCTCTTCTTTTTAAGTAGCCTACTCTGGCAGGCACATACCCAAATCGTCAGCAGATGATTCAGGCAGAGAGACAAGTTAAGTTCTAGACGCAATACAATTATGTAGTTTGTCTTTTAAAAAAACACAGAATTAAATGGAGGACAATGTGCTTTTATGTGCAATATCCATGGTTTATAAATATTAACTTTTCTTTCAAAAAGGGAAAGACAAACAGAATGCACATGATACAAATTTAAATGGTGCTAAGAAATGAGCTTCTAAATGAGTTTCTAAAATGATTTGGTGTATTTTGTTAGTTCTAGAATGACATCTACCTTTACAGATCAGCTCTGGTCTTAATAAATAGCTTTGTACTTTCCTTCTTGGGATTTACTGTATGTTAAGAGTCCGCTTGACCATCCTTCTCTTCAGCCCTTATTACTAATATAAAGCCCTTCTAAATAAAACTTGATACTATGCCAACCTTGTTTAGGTAACACCATTTCTGAACAATGATGATGTCAAAATGTTAGAATGTTTTAAGAGATGTTGATAGTATTTGTGTGTTAAGACAAAAAAAGAAAATAGCATCCAAAAATGAGAATTTATACCTCGGAAAAGCATTAGTGTGTATTTAAATCAGTTTCTTTGCAGAGCCTCTTTATATATATATTGTAAATAGTTTATAACTTATGATTTGTAACAATAGCAGAAATATGTGTAAAAGTGGGTCTATCAAATCCTCCACACCAGTGTTTATACAGAATAAGTATGTTGTAATGCAGTGATATTTGCACATTTACATACTTTTTAATAGTATATGGGTAGAATCTTTTTATTTTCAGAACAACTAGCATCAAAACGCTAGCACTCTGCACAGATGAAGGTGGAAAGAAATGTCGTGATGAACAATTGTTTGTTTATCTCTGCCTTCCAGAAGTCTGAAAGTTTTGGATTTTTGGTTGTTTGGTGTTTTTTTTTTGTTTGTTTGTTTGTTTCTTTGTTTGTTTGTTTTTTTGGGTGTGTGTGTGTTTTGTACCCATCAAGATCAGCAGTTCCTAATTCTCTGAGAATCTGAACTTACTTTTCCTGAGTTATAGGTGCCTATACCATTTACTCACTAGCATAATTCACTGTTTTGTAGTGGTTTTCTACAGAAATTAATTCACATACTTTATCTTTCAATAATAAGGAAGAATCTGTATTTAATGCACCTTCAGTATAAATTTTTCTGCATTTTTTAATTGTTGGGTTTTCTATTGAGAAGTTTAATATAGAAAGGTTTCTCTAGGCAGAAACTTAATTTCTGCATTCAGAGATGCTACACCCAGTCTAATCACTGGTTAATTTTGAAATAACTTGAGGATTATAGACTTTTTTTTTCTATCCGGATACACTTTGCTGCTACCAAGCATCTTGCTGGCCCAAGAAATATCACAGAGAGGCTGGTCTGTGATATGCTACCAGAGTATTTTCTTAGTAGTTCTAATAGAAGCATAAAAGTAAAATTTGAGTCTTTTGAGAAAACTAAGCCATGAAAAGCTTAAGCAAAAATCTTCAGCTGAAATTAGAGAAAATAAAGATATTGGAAAAAATAAAGTCTGAAAAGATATGTTCAGCTAATGCCTCTTTTCCTTGAAATCTTAAAACATTCTATTCAAAAAAAATTCCAAACACTAATTTTAAAATTTCATCTAAATAATTTTTTCAATTCTCCAAACTTTGCCAAGCTTCTTGTACTCTGTTCTCCCTAAAATTCTCATCCTTTTTACTGTTTATCATATCCTTTGATACCAATATTTGATTTTTAATATTGCTTTCCTGCAAAGCTTCTCTGATCTAGTAATCAGTTCTTGGATTAAGTCTTCAGGATCTGTTTGTTATAGAGTAAGCAAGAGATGTTATAGACTTTGCAGCCTTGTTGGGAAAAAAATCCATTCTTCTAATTTCAAACTAAAGAGAAAAACTGGTGACTTTTGTGGGACTCAACAGTGTCTGTGAGCCCTATAAGTTTCAGTATCTGGGTGCTAACATAACTTGGCTACATTTTGACTGTAAATGCTGGTGGGTTGTTGGTTGGTGTTTTAATAAGCACAAACTGCTTATCATGAATGAGATTCCTCTGCTTTTACACAGGCCTATTAAAGTGTGAGTTTCACTCCCTGACCTGAAGAAGTTTGAAAACATACTTTGCAGATAGGTAGAGGTTTTGACATAGTTGTTTGTTTTGAAAAGACAAGAAAAGAATCATTGATTTAGATTTGTAAGATTTGGTTTATGGGAACAACGCAAATATTGCATCACTACCCATATTATTTCACAAATTAAGAAAAGTTGAAAAAATATATTTTAGTTATTTGTAGATTAGATGCGCTCATTGCTTAAGTTAATGGTAGCTAAATAATTTTATGTCCCTGTGACATAGAAAAGAAAATACTTTTGCATTATTAATTACAGCTTTATTCTTCAGATCAGTTTCAGTTTTCCTTGGTAGAGTTTAAAAAGCTATGTGACTGCACAGAATTAGTTTCAGGTAATATTTTTTGTGTGTTACTCAGACAAAGATATGTAATAAGTCTTATTCTAAAATTATTTGAACAGTAAGTGAGCAAAAACTATTAAAAGAGACATGTATTGGTTTAGAAGCATTAACTTCTTTCTGTAGTTTTATGTGTACAGTCTGGATGCATTTAAGACTAATTGAACCTGTTATGAACACAGTAATAACAAACCCTTGGTGTATATAGATAAAATAAACAGTGCAATTAGAACTGAAAAGCAGTAAGTATGCTCTTTTTGTTATCAGTAGGTTATAGCATGTCAAAAATACCTCTTAGAAATTGAAACAAAACAAAAGTTAGCAAGTTTCCTCTTTTTCTTAAAATTATAAAAAAAAAATTATCTTATAATAGAAAAAGAAATTTAGAAGTGCTATGCATCTAGCCTATTCCTTATGTTTTGCGGTTTTTTACTGGTATAAACTTATAAAGCAACAAATATTTGAAGAATTACTGTACCCAAAACAAAGAGCATAATTTTGAGCAAATATTGCCTTGAGTAAATTCTCATTCTTCAAAATTACATCAGGTTTTACAGGGAATTGTACAGTTGAATTATGAATATCTCTCAAGATAGAGGTAAAGTGACAGAAACCGCATGGCTTCTTTGGGTAATGTGTTCCAGCATTTAATCAAAGTCATTGTGAAAAAAAAAATGTGGAAAACACTAGGGGAGTTTAAAAACTGTGTGCTGATTTTACCTTGGAGCAGGAAGTCTCATTTTGATTTTATGATTTTTGTGATAACTGCTTCTGCAAATAATATATTTTTCTGCTTTTAATTGCAGCAGGAGAAGAATCAGGAAAGCTTGAGAAATAAAGGTAAGTGACAATTATTTTCAAAATGTGGACATTCTTATAATTATCACAAATCTAACATCCATTATTGATAAAAAATATCCAGATGGATTGTTTGCTGAGTATTTTTGTATTTGAAATGGCAAAAATATATCCAGGAAAGGGATTGAAATGTAGAAAGTAAATGTATTAGCTACTGGTTTTGGACCTCTGAGATGAACAAGGCTGACTACTGTACTCTGGGTGGGACAGGCTGCACAACTTCTCACTAAGTTTGTCCTTGACTATGGATGCTTATTATACTTCAATAAAACATGAATACCATCACTTTAGCTTCTTTCTTTTGTTCAGTAAAAATGCAACTGGATGTGATTCCAATTCATCATGTCCTTAATAGGCTGCCTCACAAAATGACTGTTGTGGGTACTTTTTTGCATACTGGACCTTACTCTGTGCCAGTGGCTAAGCACTATGTGAAATAGAACATCCAGGTTAAAGAAACAGTCTTGTTTCAAGGAAATTAAGACTTCTGAAACCCAAAGTATGGATTTCATGCTTCTCTTTCTAATAAAAAGTCAGTTAAGAGACAGAACATCGAAATCTCTTGGTTAAAAATTTGCTAAGCAACCAATGAAAGGCAAAATTGCCAATAGTGGCAAAGATTTTTCTCTTGATATTTTAGTTGCTTAGACAAGTAGCATACGAGATACTTTAAAACGGAAAGAAGAGGGAAGATAGGAGAAAGAATTCCAGATAAATGTTACAAGGAGAGGAGGAAATTAAGTGACAAATTAACCTATATATTTTTTATTGCCTTAGGAAGCAATGTGTAATCACATCACCTGAGTTGGTGTTCTTAATTCAGTTATTTATGTACCGCAGTACTCATCTATCTCAATTTGCTTGTTTTCTCCTCGCACTAAGGTTAGACACAGGCATCTAAAGACAAACTAAAGTTGATGGTTGATTGGAATTGTATCAGGGCAATCACATTGTTCATGATGATATGATAATTTACATCATCACTTGAAAAGTGTGCATGGGAAAAATAACTGATCCAAAAAATACCCTTCAATTTTAATCAGTTTATGATTTATAATTTTCTTTTCTGAGGCAACACAATATAAAGTTGAATCATCTCTAGACGTTGTGGGTGTATCCATGCTGTTTTGTTCAAAAACCTTTCATGTCTTATGACAATACAAATTATTAAAAAGACTGCCAACTCAGATGGAATTACAGAAATAAGGTATTTGCTCTGAAATTAAGCATTCACAATTACAAACTTTAAGCACCTATCTACAAAGAAGAATCCTGAAATTGGCCACTTTGTGGTATTTCATGATTTATTTTAGTTATAGTGTGACGTCTGACAGTCTTACTCCCATAGCCCACCCTATCCTGTTGCCAGGTGGTCGTTATAGTATGTATGTGAGCAGTAAGTAAAAGTAGGAACAAACTAATGACCTAGAGTGGGAGTGCCCATCTTATTCATATTAGCTGTTAGTTTAGTTAATTAACCAGAGAAACAATTTTCAAAGGCTGTAAAATATTGCCCACAACTACAGCTGAAGGAATGCAGTAAACTGCTTGAAGGGAGATACCCATTAACTTCAAACAGGCAGTGAAATTGGTGCACAGCTGCACTAAATTTGTTGTGATTGTATCTGTAATGTCTCTTGAAGAAATTTTTAACCTACTAAACTTCCTGCATAATATCCATGTCTCTGCCTGAACTGGCAATTCAACTTGGAAGATTTCAGTGGTCTGGACGTCTAGTCATGTCCAGAATAGTCTTTGGAACATATATCTATAGGTATGCTTTATTCCATAATGCATCTTTGGGGTGGTTTTATGATTGGAGGTTTTTTTGGCCTTCTCTTTTCATATTCTTTATTTTTTTTTCAAGTGTTCTTTTCCTATGACATTGCAAAGTTTCAGAAAGATATTTTTATTTCACTTCTAACTTACAGCATATAAGGTCTTAAAACTCTTTCTACCTAAAATACTGGTTGATTTGGATGAAACAAGATTCAATGTTTCAGCATAAACATTCTTGTGTTTTCAATGAGCAACTACCTTACTATATTACTGTATATTACTACATATAGTATTGTATAGTATAGTATATATTACTACATATAGTATTACTACATGTAATATCCAAATGTCTTGTGCTTAGCATGTGTTCTTGTGAGACAGGTAAATTAATTATCCTCAGGTTGTCAGGACAAGGTTCTGAGACACTATACCTTACACTCTGAGTATTGCAGCCACCCCATATGGGAAAAGGACAAAATGTTTTCTGTGGTTTCTTGGCTGCTCTGACACTTTCAGAACCAGCGTTGTCTTCTTAATTCAGAAGTAAATTATATCTTATCCCTATCAAGTGAAACGCTGGAGTCTGTCATGATTCCTAACCTCCACTGATAGCAGTATTTCAGTACCTAATTTTTATTAATAATTCCATGAGATTGTATTTTTATGAGGGGAGGATGTTGCAGCAGAATTAAAGTTGAATGCCTTTGGACTTCAGCAGGATCAAGATACTAGTAATAAGAATCCTTCTTTATCTTATAAATGCCTAGTAAATTTTAATTTTACTTTATTTTTTTCTATAAAATAATACTGATTTCTATTCATGTTTTAGTAAGGATGTTTCTTATTGTTCTGTAGTTTGTTTTTTTCTCCAGACATTTTTTTTTGACCCACTTGTTTTTCCCATCTGTTACTTCTGCTGTCAGCCCCTAAGTCCATCACAGCAGAAGAGGAGCCAATACTCAAACATACCCTGTTCTGACACTAATCCCATCTCTCTCTGATCTCTGATATTCTTTTTCTTCTTTTATTTAACAGATAACAGATCTTTTTGTACAGTTTGAGAAAAACAACACAGCTTTTATGTAAAATAATATGTTAACATTTTGCAATTTTAATGTATGCTGGCAAACTTCTTTATACTTCTGAGAATTTTTTTGTGCACGAAAATGATTATCACCAGTGCAAAATACAAAGGAGATTAGTTTCATAACACTTCTGTAATATGAAAGACAAACAATCACCAACTAAACTTTGCTAAATTTTACTTGCTGGCTTGGAGTCACAGTTTGACTTTCCTTACCTCTCTTTTCCAGTATTGACTCCTTCAGACAAAAAACCCAAACAATTTTATTCCAAACCTATAGTGGAAGATAAAATAGATATTTTTGTAATGAATTGAAAATATCAGAAATTTTATTGCATTTAAGCAATGTGAAGAATTTTCTTCACAGCCTATATTTGAGTTTGGAGACATTAATATGTTTTTAGTAAAGAACATTATGAATTTTAAGGTGGACATAATTTCTACAGTATTATTCAAGAAAGTTTTATTTCTGAGGTACCAGAAGGTTGATCTGTGAAACATATCAACTATTTGCCAAACTTGAAAGGCATCTCAATTCCTTTGACCAGAAAAAGCACAGGAAATAATGCCACAAAATAATTAAGTGGTAGCATTTCTGATGATCAGTTCCTAAACTCAGTAACAGTTTGCATTACAGTACAATAATTTCTGAGCATTTAGAAATCAATTTCAGTATAGATAAGCAGTGTGTAGTATATGTTTCCAAAATAAAACCCAGCAAAATCAGAGAAAACAAATTCTGAACTTTTGCTGAGAGTGAGGTAATTGTTTTGTTGATATTGAGCAATGATATTATAATGTACACAAGTTGTGTAACTTTGGCTATTTATTTTAGCAAGGTAAAGAACTCTTATTGAAAGATATAAAAAGTGCTCCGGCTAAGATTTGGAAAGAATACACTTTTCATAGCATTTTCAAAATGTGCATGCAAATTATTTTAGTGATAGTAAGTTGAAGACTTTTGCATTAGTTACGTGCACTTTAGATACCCACTGCATAGTATGCGTTCAAAATGTTTACTAGCTACTATTGATCTGAGCTTTAAACTCCATTGACACTCAAAACTAAACAGTTTAGAGAATTTTGACTGACATAATACTTTTAATTACAACTTGAGTTTCTATTTGTACTCAGTAGGTCTCATTTTATGCTTACTTTAGTAATCTGAATGTAAAACCATTGTTGACTCACAGATCAGTTTCAAAAATATAATTCTCTATGATTATGTACAGATTGCCAGACTTTTCTGATATCACTAAGAAATATCTGTTCCTTTTATAATCTTTAGATATCAAAATTAAAGAGGAAACCATATGGGCATCACTTACATATCTTACTTGCTTTTTACTTCTTAGAAAGTTAACATACCTGCACAACACTTGTGGCCCTGTCTGGGATTCCCAATTGGTGTAATCTTTTTCTATGCAATAAATGTAAGACAAGAAGGAATAAGAAAAAATTGAGAGAGTTCAATATTGAAAGAATTTAAGAGAGAAAACCAGTATGGTGTTAAAGCAATACCTTGCAAAACTTAAATTCTATCTGGAGATACTCTCAAATGCCAGTGAGTGAACAAACTGTTAGATCTATCCTGTAATATGGCTGGCTGTTATTATTTTTGATAATAGACAAAGCTATGAATATTTTGATGTAGAATACATGACATCACTGTCCTTTGTCATGTTAAACCAATTAGCTGTGGGAAAAAATACACTTCATTACTTTTTGTAATGTATCCAATGACTCATTATGTCTGCTCAATCAAATTATTCGAAATTCATATTTCACCAGATCTGTATTAATTGTGTATTGTTAGAATCTGAACTGCAATCCTCCTGGACTGAATTGATTAATGTTTTGGTTTGTTACCCTGTAATAACCCTTCTCTACTAGAGCAATACATTTCAGAAAAATTGTAGTCTTTTAGAGAGTATGTGTAACAGTGAGCAGGTTAGTAAATGTTTGTCCAAGAATGCTGTTTTCATTGAAATGCAGCCATTAAATAATCTGACCTACAGTGCTCTTTAGTCTGAAGTTTTTTTCTTTGTTATTATGTTCCAACCTACCTGAGCGAATAAACTTTTAAGTATTGATATGAGGATTGTTTGAATAAAGTATGTCAAATACTATCCCCTCTATCCTGTTCCAGTCCCCTCCAAAGCCTGTCAACTGAAACTCAAATCTCTTGTCACTCAAGAATTGCCATAAGAAATACAATTCTGTTTTCCACCTGAACAATTCTCCTTTTCTTTTTGTTTCCATGCTCTTATAAAAGACCTACCGACACAATGTTATTAACTGATTGTTGTAGGGTTTTCTGTATTTATTCTTAACTTGGAATGGCTTTAGCATGATTAATATATATAAAAATGCTTTCTCCTCTTCCTAGGTTCTGAATCAATTCAGAGTCAGATTATGAAAAGAAATAAACCTCCTTATGTGGGAAAATATTTTTCAATATAACAGTTAATCTTAGTTAATTTTTGAACAGGCCTGAAGCTCATTGTGAGAAAGCAAAGTGTGTGGGTCAGAGGGTCAGATATCAGTTCTAGGTAATATCGTTGATAACAATGTGATTACCCAGACACAGAAAGCATACATTAAGAGCACGATCTGTGCTGTACTATACAAGTTTGTGAAAGTTTATTTCTTTTAAACAAAGATGACACTGAATCTTCTGTCTGACACTGAATCTTCTATCATCTATCTGATGACACTGAATTCCAGTTTTGGTACCTGTCTGTCAACACAGCCAACCTGTCAACCCGTCTGTCAATACAGTATTTGTGTAGTAATCTAGTCAGACTTGCTACCAGTGTAGTGCCATAGTGTAAACAGCACAAATAGATTTGACTCACCAGTTGTTGCCATGAGGTAAGTGTATTTTATCTTAATCAAGAAAGTAATTAAAATTGCCCAAGTAATAAGTGAATACAACGTGGTGCAAATATTTTATGGAATTGCAGCATTTACCTTCCATAAATTCCAGACATATATTCTATACCAGTGAAAAATTGTCTGCAGTTTTAGTATGGTAGTGTTGGGGAAAGAACAACATCCTATAAAATTTCCTGAGTGTTATGTTACAAATTATGTCTGCATTTCTGCATAAGAGTTTTTTCCAACTTTATATTGATTGCCTCCAAAGTTTCTAAGTTCATTTTCACTGAGAGGTGGTATAAATACTAAAAAGTAACTAAAATCCAAAAGATTCAGAATGAGTCCAACAAGTTTTTGTAAATGACACAGAAATTCACAGCTGTCAGTGTATATTCAAAAGATGAATTGAAATAACAAGATGTGTGTGTAATTTTTCTTAAATTCACGTCCATTATTTCTGCCACTAATTAGAACTATGTAAGGGGAACACACATAATCTTATGACCACTACAGAGATAACTACTGATATTTTTTACATGTACTTATCATACACATATGTATTGTACATATAAAGATAATAGAGAAAATATGAAGGCAAAAATGTTCTACAAGTGCATTTTAGTGCATTCCTAAAAGGATGAAATTCATGTGTGACGTGTTTGACTTGTTAGCAGCCTTTAGGAATTATACATTCAAAGAATTTCTTTCTTCTTTGAATTTTCCTTATGGCAGAGAAATGGACATCTGACTTTTTTTTTCTTTTCTCATATTCATGACCTGTTTCAAAATTTCATGAAAGAACTCTTCTGCAAAATGGTATAGCTATACTAACAAGATATATATGTAGCATAGTAGAGGTAACATATGAGACTGGTATC
>VWZF01000463.1:99193-115472 GCA_013396755.1 Sclerurus mexicanus | reverse complement strand
ACCTGAGGCACTGTCCTCTCACCTGTGGTACCATCCCCTTACCTGAGGCACCGTCCTCTCACCTGTGCTACCATCGCCTTACTTGTGCTACCATCCCCTCACCTGAGGCACCGTCCTCTCACCTGTGCTACCATCCCCTTACCTGTGCCACTATCCTCTCACCTGTGGCACCATCCCCTTACCTGTGCTACCATCCCTTTACCTGTGGCACCATCCCTTTACCTGTGGTACCATCCCCTTACCTCTACCACTATCCTGTCACCTGTGGTGCCACTCTCTCACCTGTGATACCATCCCCTTACCCACAGCACAATCCCCCTGACCTGAGGTACCATCCTCTCACCTGTGGTACCACCGCTTTACCTGTGGCACCATCTTCTCAGCTGTAGCACCCTCCCCTTACCTGTGCCACCATTCTCTCACCTGTGGTAGTCTCCCCTTACCTGCAGCACCGTCCTCTCACCTGTGGCACCATCCCCTAACAGCGCTCTTCCCTTACCCACAGCACAATCCCCCTGACCTGAGGTACCATCCTCTCACCTGTGATACCCTCCCTTTACCCACAGCACCATTCTCTTACCCACATCACAATGCCCCTTACCTGTGCTACCCTCCTCTCACCTGAGGCACAATCCCCTTACCCACAGCACCATCCCCTTACCCAAAGCACCGTCCTCTCACCTGCAGCACTATCACCTGTGGTACCATCCCCTTACCCAGAGCACAATCCCCCTGACCTGAGGTACCATCCTCTCACCTGTGATATCCTCCCTTTACCCACAGCACCATTCTCTTACCCACATCACAATGCCCCTTACCTGTGCTACCCTCCTCTCACCTGAGGCACAATCCCCTTACCCACAGCACCATCCCCTTACCCAAAGCACCGTCCTCTCACCTGCAGCACTATCACCTGTGGTACCATCCCCTTACCCACAGCACAATCCCCCTGACCTGAGGTACCATCCTCTCACCTGTGATATCCTCCCTTTACCCACAGCTCCATTCTCTCATCTGTGGTGCCCTTCCCTGACCCACAGCACTATCCTCTTACAGCATCATCCCCTCACCTGCAGCACCATCCTCTCACCTGTGATATCCTCCCCTTACCCACAGCACCATTCTCTTACCCACATCACAATGCCCCTTACCTGTGCTACCATCCTCTCACCTGTGGTACCATCCTCTCACCTGTGGCACCCTCCCCTTACCTGCGGGCAGGTGTGTTTTTTGACTGACAGGCTCTGGAATTCTCCAGCCGCCGTTTTGCTCATCCCACGTGGATTTCCCTGACCTTCCCCAGGCTGCTGTAGTTGCACCTGACCCGGGGGCTGCCGGCAGAGCTGCAGGTCTCGCTGCTCAGGTGATCCATCTTCCCCAGCTCCAACTGCAGCTCTCGGACCTCCGGGGCTGGGACCCAAAATGAATCACTGGGACTGTGGGGGAGAGACCCAGAGTTACTGGGAGCACAGGGATTTGGCAGGCAGAGGGATGGAAAGACACCCTTCAATATTTGGAAAGATTTCTAATTGAGTTAAAAATTGGATGAGATTTGTGTGGAGAGGTTATTCCATGTCTGTTTTAATGGAAGTTTTCTTGTGTCTCTCCACAGTGCCAAGTTTTGAACAGACCTGAAGTTACCCTTCCTAATGTGATTGGTGTCCAGTGATAACAAACTCTTGGGAGTCCCTAATTTCACTAAAAAGGTGCACTATTTCTTTGATAACCTAAATATCCTAATAATAATAATAACAACATACAAATCCTTCACATGCAGATTTGGGACTGTACACACAAATGTCAATTTTTTTGAAGCTCCTCTGGTTCTGCCTCAAAAAACCAGAGCAAAACTGATTTTCAGATGTTCTGGAAGTGAAGATTTTAAATGCAAACTGTAAGAGCATTACTCTTGTATTTTATTCCTTCTCCCAGAAGACACCTGGGGTGCTCAGAACTGGCAGGAGCTGCACCAGACCGGTAGGTCAGTAGAGGGAGTTACCTCCCTCCCATCCCAACACATCCCACTGCAGCCACGTGCTGCAAGCCCGGCCTTTAACACAGGTGGGGGTTGGCGTTTCAGCAGCCTTAATTTCCCACCCTGAGGGCTCTTGCATCCGGGATCTTCATAAAAACTCACACGAACAATGTGGTGTAAGAAATATATGGCAGAGGCAGAGTCATTCTCTAAACCTACTGCCCCGAACGCCTCAGCTGCTGNGGCTTTTCCAGCCTCAGTGAGTCTGGGATTCTGTAATGTAAAAACCAGGGACATGAAGGAGGAAGGAGCTGCCCCTTCATCTTTTCCTGCATCTTTTCCAGCAGCTTGCTCCTGGCTTGAACCTCCTCCTGGATGGAATTGCAGACATTCCGGGGAACCTGCCCACTGCTGTCCTCCTTGGATCCCTGCAGCACAGCCCCAGCTGCACCCTCTGCTGGTCCACGGATCTTTTCCAGCATTTCTGCTTTTCCTTCAGGTCCTTGTTTGTACAAAGAGAAACCCTTCCCTGAGCTCAGGGGTCCTGAGAGCTGGCTGTGTAGGCGAGGAGGACACATGTCCTTACCCAGACAGGGTTTGGGGGCACACAGAAGATGGTGAAGATTTTCTGCCCCGAGGAAACATGGCAAATTCCACTCTTATTAACAGTGTTTGTCATGAATAGGAGCATGGAATGGGTTGGGTTGGAAGGGACCTTAAAGCTCATCTCATCCCACCCCCTGCCATGGGCAGGGACACCTCCCACCAGCCCAGGGNCTGCTGGGTGGAAAAGGCCCTGGGGGTGCTGAACGTGAGCCCAGGTGTGCCCAGGTGGGCCAAAGGCACCTGGCTGGGCCCAGCACTGGGCTGGGCAGTGGGACCAGGGCAGGGTCTNACCCTCTGCTGGTCCACGGATCTTTTCCAGCATTTCTGCTTTTCCTTCAGGTCCTTGTTTGTATCCTGTTTCCCTTCAACCACCTGCTGCTCCAGCACCTGCAGCCTGGCAAAGGGAAACCCTTCCCTGAGCTCAGGAGTCCTGAGAGCTGGCTGTGTAGGCGAGGAGGACACATGTCCTTACCCAGACAGGGTTTGGGGGCACACAGAAGATGGTGAAGATTTTCTGCCCCGAGGAAACATGGCAAATTCCACTCTTATTAACAGTGTTTGTCATGAATAGGAGCATGGAATGGGTTGGGTTGGAAGGGACCTTAAAGCTCATCTCGTCCCACCCCCTGCCATGGGCAGGGACACCTCCCACCAGCCCAGGTTGCTCCAAGCCCCGTCCAACCTGGCCTTGGACACTTCCAGGGATGGGGCAGCCACAGCTTCTCTGGGCAAAATATTCCACAAAGTCAAGGCAACAAGTATGTCTGAAAATCCACATCTACACTCACAAAATTCTCTTTAAAAGCCCTGTTTTGTGGAATTTATATTTAAATTCTCACTGAAATAAGTGCTGAATATACTGTTATAATTCAGCTCTCCTTTTGTGTTTGGAAAGGTGCACAAATGATGCCAAAATGACCCAGAGAGTGACTTGAACTGGTGGATGTGGGAGGGGGAGAGCTGGAAGCACAGTCTGATTTCCATTTTGGAGCAGTATCACCCAGGGCTGGTGATTTGTGACCTCAGTGTTGCTGATGGAGCACTGGCACAGACCCATCCTGGAAATCAAGCTCCAATATGGGAATAAAGCCATTCCCTCTGCCTGCATGGGATCTGAGCACAGCAGATCTGCTCTGGTGGGCCACCACTGGCCCAAATTGGCTGGTAGCCCCTTTGCTGATAATAGCCTCTTAATTAGCTCCAAACCCTCCAAAGCTGCTCATTCTCCCCCAGAACTGAGCTGCTGTTCTGCTGCACTGCTCCTGCCGGGCGACCTTCCCTTTCCTTTGCCTCAGGGATGAGTGACTCCGAGGATTCAGCCCGGGCTCTGCTGAGCTCCCCCATGTGTAAAGCTTTGACAGGCAGCTTTGAAACCCCCACGCCTGCAGATCCAAACCCTCCTGCCCAATCTGCTCAGCACAGGGACCTCACAATGTAATTAGAAGAGCATTTGCCCTTGTTTGCCACAAAAGGAATAGGATTATGCCCCGCAATAGGACTAGTCCTGCAATAGGACTATTAACAATTGACATACAATAGAAAGAACGGTTTCTTTGGAGATCTCTCCATTAATAGAGAGAATTGCCCACAAATTACAGGCACTGCTGTTCTGCATTTCACAGCAGCTCCTTTTTGAGCCAGGAGAGGCCCAACAGAGCGAGCACACGCCACGGGAAAGCTGGAATAGTGGCTAAAACCCCACAGAACTTTGCAGAATCAGGCTCTGGCATCCACAGTGTATCCTGGGTTGAGCATTTCTACTTTTAATATATTTCCCCACAATGGGGTGGGCGAGAAACCAGTAGAGCCTGCTGAAATGATGTATTTCTGGAACAGCCTGAGCCCCTGTGCTGTTTCAGTGTGAGGTGCTATGCTCTGAGCAAGGGACTCCTCTCAGGTCAGCTCTTGGCTAGAGGAGAACCTTCGAGCCAGGTCACCTCTGAGGTGGGCTGAGGACAAGCCTCAGGGCCTGCACTTGTCACATCCCAGCCCTGCCCTCCACACCCTGGGTCCAACATGCCCCTGAAAAGGGATTACTGGGAAATTCTGCTGTCGGTGCTGGCTGATGTGTTGCAAACACTGCCAGATGCAGGAGCTGGAGGCAAAAGTGCCCTCAGTGATGGGGAGAGTCTTGGAGGATGTGCTCTGCTCCAGCCATGCTCAGCAGGACACGTGCTGCCTTACCTGTAGGGACAGGAGAGAGCTCCATGTGCCCCAAAAGAACCTTTTTCAAGAGGAAAAAGAGCTGCCTCCATAACCTGTGTGGGCACTTGAGGCTCCCCTGCCTGCAGCTCCAGGCAGGGTTCGTTATCAGCAGCACACGCTGTGACACCCACACCTGCTGACAGGAGCATCTCCAGGCTTCTGTCTCACACTCCTGGCACTCTGCATCTCCCCCAAAAGGAACCAAGTTAGTTTGGGGGTAAAAACAGTTCCAGGGAGACCTGAGAGCCAATTCCAGTACCTAAAGGGGCTCCAGGAGAGCTGGAGAGGGACTTGGGACAAGGGATGGAGGGACAGGACAAAAGGGAATGAGTTTTCCACTGCCAGAGTGGAGTCAGACGGGATGTTGGGAAGGAATTCCTCCCTGAGAGGGTGGGCAGGCCCTGGCACAGGGTGCCCAGAGCAGCTGTGGCTGCCCCATCCCTGGAAGTGTCCAAGGCCAGGTTGGACGGGGCTTGGAGCAACCTGGGCTGGTGGAAGGTGTCCCTGCCCATAGCAGGGGGTGGCACTGGATGGGCTTTAAGGTCTTTTCCAACCCAATCCAACCCAACCCAACCCATTCCGTGATTCTAACACACTTTGCCTGCCTTTGTGTTGCGCTGGCAGCTGGAGCTCAGCAGCTGTGGTGCTGTGGGAGAAGGACCTGTGAGCACGAGCAGGACGTCACTGCCCTGAGGAGCAGCTGGGCAGTGACAGCCCCTGCTGCTCCAGCACTGCCCCTGCTCCCTTTGCAGTGGTCTGAGGCACTGCCGGGTCCTGGGGACAAGGGGAAGCCAAAGTTTGGAACTCTGGAAAGATGCACTGAGAGCGCTGGCAGAGAAGAAGCTCTTTACTCCCTCAGGTTCATTCATCCCGAGGGGGAGAAGCAGCCTGGAGGTCCCTGGGCTGGCAGTGGCTCCTCACTTCAGGGGAAGGTGCCTGCTCAGGCTCAGCTCCAGGCTGTGTGCCAGCCGGGAAGAGGCAATGCCCGCAGCGGTGCCAATGAGCTCTGCAGAAGTAGGCACAGATCCGTGGAGCCATCCCACACAGCCCTCACCCAAAGCTAGGGACGTGTCCAGCAGCAAAAGGGCTGTTTGTCCCCTCCCGGTGCCAGGCAGGAAAAGCCACCGAAGAACCCGAGGGTGAACTGGGTGAGGAGAGTGGGTTGTGCAGGTCTGGGAGAGCCTGGCTCCACAAATAATCCCTGTCAGAGACTGGGGGGCACATTTGTGGTCAGAGGGGATAAATCCTTCCTTAATCTCTTTGGGGAACTTAAACCCCATGGGTTGTATTCTACCAAGTTGGTGTTTGCTGGGTGGAATCTCCTCCTTGGTTGTATGTTAACCCTGTGAACCTTTTGCTAAAATGCCTAAATTAAAAGAAATCTCCTGGGGGAAATTCTGCAGCTTTGTCTTTTTACACAAATTCAAGGTATTAAAGAACTAAAAGAGTTTGCAAAACTTGGTGGGCAAAATTTTGGACTCTTAAATGTGAGTAACACTCCCAGTAAAGCCTGAGGGTTTGGGACTGGGGTCTTACAAGGGCTGAAGGTTCCTCCCAGACGGAAGGGGCCAGCACAGGAGGGTCTTGCTGCCCATGGAGTGCCCTGAGCAGCCCATCATCTGCCTCTGGGGCTCTGGGCTTGCTGTGCTATGGGCAACAACTCACAGGGGTGTGAGGGGAGCATCCACCCTCCAGCAGGGACGTGCTGTGAATGATCCACCAGGAGAGCAAAGGCTGCAGCACCTTCTCCTGCAGAGGAAGGGGCTGCCACGGCCACCCTCGGCTGGGCTGTGGGACCAGGACAGAGCAGGGACCTCTGCAGCTCAGAGCTCTGAGTTTCTTTCCAAAATGAGGTGTTTCTTTGCCTCAGGGCTCGCAGGGTTGGGCCCTGCTGGGGAAAAGTCAGGGGAATGAGGATGAAGGTGGGACAGAGCCTTTGCCAATGGCCCAGGAGAGCCAGAGCTGCTGCTCCTGCTGTGGGTGAGGGAGGGCTCGGAGCAGGGGCTGCTGCTGCTGCCTCGGACCTGGCTCTGCAACAGCAGGCTCTGCTCAGAATGGTGCCTTGGGATTCTTATGGACTTGTAGATTTTTGCACAGCTGTATAGTTTCTCACACTCGAGGTAGCAGCCAGCAGTTTCTTTGTGCCACATTCCTGAATTTTGTTTAACTGTCTTTTCCATGGACAAGACTGCAGCAAGGATGTCTTGTTTGGGACACACACATCTGGACCAGAATAACAGGACAAAACAAGATAGAAGGCCCAGAGCCCTTGGAGGTGCCCCAGTGGGGCAGTTCTGTGCGTGGCACCAGGGGCAAAGGCTTCTCAGGTTGGATAAACCCACTAGATATGATAATTGAGGGTTATTAATTTGTAAGAACTCTACGCTGTGTGCACCTCTATGCTTTGTGCACCTGAGAGCTTTCATTAAAGTGCTGCTCCCTGTTTTACCTACACTAATATTGTCTCAAAAGTGGTTTTTTCTGGATTTTAGGCAGAAAGGAGGGAACCCCGAGCTGGGCTGCACAGCCTGCACCTGCCTCCTGCATGGCTGTGTCTTTCCTGAGGGGATCCTCAGGGACGGACCCCTCGAGATCCAGGTCACTGTCAGGCTGCTGCTGTCCCTCTCAAGGTGGGCACGGGACTTCAGGACTGGGCCAGCCTCTCCTGGTGCCCCTGCCAGGCACAGAGACAGCCCTGGGACTGTTCTCTGGGTCGCACAGAGGTGCAGGCTGGGTCACACTTTACACCCACCCCATTAAACTCCACCGTCCTACATGCATTGGCTTTGCCTGTGATTTAAGCCAGCACAGCAGTGATGGAGGGTGACTGTTCAGCCCAGAAATTGCTGGCTTGGGTGGATGTGGTGCCCTGGAAGGAGCTTTCTAAAGAACAAGGAAAGAGTTTCATTTCCCTCTGTCTCCTCATTCTTCCTCCTGGCTCTGTATCCCTCTTTTTCTTCGTCCCTGTACTGTTCCTAACATCCTCGATTGCAGCTTTCCTCCTCTCTGTTTCTCAGTTCTCTGACAGTTTCACACGTAGCTGCTTTAGAATTCTTCTTGGGAGCCCATTCCAATCCATCTCCAAAGGGGTGGGAGCAATGCTGAGACAAAGTGCTGCTGTCATGAGGCACGTGGCCTCCATCAGCACTCAGTCCGTCCAAGGACAAGTCCAGGGACCAGAAAATAGGAGGAGGAATGTTCTGAAAAGGCTGGGCCAGATCTGGAACGATTATTATAACAAAAATATAAGTCACTCTGGGATATTCCCTCCCAACTCGCTTCCCTGCTCAGCTGCTTCTCCAACCTGGCGTTGGAGGAGGGGAGCTGGGTTTGCTCCCAGGGGAGCAGCCCCAGCAGGCAGAAATCCCACAAAAGCAGGGATAAGAGTCCCTCACAGCCACTGGGTGGGATTGTCTGCGGAATTCCTGGAGAGAGAGCAAAGAGCCTGGCTGCCAGCAGGGAAGGTGGCAATCCCTGTGCTCCAGTGCCAACCACTGCCCGGGGCTCCGTGGGTGTGGGGAGAGGGAGAGGCTCCGGAGTCAGGGGTATGGAAGTGACTGGAATTGTGTGGAATGGTTTTAATTATAAATATCTCTCTCACAGAATAACAGGGCACTCGTTTCCAGAGCTTTGCTGCAGATTTGGGAGGCAAAAGACACCAGGAAGATGAAAGGTGTGAGGAAATTGCCTTCTTTCTTCACAGCTCTTTCTGAAAGGTGGCAGGAAGGGGCAAAAAGTCATCCTGCAGCCTTATTGCTCTGCTGACAGCTGCCCTTTTCCAGGGGAGAGTTCCCAGAGCTGATCGGCTCCCTAAAGGCTGTTCTTCCCCTTTTGTTCCCACATTTGCTCTTCCTGCTCCAGAGGGAAGAGTGAGTGCACCGAGGCTGGGCTGAGTCCTCAAGCACTGCAAAACCTCCCTCGCAGTGTCAAAAAGCCAGTGTAGGAGCACAGGGTGGAATGCTCACCTTCAAAACATACATATATATATATGTATTTAATAACGAATTTTACGGTGTTATTTCTTTTACAGCTCATTTTTGCTCTGCCAGCTGAAACCTCTCTCCTGTGACGGAGCAAATTCCAGCCAGAAAGACCAAGAATAACCAAGGATTTGAGTCACGTCAGCGTTTTCCAACAGAATTTGTCATTGTTGAAAATACTGGATGATTGAGATGGTCTTTGCCAGTGAAACAAGGCCAGAGTCTGTTCCCAGAACGGAGAGCTCCTCCTCCAGCAGGTAAGGGAAAGGTTGAGGTAAAATCTGGTGAACATTTTATGTGTCAAACCCTCTATTTTCTGGTTTCTCTCCTACCACACAAGTCACTCATCTGTTTCACCCAAAATGAGTTTTGCAGTTCTAAGGTGGTGCTGGCCCTGCTGATCTGCAAGGAAATAATTCCAGGTCAGGCTCTCCTTAGGAGGAAACACCTCACCAGTAAAGAACCAGGAGTCTCTTGGCACCACGTCCTGGCCGAGCCCTGCTCTTTGTCTGCTCGGGGGCCCTGGCTCCCTGAAGCAAATAAATATCTGCTTAATCTTAGACCCACACATTTCAGTGCCTTCCTGAGCAGGAGTCACCGGGAGAACTCACGCCCGTTCCTGCTCTCCCAGTGAGCTCTGAACTCCCCCCTCTCCCATTTTTCGGGCTCCATGGTCCCTGTGGGGCCCCCCCAGCTCAGAACGTTCTGTGGGTCTGGTTCCCACAGTGGTCACCATCTCAACCAAAGCCCTCCGCAGGTCACACGGTCACACCGTGAGTTCACGCGGCTCTTTTGCTCCTTGGATTGTTTCACAAGGGGAAAGCCAGTTTGGATAGATGGAAGGAATCCTTCCCTGGGAGGGTGGGGAGCTTGGCACAGGGTGCCCAGAGAAGCTGTGGCTGCCCCTGGATCCCTGGGAGTGTCCAAGGCCAGGCTGGAGCCACCTGGTCTATGGAAGGTGTCCCTGCCCATGGCAGGGGTGGGACAGGATGGGTTTTGAGGTCCCTTCCAACCCAAACCCGTCTGGAATTCTGCTACCCTGGGAAGTGAATCAGTGCCTGACAAGTGGAGAAAGGAGGACAAGGGAAACGAGCAGCGGCTGGAGCAGGGATTTATGGATGGCACAGCAAAGAGGAGGCTCCCGGGATGCCCAGGGGGTCTGGAGATGGGCAAGAAGGTTCCTCCACAGGCTGGTGTAGAGAGGCTGGAGCAGAATCACACTGGCCAGCAATTGTTTTGTGAATGCCCAAACTGGGGCTTTTCTCAGGACTGGAATCCACTCCACCCTGATCAATGGACCTATTCCGGAAGCTCCTTGCTGTGTTTCAGAAGGAAAAGCACAACCCTTGGGTTCCCACCGAGCTCTGAGGAGCCGGGACAGCCGTGAGACCCCGTGGGGCAGCACCAGCCCTGCTGGGGTTCCCCCCGCTCCTGCCATTCCCAGTGGGGGAGTAAAGGGAAGGAACATGGGCAAGACCCAGGGAAAGGGCAGGAAATCAGGACCTGGCTCAGCCCGAAGCCCCGGGGGCAGGAGAAGGATCCCGGAGAGGAGTCAGCCCCGGGCAGTTCCCATCCCCTCGGCTCCCCAGGGGCTGCACAGCCCTCACACACCCGGCCCCTGGGGCTGGATTAACCTCATTAATTAACACACTCCCTGTGATGAAGACAGGGAGCACCTCTAGGAGCCCCCCAGTTGCTCTGGCTGATCCACCTTCCCAACCTCACATGGAGCAAAGAGTTGGACACACGTTCCTGGAATTGCTGTCCCAAGCACTGGACCAGACTCTCGGATATCCACGTCCCAGTCATTCCCAAAGATTGCAAGCCAAACTCACGGGAGGAGCTCCTTCAACATTCCAAGCCCAGAAAGCACCACAATTTTAACGGAATCCGCCCTTTTCCAGTCAGATTTCTACAAAGCCTGGCCCTGAACGGAGCCAGAGCTCATTTTAAGGCTCTGGGCAATACCTAAACATGAGCAGTGAATAGTCTGGGGCAGGGAGGAAAGATAAAGGTAAGGAAAATGCCAAAGAACTCCAAAAATCTGCTGCCCCGGGAGATTTCCCGCTGCAACAATGGGTTGGTAACTGTGGGACTGAGCGTTTGCCCCCGAGCAAAGTTGTTTGCTCCAGATCTTCCTGGCCTGTTAAGACATGGGGGAACTGGGGGAAACCAGATGGATTAGAAGTTAAAATTAAAAATTCAAACACCCTCTCGCTGTCTTTTCTGGGTGCTGGGCAGTCACAAAAAGTGCGTTTTCCAACCCTTTCCCTCCTTCCCCAAGTTCATGTAAACACTTTAAAATATCGACTCCCTGGAAATTTTGATTTCCTCCAGGCTCACCCAGCAGAGGGGTTTGAACTTCTCTGTGCACCTCCCCAGGAAACCTATTTCACAACAGGAATACCAACTTCATCAAGCATTTCAATTAATCATCACCCCCCTAGAACCATGCAGGGGTTGTGCCAGAAACCCTCAACCCTCCCCTCAAATATCCCTGCTGGTTTTAGCTGCCAAAACTGCAGGTTTCCCCACCTGCCAGCCTGTTCCACGTGATGTTCTCAAAGTTTTAAATCAGAGGAATCCGGGCTAAACGAAGAGCCCTGCACTGATCTGGAGCACGAAAGAGGAGTGCAAATACTTCTTTCTCCATGTTGGGATTACAGCTGGGATTTTCCAGACCCACATAGAGCGTCCACTGTCTGTGCTGAACGAGTGATTCCCCAAATCCCACACACACTGTTCTGGACAGTGGAAAACGAGGTACTGTCATCAACATCTGGAAGCACAATTCAGGAAGACGTTGTGTAACTTTCCCCATGACTGAAAGAGCTGCAGGAAAGGAAGCCAAGCTGTTCCCAGCCAGGGTCAGAGGCAAGGCAGGGATTAATTCTTCTCTCCTCCAGGAAAAACCCCTCTCGAGATCCCTGTTCAAACCCAGCTCTCTCAGCTGAAGAAATGCCAATGGAAAGGAGATACTCAAGAAAGGAAAATGAGTCATTAAAACTTTATTAAAGGGTTCTTTTAGTCCATCTTTAAAAAATGTACCCGGTGCTCAGTGAAGGAATCACTGGGTGGAATTCTCTGACACCTCCCACCAGCCCAGGTGGCTCCAAGCTGTCCTTGGGCACTGCCAGAGATCCAGGGGCAGCCACAGCTTCTCTGGGCACCCTGTGCCAGGGCTGCCCACCCTGCCAGGGGAGAGGATCCTTCTGCTGGACCTAAAATCCTTTGGGATCCCATCACAGAGATCAGACCCAGGCCCGAGGCAGGACATCCAGGTGCTGAGCTTTGGGGTAGATTTCCATCCTGCCAGTAAAGGGGGAGTGGGACCGGAGCCCTCGCTGTGCCCCCCAGGCCGTGCCCGTGAGCCGCTGGCACTGCCCC
This sequence comes from Sclerurus mexicanus, assembly GCA_013396755.1. Taxonomy (NCBI): domain Eukaryota; kingdom Metazoa; phylum Chordata; class Aves; order Passeriformes; family Furnariidae; genus Sclerurus; species Sclerurus mexicanus. Next base: position 103,319 of record VWZF01000463.1, on the reverse strand, counting down.
GTGCCCCCCTCACAAGCCCCCTGCTCCGGGGGCTGCTTCAGCTGCCACCAGGGACACCACAAGGCAGGTCAGAGCCCAAAGCTGACCTGGGAACGCTCTGGAAGCACGGGGGCTGCGTGAGATGAGGCTGCAGCGTAGCAAAACCCACCCCTGGCTGCCACCAGCAAGCTTCAGGTCTGAAGGAGGAACAAAAGCACACAAGGAGAGGGAGACGCCTCCGTGGCTCTGAAGGAGTCAAGCTGAAAGTCGCTGGTGGCTCGAGACACCTCCAGGTCACGAGGGGCGCGGGTGCCACGCGCCCTCCACCTCCTCCGTCGCCGAGCTGAGCGTTCGAGGAGGAACCCGACGTGGTTTTCACCTATTATGGCAAAGGCTCCCAGCTCCGCTCAGGCACAGGGAGCTTTTTTTAATACCAAAGCACAGATTGAACGTTCCCAGATATTGTTCCCGGTGCGTTGCTGAACCCCCTGCTCCGAGCGGGCGGCTCGAGCTCGCTGACAGCGTTCCCCAGGTCGCCCATCGCACACAGTGAGCTGTCACCTTCTCCTCCAGGGGAGTTCGCTTTTTAAGGGGCTCTAAAATCCTACTCAGGCACCTGGGTTGAAACAGAGTGCTAAATACCCAACAGCATCTTCTCAGTGATTATCAACCACACGGAGGAAAGATTTCATAAAGAACCTCGATAAAGGATGGAAGCATCCAAGATCTTGAATTACCCATCAAACCTGCCTAAAAATACAAAGTAATCCAGAGATCCCCGCACTCCTACACCAGCTCCCTCCGCACTGTGAATTTTAAATGAGCTGAATTAATCTTCCACAGCTTTTTCACGCCCCACGTTTGCTGAGTTCATCACCAAAACTATCTTTATCGTGTCAGCTGGGATGTGGAGAGAGGAGGTTGTCATGGCTGGGTGGCACGGGGTGGCAGAGACCGCGTTTGGCACCGGGACTTCCCAAGAGGAGCCTCAGATCGCTCAGCGATGCTCGTGCCTCTAATCCAGCACAAAAGCCTCAGGCTGGGCCAGGGCAGGGGCAGGGGGGACAGCAGGAGGGATTTGTGCCTGGAAAGGGTGGTCAGGCCTTGGCAGGGGCTGCCCAGGGAGGGTTGGAGTGCCCAGGCCTGGAGGTGCCCAAGGCAGGACTGGCCGTGGCACTCAGAGCTCTGGGCTGGGGACAGGGTGGGCATCGGGCACAGGGTGGGCTCCGTGGGCTGGGGGGCTTTTCCAGCCTCAGGGATCCTGGGACCCTGTAATTCTATAAAACTGTTTGTTGTTAAACAACCGGCACACAACGGAGCAGAAGGGGCCCAAACCCAAACCAGATGGGCTTTCACCCTGTCCCAAAGGTGTGACCACCCGGGATGGACCCGGCGCAGCCACAGCCAGACTGGTTGTGCCAGGAGAGCCTGGTTGTGCCAGGGAGAGCCTGGTTGTGTCAGGGAGAGCCTGGTTGTATCAGGGAGAGCCTGGTTGTGCCAGGGAGAGCCTGGTTGTGCCAGGGAGAGCCTGGTTGTGCCAGGAGAGCCTGGTTGTGTCAGAGACTGTACAGGAGAGCCCCGGGTGTGCCCGGGGTGTTGCAGAGTCCCCGAGGAACACCCAGCCGAGGACAGGGCTGTGGTCACCGAGATGAACATTTTGGGGGAGAGCTGAGAGGGGAGGAAGAGGAAAGCAGCGGGTCAGCCTGGGATTTGCTTGGGCAGGACGGGACTGCCCCGGTGCCTGGGCAGAGGCGGCAGCAGGCAGCGTGGCGGTGCCACCCTGGGGACTGTTCTGCCCAGCTCCTCCTGCCCTCCCGGTGCCATCGGCATCGCCGTGGGGACCCTGGCACCAAAGGATGGGGGACTGCAGCAACGGGTCCCCTTCTCCCGCTCTGCACGTGACAGGGGGGCGTGGGGTGTGACAAACCCCATCACGAGTCACCTGCCCCACAGGGCACTTTGGGTCTGTCACCACCCCAAGCTCCTGCCCCGGATTCATCCAGCAGGGAAGTAAACTGGGACGGGACATGGGCAGCTCCCTCCAGGAATCGGTGCAAAAGGATCTGCAAAGCCACCAAGAGGTGAATTTTGTGAAGATCAACCACTTGGTTAGGATTTGGGGAGAGTTCACCCTCCTGTGGTTCTGGAAACTTCCACGTGCCATCCCATGGGGAGTGATATCTGCTGTGTCTTCTCAAAAAGGATCAGCTCTTTTGGTTTAGGCACATGGGGTCATCCAGAGCTCCATTGGATCAGACTGAACATGGATAAGGCCCAGAGTCCTCCTGCTTTACAGAAGACTCTGAGATGAAGAGGATGAGGAAGAAATTGCCCCACGACCACTTTATTCCACCTTTGGCCAGTAAAGGATTTTCCCTCAGCTCTGCTCAGCCCCCGGCCACTGTCACATGGGACACACCGGGCACATGTCCCACTGGATCCCGGCTCTGAACTTCCACTGGAGTCCCTCAAAGTCTCCTCTTGGCTTCCACATTCCTCATGGGACTTCATATCCCGGCACTCAGCTTCCAACACGGCACATCGTGGCCCTTCTCCAGGTCACGGTAACACTCATCTGAGCTAATTAAAGCCCTTCATTAAGACATGTGGGCTCTGCCTCACCTTGCTTGGCGTCAGCTCCTCGAGGGTCCCGTCTGTCCTGGTTGTCACCAAGAGCGTGGTGTTTCCAGCACAGCAGACACCCGGGGGGATTTTGGGGCGAGGGTCTCACGGTGCAGCAGCCCGGGCAGCTCCTCCTGCCCCTGGGTGCCCGCTGCCCTCCAGCAGGTCCCTCCTGGCATCTCTCCCGATGGAGCCACCCAACACACCCACCGCAGGGGGCTTTTGGTCCTCGCACACCTCGGGTCCACAAAGCCAGCAGGGAGGACGCCTCAGGTCCAGGGGGAGAAGCAGCACAACCCAAACGTGTCCCCATTCGGGCCATTGCCCCGGCTCCTTGGGATGGGACACCACAACAGTCCGCCTGGGAAAGGCTTTTCAATGGGACCCCTTCCCCAGGCAAAGGTGCTCCCGAGGGTGTGTTCCAAGGCCTTGGGAAGGAGGAATCCCTGATCCCTGCATGCTGAGTGACTGCCCGCTGGGTGCAGGTGCCGTTGTGGCCTTTGGGAATAAAAACCAGCCATGCACCCTCTGCCTGCCCGGGGACGTGTCACCCAATCCCAGCCCCAGCCCTGGAAGGTGTTTGGAAGGAAGAGCTGGAAGCAAACACCAAACAACCGCCTGATCTTCGCCTGCCACCAGAGTATAATTACGAAGAAATTAGCATATAAATCAATGTTTTCCTCTGCAAACTGGAGATCTTGAAGCAATGCAGGTGTTGCAAAGCGGCTGACAACAGTCAGATAACCGGAATGTTTTTGTGATGGGGCACAAAAACCTTATGAAACCCAGAGTGACAACTAGAACTGGTTGGGGGGTCCAAGGGGATGGTCTCTAGCTCTGGATAACTTTCTCTTGGCAAGCTGCTCACTGTCACTTCTTCCTGTTTCAGAGAGTTACGGTAGGAACAGAAAATATTTGCATTTATTAAGGTTTCATTAATAAAAAAAACCCCTATTAATCTAATAATCTGCTGCTTCAGACTCTGCTTGTTCTCATGATTGGGAACCTTTATCTTAAAACCATCACGAGCCATGTAATCCATGGGTCTTCTTCAACAAAATTGGATTCTGGAGGGAGGTTGGGCTTTTTTTGCTCAGCTGGTTCCTCTCCCTCCACAGCTGTTTTCAAGCTGAGATGTTAACAAGGAAACAAACAGATCCCCTCTCGTTTTGCCAGTCTGGGCCAGGCTGAGGTTCCCTGCCTTCTCTAGGGTTTCTCTCTGTCCTTAAAATCATCAGGAGTCTCATTTGGCCCCTTCTCTGGAGCCAGGCTGGGAGGGCTGGGGGTGTTCACCTGGAGAAGCTTCAGGGACACCCAGGAGCCCCTTCCAGGGCCTAAAGGGGCTCCAGGAGAGCTGGAGAGGGACTTTGGGTAAGGGATGGAGGGACAGGACAAGGGGGTGGCTTCCCACTGCCAGAGGGCATGGATGGATGGGATATTGGGAAGGGATTCCTGGCTGGGAGGTTGGGCAGGCCCTGGCACAGCAGAGTGTGACACTGCACTCGTGTGACACTGCACTTGTGTG
>VWZF01000463.1:66162-90046 GCA_013396755.1 Sclerurus mexicanus | reverse complement strand
CCTCCCCATCAGCACCGTAGACCTTCAGCCCCTGCAAGCTGAACCTCAGCACCACCGACCTCCTCCGGGGACAGTCCTGTCCGGGGGAATGTGACACTGGGGGGTCTGGGCCGTGCCACCCGGGGGTGCCCCCCGTTATTCGGGGTCCCCCCCAGTTCCCAGCGAGGGGCAGCAGTGACAGATGCCCGACCTTCAGTGCCCGCAGCTGCTCCTCCAGCCGCCCCACCTGCTGCTGCAGGTCCAGATCCTCCACCACGAAGGAACCCACGTACTGGGGAGGGGGCAAAACCCACCCGTGTCAGCAACAGCCCCCCCTAAAACTGCAATTTCTGCCCCCCAAGGCAACCAGCCCGCCCTGAGATGATGTTTTGGGGGAGACACAGACCTCATCCTGGGGTCTGTGCCCCCCCCCCCGCCCTGGGTAAGTCACCTCTGCGGGCTTGGTGACACCCCGGGCTCGCTGCTGGGGGGCCGCGGGGTCCGGGCCCCTCCCGTTGGATGGTTTCTTCTTCATGGCCCTGGGGTTTGGGGGGTGAACGCTGGATCAGGACGGGGTTAAGCAGCTCCGGTGCCACATCTGAATTATCCGGAGCGCCCCGGGGTGGCGGTGCTGGAGCGAGCGGTGGGAGCCTGGATCCGGCCCCCTGTCCCCGTCCCTGCGAGGAGGGAGGGGACAGACACAACCTGCCCCCACTGTCCCCCCTTCCCTGCCCCTGCACGGAGCTCCCCACGTCCTGACGCCAATGCAGATGTCCCCAAGTGCTGTCCCCGACACCAGTGTTCTTCCAGACCGGCCCCAGTAAAAGGGTCCCAAAGTCCCGACCTCAATCCCAACATGAGGGCCCCCCCATCCCAGGCCCACCAGAAGGGTCCCCATGTCCCAGCCCCCTGTGACCTGCCCCCCTCTGACCCCAGGGCCATGCAGGGCCTGACCCCTACCCCAAGGTGAAGGTCCCCGTGTTGCAACCCCAGAACCTCAGTCCCAGCATCCTGACCCCGAGTGCGACGCGAGGGTCCCGTGTCCCCACCCCAAGCAGGATGCAGGCAGTCCCCATGTCCTGACCCCGAGGGCACTGTGAGGGTCCCCAGATCCCAACCCCAAATGTGATGGATGCAGTGCCCTCATCCCACCCCCACAGGATCCCCGGAGATCCCTGTACCCCGGGCACACAGTCCGGCCCCGCAGTGAGGTGCATACCCCAAACTCCAGCAAGGATTTTAAGGTTCCCACCCCATCCTGCCCCCCTCCCCAGCGCTCCATCCCTGTCCCCGCTGGCCCTCCTTCAGGAGTGGTCCCCAAAACAGCAGCGATCGGGCAGCAGGTCTGGGGGTGCTTTTCGGGCCAGAGCACCCACGGAGGGATGCGCCGGGCCCTCTGCGGACACCCAGAGGGGTTTCGGTGCCCCGCAGCCCTCGGCCGGGCTGAGACCGGCGCAACTCGTGTCACGGAGCCTCCCGGGCGCAAACACGGGGGAAAGGGGGCTCCGGCATCCCCACGAGGGGTGTGCGGGTCCCTCCGGTGCCGCCGCCCCCGCTACAAGCCCAGGCTCGCCCCTCTCCTCTCAATTTGGGGGGTCGCCCCCCCCCTCCCCCAGCCAATCGGCGGGCGGGCAGCCCCCAAGCCCCGCCCCCCTTTTCCCACGCTTCATTCCTCAATGGAGCCCCCCGGCCCGGGGGCCAACCCCGGGGGTCCCCAAGGGAGGGATGCCGACCCCAAAATCCGCGCCGCGTGCGCGACCCCGGGCACGGAGCATCCCCGGGGACCCCCCTCCCTCCCTCTGCCCGCCCCCCCCGGCTCACGGGCAGCTCTCGCTCGGGCGGCTCCGCAGAAACGCAGGTGAAAAATCGGCGGCGCCGGGGCTGCCGGCCTTGGCCGTCCCCCCGCCCGTGGCGGCTCCGCCGCGGCGCAGGGATGCTCGGCCCGGGGGCGTCAGGCCCTCTTCGCCAGCCAGGCCCCGGCGAGCCCGAGCCCACGGAGCCCACGCCGGGCACGGGGCAGGCAGCGAACTCCCGTTTCCTGCCTCCGATCTGCCCGCGATGAATCACCGCAATTTTCCTCCGCGGTTCCCTCCGTCTCTTGGAAGAGGCGGCGAGCGGGAGCGCTCGCTCCGGCTTTTTGGAAAACGCGGCTGCAGCCGATCTCCTCCGCGGCGTTCTTTCCCCCTCTCGTCCTGCGTGCCCCGCGGAGCGGCGATTCCCAGCCCCGCCACGCACACACGTGGTCGCTCGCTGCCTCGCCACCCCCTGCCCTGATGCTCAGACCCTTTTCACCCCAATTTCTGCGTTCCCTGGGGAGCTTTGCCCACCGCTGCCCGCTTTGGTGCAAATAAGATGAGGAGGGGTGGCTCCGACCTCACCGCAAAGCACCCGCGTGACCCAGAGCCTCCCCAAAACTCTCCGGTCAGCCGAAGCGAAGCTGCCCCGACCTCAGGGCTGAGCTGGGCTCCTGGAACGGGAAAGCAGCAGCCTGGGGAGGAGATGGGGTGCGAAGCCCTGGGACGCACCCAGAAATCCCTGTCTCGTGTCCCAGCGATCCCAAAGGTGCGAGGGGAAGGGTCCGAGTGGCAGCGCTCAAACCTTGGGTCACCGCCAGCGCCGGCTGCTTCGAGACGCCGCAAGATGCGCCGGCACCGCCACCGGAACAATCCACAGCATAGAAACGGTGGCAAAAAAGGGAAAAACAGGACAGATGGGGCTGAAGAAATAACACAGCGGAGCCCAGGCTGGCCAGGAAGCAGAGACTGGAGAGGGAGCGAGCGGCAGAGCCAGCATGAACCTCCCTGGATGCGTTTGCTCTGCTGGCAACGAAGGTTTTCCCACTCAGTCCCAGTCGCTGCTCCTGGGAAGTAAGGATCTCTCCTCTGGATTAAATACAACCAGCCCTGCGGTTCTTCTTGTTTTAGCTCAGTGTGCAGAAATTAAAACCACAGCCAAAGAGTTGTGGTGACGACCAAGGGAGCCAACGGCTGGCTTTGGCACGACTCAACTCGAGGTGCACCTGCCCAGGTGGGAGGAGTCGGTGTCATCCACAGCAGTGCTTCAACAAACAGCTGTGGGGTCGTTGGTGTGGGAATGTGACCGGGAAGAGGGAGGTGGCAAAGTGCCCGGTGGCTGAGCGAGGACTCCTTGTCCACATGAACATCCTAAGAAGTCTCTCAAGTTTGACTCACTGCAACACCAACAAACCCTGTGGTTTCAGTAGAGCAGCCCCAGGGCCGAGCCTTTAATTAATGGTTCTAATTGCTTTCCCTCCCTTTGGATTGCTTTGATCGGAGCTGTCACTCTTTCCCCTCAGCTGTGACTTTCAGCCTGCTGTTTGCACCCTCCTTACAGGGCTGGGAACAATTTGGGCTGTTTCTATAGCACTTCTTTTAACTCCCTCTTGTTGGAGGTAGCACACTGGGATGGCAACTGAAAAGAATAACCTCAAGAAGGCCATTTCCTCCCTTTTCGCGTGTGTGATTCCCCTCCTCACAGCACGGTACGTGCGCAGCTCTTTGCAACAGCACCTTGGAGAGTGTCAGATCCCACGGGAATCGCTGCCCTGGGCACAGCAGAGCCAGGGATGTGGCAAGAGGAGCTTTGAAGGTGCTGCTTTGCTGTTGAGCAGGGCAGGGGGAGGAGGTTTCAGCTGGGCTTTTTTTTGGCCCCACTGAGGGGAAAGAGGAGCAGCAAGAGGTTCCACCAGAGCTTTCTCCTCACTCACCTTTGTCTCCAGAGAAACCAGGGAAGAGAAAGGTCAGGAGTGGGTCCAACTACAGAGCTTGAAAGGGGCTCAGGCTAAATCACGCTGGCACTGTGCTTTTAACAAAGCTCTGCTCTGCAGCAATCTGTGGGGACTGTATTCCCTCCTCTCTACCTTTCCAGGAGGAGAAGCTGTGGTGAGAAAAGAAAGGACACAGGAAGCAGGCCTGGAATCTAGTTTCATTTTATTTTAGCAAACTGCATGTTCTTCACTTATCAACATCTCTACATTAGCACTTGTATAGCTCTCCAACTTCTCTTTAGAAAAGGGTAAACAAGAGGTGACAAACTCAGGCTTTTTCATCTCTTAAAAACATCTCAAAGTTGGATTCAAGAAGACTTTGATTTATTTTGGTTTTAAGGTAACAGATGTGGTGTGGAAACACTAATTCAAATCACCCGCCAGGCGGAGAGCTGCCCCTCTTGGAGCCCCTCAGGCCCCAGAGCCCCAGGAGAGGCCGAAGATGCCACTCACCGTGGTCACCCAGCCCTGGCTGGCCGGGAGGAGCTGGGTGTGCTCCGAGGAAAGCAGCACCTCGGGGCTCAGTGCAAGTGCTGTATGTACACGGCTCCCTCAGGGAAGCGCCAAGGACCTCGGCATGCAGGGATCTAGGGAGGACTCTTCTGCCGCAGCACCTTCTCATTAAAGAATCACATTCCCCCAGTCATCCCGTTCCTGCTGTCTAAAGATATAAAGATCTTCTTTGAAGAACTGTCTGAAAAGCCAACCCTCCCCCCGGAACCCCCGCGGAACACCGTGAATGTACAGATTAGAGGCGTCCTAGAAAAGTCCTAAAATTATTGCAGAACTAAAGATGAGTCGTTCCAGGGGAGGGGCAGGCACGAGGCACGGCATCGAGATCTAACCAATGCTCGGGTCGGTTTGATTTAGTTTTCAGCTTTTCCCTCATCGTTCAAGAAAAAAAAAATTAAAGAAGTGTTTAAGCATCAGAACTAAAATACAAATGCACGTTGACTTTTATAAAACAAGACTGTGGATTTGACCATGGGATTCCCTGACACTGGAAACATTTTACTTCTTCGCCCGGAGAGATTTCCTCATGGTGGATTTGCCCTTCGCAGAGGGTTTCGCTTCCTTCCTCCCGCTGGCTGCTGCTTTCTTGGAGGAGCTGCCACCAGAGGGTTTCTTGATGGCTGGGGCTGCTGGTTTGGCTTTCTTAGCAGGGGTTTTCACCTTGGGAGGGGGCTTTGCTTTCCCCCGGCGGGCTGCCGGGGTTTTCCTTGGCTTGGGTTTGGACTCTCTTCGCTTCATCGGAGGGGCCCTGCTCCGGGATTTGGGAGGAGGTCTCTTCTGCATCCTGTCAGGAGGAGACACAGCACAGGAGCTCAGGAGAGGTGCAAAGGTACCAGAGCAGAGCTGCTGCCAGTGATTGGCATAAGCGAGGCAGATCTCTGTGCCACGAGCTAAATCTCAAAGAACAAGAGCTCTCACCACACTGAGCACTTCCCATCCCCACAGAGCTCTGCCAGTGAGGCTTCCAGCCCCTCCCTTAGGCAAATAAACAAATAACGACGATGATCAGTGAGCTGTCAGAACAATTAAGAGCCCTGAGCACTCTCTCTCCTCTCTAAATGGAATTTCATTACTTAATGAACAACACTTGTCTCAAACCCACACTCTGAGTGAGGCAGGTCTTATATCTGGCTACAGAGCTGCAAATAATACTGCAGGGAAGAGTTTTCCTAAGGAAACACTCAGTAAAGACAAAAAGTCCCATGTGAAACATGGCAATTTATAAAGTGGGAGAGCAAAGTCAATACAAAGAATGAGCACAGGCTCGCTCTCATCTGGAGGGAAAAAGAGGGAAGCTTCAAATTACAGTGAGGGAGATGCGTTAGGGAAGGGGGGAGATCTGCTAGGGACCAGGGGGAGATCCACTAGGGAACGGAGTGGGGGGAGATCCGTGTCTCTGGAGCAGCAAGGAATAATTAGACACTTCTTCCAACACCTGTGAGCAACAGCCCTGTGGATCAATACCACTCCAAGAGACACCTGAACATTCCACAACTGTGAGACATTTGAATTCCATGCAGAGGAGCCCACCCACCTCTCATGCTGCCATACCTCTTCTTTGGTGGGGGCTCGTCCTCCTCAGACTCTTCCTCTTCAGATTCTTCTTCCTCCTCAGATTCCTCCTCTTCCTCCTCATCAGATTCCTCGGAGTCCTCATCCTGCTGCTTCTCTGGGTAGAGCACATCTGGGCTACAAGAGGGGTCTGGTCAGAGTGTGATTTGTTCTAAGGACACCACTGCAGGCCTGGCAGGCCTTGGCTCGCCCCGGCTCTCTCCCGGCACTGCAGCTGCCCCCAAGCTTTGGGCCCAGCCCAGAAACGCCCCAGACTTCTGTGATCGCCGCTCTCCCAAACCAAAGTCACCGAGTCTCTGCAACGGCAGAAACTCAACAGCTGGGCAATATCCCAGCCCTAAGCTGCCCCTCCTCCGGTTCTCTCCCTCATTTCTTCTTCCCTGCAAACCCAGGGAGGTGGACAACAAATGGGCAGGATGAGACTTCAGTGACTGTGCTGCGTTTGCTCCTCCTGGGACAGCAAGTGCCCACCCCTGGGCTGCACAGGGCCCAGCACAACACAGCTCCCAGCAGCAGAAGGAAGGCTGGTTTAGGCTCACAGAAGCTCATCTAGGTCATCCTCCCTCCTCCCATTGTCCTCCCTTCAGGGAGGCTAACAGCTGGGGCTGCTGCTTAGGGGCACTGAGCACCCACCACACTCCCTGCTCAGGTGAGTTGGTTTTAGCTCAGGAACACTTGGATAGGCCCAGCCTGCAACAAAAGCACCAGGACAGGCTGCCTGAGAACACTGAGCCCAGTGTTTTTACTGCCCGTGAAAGCTTCCCTTGGTAACGAAATCAGCTTTATGTTCACTCAGTCAGACACCCAAGCAGTGGCACTACCCAGAATAAGGGTGAGAACGTGGCAGTTCATCAGTTATTAAACCCTCCACAACCTCCTGTAAACAGGGGGTTGGTTCATGAACCTCAGCTCTGCTACCTGACCCGTGCAACACTTCTCCTGAACATCATTTTACAGCCAAGCTCATTACCTGGGATAATAAGGGAAGCAGAGCTGAAAGGTTCCACTGAAGCCCTTGCCAGAAATTTGCTCCATCCAGCCATTCTTCTCACATTTCTGCAGGGTTCTCTTCAGTAGATGCACTGTGAAAGAGAAAAGAAACCAGAGAAACGTTGTGTTACTATCTTTATCCTCTTGTCTGACTTCACTGCTCTCTGCAGTGCCCTCTGAAAGCAGAGCTGGACTCAGGATGGGAAATCCTCTCACAGTCAGCTTTCACGTAAGTCACAAGTGTTTCTTCCTGAGCACTTGGCAAGTGCAGCTCTAAATCCTCCAAGGGAAGAAGTCAAGAGTGGTGCGTGTTTCTGATGCCATGATCGAGGGGTGCTCCTTCAAAAGCATTCAGCAGCCCCACATAACTACTTCTGTGCAGGTTTAACCCAGGTCTCAGCTTTCTTCAGCCTGTCCTCCAAAGCATTTTTTAAAATAAGCCTTTTTGCCCTCCTCATGTTCTGAATGTCACATGTGCTGCATCCTTCACCATTCTGTGGTTTTCTTTTTGTTTTTTAAAGGGTAAAATATTTGGTCTAGAAATACAACAAATGCACTTTTTATTCCAGTCTTTCATTCCAGACTTTTATTTCAGCCATTCCATTGTGCGCTGTGTAAGAATTGTAACTCAAACTGTGCAAGGACAGGGGATCTTTGTCTCTGGCAAAGGGCTGAGGTTGTTTAGTCAGTTCAGAACCATTTTCAGCTTGAATTAGAGGGGCCATTTACATCTTGAACTCGCTCCAAACCGAGGGAAAAGCGAGGTCTGTCCTCAAGCACGTTCCAAAGAGGTTTATGGTTATAACCACAAGGCTGGTTTTACTCTGGGTACCAAAGATCAACAGCAGCACATAAAGGATTTGACTCCAGTCAAGTCCAGTCATAGGATGAGGTGGAAACTGGGGAGGACAGCAGAGCCTTGGCTCTGCTTTCTCATCTCACCAGATCTTCCTCTTGCTCTCAGAACAAAGCAGAGATCATCCAAATTCCTTTTATGTAACGGAAGGAGAAAGAAAACAACAGATTGCAAGCTGAGACTTCCTTATCTGCCTTGCAGCAGTGACAAGCACTGGAGGCTGGCTCAGCACAGGCCTCCAAGGACCAGGGACCCTTCCAACAGTCCTGCAAATAAAGCCTTCCAGGAAGGTTTATTCCAGCTGGGAAGCCTGGAAGCTCTTTTCCCTGCCCCAAGATTAAGAAGTCACACTTGACATCAGTCTCTAATTGGCAGAAGGCCTCAGGCAACTTCTTTAGCCCTGGAACCCACGCCCTGTGCCACTAAGCCCTGCCCCAAAGAGCTGTGCTGATGCTGTGCTTCAGCCCCGCGTGAAGAGTCCGGGATCAGCAACCTCCTCTCCAGCCCCATGTCCTGAGCAGTGGCACCAGCTCTGTGAGCCCACAGGAACACACTGATCTCCCTTCAGCGGAGTGGAGACCCCTGTGAGCTCTGCCTGCCCCAACTGACCTCCAGCTGCACCAGGGCTCAGCCCAAAGCACCCAGATCAGCCCTTCCAAGAACTTTAAAGGCTGTGATAGCATTGCTTCTGCCAAAGCAAAAGTCAAACCAGGCATTAGTGTGCTCCTGGGAACAAAGACATGCCAAATCTCCTTCCAAATACAACAGGTTTCATTTCTCTCCTCTGCTTGACCTTTCAAAAATCAGAGCCAAACGAGGACCTCAAACAGATCAGTAAAGGGTGCTCAGGAATTTTTTTAGAAGTCAGACTATGCAACTTCTCTAAATAAAAAGCAATTAGGAACTGCATTGATACCAAGCTGTCTCCTTTCAAAACAGAGAGAGACGGATTAAATCGACTTGGTGATTTAAGAACAATCAAGTACTTGAATACCATTCCCCTTCCTGGCTATAGAGAAGAGAATGATGCATTCTGTCTCAGGAACCGGCCTTTGTCCGGCTTAAAAGGGACTGATGGGAATTAAACCCACTGACATCTCTGCAGCACAAAGAGCTGAGCAGCTGCAGCTCCCTGCAGGCTCCAAGGGGTGGTTTAAAGGTGCTGCACAGGCACATCTGCAGCTGCAGGTCTCCCTCTCCCAGCACACAGCAGTGTTACACAGACGGGTGCTTTACCCTGGAGGTTGGAGTTGGTCCCTGGGTAGTTTTCCAGGATATACTTCTTCAGCGCTGTGGTGGAGCAGGTCTTCGGTTCGTTCATGGCCACAATAGCAGACAGGATGGCATCTTCCATCAGAGTCCCACCCAGCAGGGGCTTCTCCCCTGATTTCTTCAGCTATTTTCCAAGGAGGAAGAGAAAAGCATCAAGACAAAATTCTCCCAAACCAGGTCAGGACAAGCTCCTCTGCACCAGGTGGGTCGGCGCTCCTGCATTAGCACAGATATGTTTAATATTAAAACACCGCACAGGGAACGCTGCTCTCCCAGCTTTAAGTGGGAGGCCAGGCCTAGACAGTCAGCTGGCCTGGGGGGATTTATCAGCAACACCTCACCCCAGTCCCCAAACACACTGCAAGACTAAGGGCCTGTGGCTCAGGGGAGGAAATAAAGAAGAATAAATCAGATTGTCCTCCATCCCACGGACCAAATGTGCCCAAGAGACTTCTGTAGCACAGACATGAGTAAAAGACACAGCAGACATCTGGGGTACCTGCTGCACTTCCAGTTAGGGATGGAGAGGAAGGCTTACCCCACCAGCTCCCTACTGTGCTGGTGAGTCAGAGCTGAGGCAGCGTGTGCAGCACACTCAGCAAGGAAACAAGGGTGTGCTCCTGCAATGGAGACCAAGAGGAGACCAAGAGTCCTCCGTCATAGTGGGACAAGTCCTGAACATGCCAGGCTGCTGAAGACAGGGGTACCCAGTGACGCCAGGGGAGAGGGCACAGTAAGTGACATCCAAGGCTTGTGGCCAGCAAAAGATGAACTCGGTCTCTGACCTGGAATGTCCCAGACGCTCCCTTGCCTGTGATCTGCTCTAACTGGCCCTTCTCTACAGCTCTCTGCAGGGCATTCTTCAGCAGCTGGGGCCTGAAACACAGGAGGAGAGAGCTTTAGTGACACACACTGACAGCTCCACAAGCAGACAGAGAAACAGCAGTTTGCAGAGCGTGAGCAGAGCAGCACTCACGGTGCTGTCTGCCCACGTACAGACACTTGCAATGGAGCCCTGTCAGCGAGGCACTGCGTGCTCGGTGCCACGGCACAGCCAGCCACTGGCACCTGTCTGGGCAGGATTGCCTCCCTTTGGGCAGCACATGGCATTGGTGGGCAGCCAGCCAGCTCACAGGAGGGGCTGGTACAAGCCCCTGTAGAGGTGACACGCAGCGTGCTCCTGGTTTTGCTTCCCAAGCCTGACCCGCTCCGTACACGTAAACTCGAAGATTACCACACGTGTGTGTCCCAGCTAAAGCACCCAGAGCCAAGTGGGATGAGAGCCTGAGGAGAGGCCTTCACATCCCACAGCTAAAGGGATGTGGGTTTGGCTCAGGTGTGCAGAGCAGTGCTGCTGCCAGCAGCAGGAACAAAAATCCTGGGCTGAATCACCGTGAAGGGAGGCAGAGCCAGAGGAAGGCTCAGCTTCCCCGCTGCTCCGCTTGCTAAAGCCACTCCGGCACCTACCTTATATCTACTTTGAGTTTGGGGTAATACTGAGACACGTATTTCTTGATGAGGCTGTAGGAAGCTTCCTTGGGCTCACACAGGCGGGTGAAGGCCAGGGGCAGCACGTCCTCCAGCTTCACCTGCTGCTCTGCACTCGGGGCAGAGGTGCTTTTCTGAAACACACACACACACTTCCACACGTCAGTGGGGCCCAGAACTCTGGGTTTCTGAACCAGCAATGCACAGGTGGGGAGAAGAGCTCCTGATCGTGGCCACAGAGCTGGAAAATCAGGTACTGTAAGGCAGCTCTCTAAATGAACAACTTTAAAACTTTAAGTAAAATCTAGGACATTTGGCTGAGTTTTCATAGGAGTCTTAGGAAAGCTTTACAAATATAAATCACTGAGGATTTAACAACATCTGTCTTTTCAATGATATTCTCTCTATAGAAATTTTCCTCTCCTACTCTTCAATGAGACAGGAGAAAAATCATAGAATCCCAGAATCATTAAGGTTGGATTAGACCTTTCAAATCATCGAGTCCAACCATTAACCCAGCACTGCCAGGGCCACCACTAAACATGTCCCCAAGGGCCACATCCATAGGTTCTGAGCACTCCCAGGGATGGTGACTCCCCCACTGCCCTGGGCAGGCCCTTCCAGTGCTTTCCAACCCTTTCTGTGAAGATTATGATTCATTCTGACACAAAACTTAGAGCCCTTCAAAGGCAGGACCCACTTACACAGACCAAATCTTCCCCAAAAGGAACAGCTAAACACGAGTCCATTTCTATTTTGAGATAAGACAACAAGATCTTGATTGAAGCCAGCACTCCCTTCTGAGTTTCCTCCATCCCTTTTGTTACAACAAGAGGGGATGTACAGGAAGAAATGGTTTACTCTTCACACAGAAAATGTGCTGAAGTTCAGTGATTTGATGCTGAGCAGCAAACAGTCCAGGGGGTGACAGAACTGCTCCCCTGCCAGCTGAATTCACCACAAACATTTGTTTTGCTGCCACACAGAGAAAGTAACTGAGCAAAGGCACGAATAAGCTGCAGAGGGAAGCGATGTGTCAGCAGGTATCAGGTGCCTCACTCACACTTCTCATGGGGCCAGTGGCCTGGATTTAAAAAAGCTGCAATGCCATTAGCTTCCTTCAGTGCCCTACACCAAGTGTGAGACCATTTCCCTCAGTTTTAGGGGTTTTGGTCTCCCTGGGAGGCAAGAAAGGAACACCAAGGCATTACCTGTCTGAATTCACCTGTCTAAGCCTCAAGGTGATCAGCAATTCCAGCTAAGGATTTTACAACTGCAGTGTTAGGAATGTGTTCCACACAGGGGGAAGCAGCAGTGCTGCAACCATGACTAACTGTGAGGCTCAAAAAACAAGCCCTGTCACATTTTGCTACCTCAGAACAACACTCAACATCAGCAGGTTTCTTCCAGCAGCCTTGGGATATTCTCTTCTTCCTCCCTCTGCCCTCACAGCTCATGGAAAAATGTCCTGAAGACTGGAGTCTTCCCTTTGTCCACACAACGGATGGAACAGACCTGACAGGAGCATAAAGCTCTCCTATAATATCTGAGAGGCCTCTCTGTGTCAGGTAAAGGCAGAGCAGGAGCTTCATGGTTATTGAGTTTTCTGCCTCTGAACCAAAGCCCAGGGGGTTAATGCAAAGATTAAGATTTTGATTACTCGATTTGTCTTAATTTCTCATAGTAATTAATTTCTGATTCTGATGTGAGTGGGATGAGTGTTTTAATTACTGCACTTGGGGAGGAAAAGCACAGCAAGGAGAAGGACACTGTTTGGGTTGGGTTTAGGTACATTTCATAATATACAAACACACACATGTTTCAGTGCAAGAGTTTTCAGAGGATGGGTTAAAATGATCCATCTTACCTTCCTGTCTCTGGATTTTGGAACAGTTTTTCCTGCGTTAGACACCACCACAAAGCTACCAGAAGCTCCCTTTCCTTTCACCTAGTTCAAAACAAAGTCCATTTCAGTCTTTAACAGGGTAACTCAGAATAAAAACAACCTGAGAGAGACTCACTGACATCATGATGCAGACTTTGAATGCACTGCCTCCCTGGCAATGGCAGAGGCCTGATTTGAACCCACCAAAACTTCAGTAAAACCAAAAGCTGCAGCCAGACATTAAAACAGACTCTGCTGTCCTGGCCAGGAGGTCCTGACAGATAACACAGCATAAAACACAGTGCTAAAACCCCACACTGCTGCAGAAGGGACCCTGCTGGCCTCCCGTGCTGCTGCAATGCTGAGTGACACAACACCCAGAAACAGGAATTGCACAAGAACCAACGGTGCAAAGCATCTGACTGAGAGAACAGTGCTGGGATTCCATCAGTGTCTGACAGAGTGGGCACAGGGCTCACTGACCTCCGGGAGGGAGAACATTGTTGACCCAGAGACCTGCTACTGGGGTTAAGAAACTCGTGTGTGAGTCACAGGCTCATGGAATGGTTTGGGTTGGAAGGGAACTTCCAGATCACCCAGTGCCACCCCCTGCCACGGGCAGAGACACCTTCCATTAGCCCAGGTAGCTCCAAGCCCTGTTCGCCCTGGCCTTGGACACTTCCAGGGATCCAGGGGCAGCCACAGCTTCTCTGCCCAACCTGTGCCAGGGCCTGCCCACCCTCCCAGGGAAGAAGTTTTCTACCCAACCTACACCTACTTTCTGTCACTTCAAAGCCATTCCCCTTGTCCTGTCACCACATGCTCTTGTAAACAGTTTCCCTTCAGTGCTGCCACCTGCAGTGCTGCTCCACAGAGCAGCTCTTACCTGCCTAATGATCCCCCTCTCCAGCTCCCTCTTCAGGGCTTGCTTCAGGAGATAGCCTCTCCTCTCCAGCTCCAGGGAAGGGTATTTGTGGATGATGTATTTCCTTATTGCCACGACTGAGGCCCCGCTCTTCTGAAAGCAGGCCTGAAACAGAGACAAGACTTCATAGAACCCACCTGCACTGGGACTGTCCCAGGGGGGCTGGAAGGACAGAGACACACCGGGTGCCCCAGGGCTGGCTTCTTCCCCACAGGGACCCAGGTGTTTGAAATGACTAATGAAACACTTCACTCTGCCCTGCAGAGTCTGAGGAGCAGACAACACAAACGCAGCACAGCGAGCACACATCAGCTGCTGTCCTGCTCTGAGGCACTTACTTGGAATGGCTTAAAATACAAAATACAGACACCTTGTGGCAAACTACTGATGCGCAACTGGTAAAACATTTGACTAACATCAGACAGAGTAACCATCGAGCCAGAACAAGCTGACAATTATTTTTAAGAAGGTGGAGGATTGACATAATAAATGAGTAAAACACCCTAAGAAGCTCATATTTTGGAGATGAAACAGCTGGAAAGGCCATCTTGCAATTAAGGCTGGTGGAGTCCAGGCCTCCTGTGAAGGCAGAACCAAGC
The DNA here is from genome assembly GCA_013396755.1 of Sclerurus mexicanus. NCBI lineage: Eukaryota > Metazoa > Chordata > Aves > Passeriformes > Furnariidae > Sclerurus > Sclerurus mexicanus. The sequence goes on along the minus strand of VWZF01000463.1, from coordinate 76,180 downwards.
CTTGAGGGGAGAGCAGCAGCACAACTACAACAACACAGGTCTCCTTTTACAAAGCAGGAGAGATCCAGTAAACCAACAAACACCACTTTGGAATGCAGCTTTACAGTATCTCCCTCTGTCCTGAATTAGAATAAGTTAATGATATAGAAAGCACACAGATCAAATAGACGGATTAATTAAGGTAAAGGAAGTTAAATGTGTCTAGAAGGCACAGCAAGTGAAGTGATGAGAGCAATCCACCAGGTTATGCCACCCTGGCTGTTTCTCATAATGTATTTAGGGAGGGAAACAAATTCTGAACAAAGAAATCAGCTACAGGAGCCCTCACCACCCTCATGGGCCTCCAGGCAGAAGCACACACGGCTCACACAGCGAGTGTCCTGCTGACAGCCAGCACTGTCCCCTGCACCCCAGCAAGCTGGGAGAGCATTTCAGGGACACAGCCTGTTCTCCTGTGCCAGAGAGGACCCAAAGCGACCCTCGTGTCCTGCTCAGCATTTCAGGGACACGGCCTGTTCTCCTGTGCCAGAGAGGGCCCAAAGCGACCCTCGTGTCCTGCTCAGCATTTCAGGGACACAGCCTGTTCTCCTGTGCCAGAGAGGGCCCAAAGCGACCCTCGTGTCCTGCTCACCCGGATGGCCTCGGTTAAAATCGCGTCCATTTTGGGCCGGGACGTGGCTGCCATCTGGGTCTGCTTCTGTGCCCGGGCCAGCTGGCTCGCAGAGAGAGTGGCCCACGCAGGGATGGTCTTCTTCACCTTCTTCTCCTTCTCCTTGGACTGATCCTTCTCGCTTGGGAAACACACAGGGCAATGGTAAGGCAACAGGCACTGAAACCAGCCAACAAGCAGAAGAGAAAAATACCCAGCCCAGAACACCTGACATTGTTTAAATTAAAAGAACTTGAGGACTATTTGGAGGTTTCTACGAGTAAGAGACCTTGTCTCAATATCCAGCCTCACCTGTGTTCCAGAAGAGCATCTGCATGAGCAGTAGCTTCTTCCTGAGAAACATGAGCACCTTAAGGGACTCACCCTATTTCCCCCATCCCTCCCACCACCTTTCCCCTCTCTTTAAACCCTGACTTCCTTCAGAATCCTCCCCAATTCCCTGAATTCAGCACCAAGCAAGCCTTACTCCTTTTTGGTTTCTTCTGAGGCCTTTGTTTCCCCCTTCCCTTCATTCTCAGGTTCCTTTGGCTGTTCTGCTTCACTGGATGCAGCAGGCAGGGTTTCAGCTTCTTGTTCCTCTCCAACAGAGGCAGATTCCTCAGAGGTGACTTCTGCATCTAAAAGATAAGAAAATGCATCAAGTTATTGCCCAAGACTAGTTTTTTTTCTTCAGGAAGGTAAAGGAAAATAAAAAGCTTAAAACACACCAAAAAAATACTTTCCACCCATTTCTTTAATTTAAATGGATGATTTTAAATGTAACTTAAAAGGTACATTTAAAAAAATTACTGAAAAAGGCTTCAAAAAGGTGCAATCAGCCCTCAAATGGCAGAATAACTGCAAACAGCACCATGGAGCATCTTCACAAGGAACTAATTCGCCCAGGGTTCTCCTGGAGTTGCTGTTGCAGTGGTCCCTCAGCAGAGGGATGGGAAAGAAGGAGGAAACCACTGCCAAGAAACACTGAGATTGTCCCCTGGTTTGAGTATTCAGTGTTTTTAACCTAGAAAGACACATTCAAGTATGGCACAGGGTGCCCAGAGAAGCTGTGGCTGCCCCTGGATCCCTGGGAGTGTCCAAGGTCTGGTTGGACGGGGCTTGGAGCCACCTGGGCTGGTGGGAGGTGTCCCTGCCCATGGCAGGCGTGGGATGGGATGAGCTTTAAGGTCCCTTCCAAGCCAAACCAGTCTGGGATTCCATGAAGTTGCTTTGTTCATGACCAAGTTGTTTTCTGGCCCAGAAGAACCTGAAGGATATTTACCATCCCAATACATTTTTCCAGACCTGGAAAGCTTTAGACTGCACATACATTGGCAGGAGCACTTGTATATCAGAAGGATCAAACCCAGTGAGAAATCAACTTAGCAGGCAAATTAACCCCAGTAAATTGTGCTGAGAACAGGCCTTAGAGGCCGGGCTGCCTAAAAGATAAGATGAATATAAAGTGGAATTCCACACTTCTTGGATAAAGATCCGCCTGCCATCACTGCTCTGTGCAGCTTAAGAATTCCTGGAACATTCCTGTGCACAGTTTTCCCACGGAGGCATTAAAAATGCTCAGTGAATTAAGACTCAGTTTCATATGTGATTTAGTTAATTGTGACACCAAAGAGGACAAAGTCAGAGAAACCAACTGTAATTCTGAAATGACACATTCTGAGACACTGAGGTGAAGCTGCTAAGCCCAGACATGTCGATATCAGACTAGATTTTATGACACACTGTGGTAAAATGTTTTTGTTCAGAAAAACAAAGAAAAAAATTAAATACTTTGTTTCCCCATTCATTAACTCCACCTTTTGATCTCAAGCCATCATCCCGACACTACTGAAGCATCACAACTTCTTTACTCTAAAGGATGTGCAAGCTTAAAAGGGACTATTTTTAGCCACATTTTCATGTCTGGAGCGTCAGAACTTTGCCAAGGGGTACGAAAGACAAAACAAACGGGTTCAAGCTGAAAGCAGTGTCTGCAAAACACGACTTCCCAATACTTCTGGGAAAGCCTGTGACAAGGAGCCGAGCATTAGTGACATTTTAACCTTGGCAGAAAGGGTTTTTCAGGAGTTTCAGAACACAAGCCTGTGCTTGGATATAACAGCCCCCTGTTGGACTGTTCCATACCTGCTTTGACCTCTTCCCCCTCGGCAGGTTTGCTCTTGGGAGGAGTTTCCCGGGCAGTGGAGTTCACCGAGCGACGGATTGGCATCGTGTCGTCCTCAGCTTTCTACAAAAAGCACACGGAAATCACTGGAGGTGCTGGGAAGAACCACAAAGGTTTGAAATGGGATTAAAGTAAATCAAAGCAGCAGAGGCAGAAATATTCTGGTTTGGATTTTTCAGGATGTTAAAGCACAGTAACCCTCAAACCAGCTTCTTCAAAGCATACCAGGAGAGGACAGTTTCATATTTTATGGTTATAAAAGGAATAATTTCAACTCCAAATTAAGTGAGAGATGAGGATTTTGACAGATCCGTCATCTCAGGGAAAGCAGGGGAGGGCACGCAGAGTTTGTTAGACTCCCAATCGAGTTTCCTGGAAGCAGGGGAGACAGAGTACTGAGTAACCTCGAGCAGGACTGGAAGTCAAGGCCTGATCCAAGGGCAAGCTTGGAGAAAGGGCCAGCCCCTACCTCACTTAACTTGTCCGTGTGGATCAGCTGAGCTCCCGTTAAGAGTGGAAGCGCCTTATGATGCACGGGTTCAGCTTCAGACAGATCAGTCGCCATTTAAATTAATTTCTAGCCCCAACACTGTGGAGCCCCAGGTTTTAACCCCAAGGAACTTTTTCCTAATGGTTTTCACAGTGCAGTGAGGAGTCAACCTAAAGTACAGAAAAGATGTGGTGTGAAAATTAACAAAACAAAAACATCTACGTCCACGTATCCATCAAACTAAAGATTAAAAAGAAAAGGATAAATGACTTACAGCTCATGAGTAACACAACTGACAAGCAACACTTGCATTCAACAGAGGTGCTAAAACAGGTATGGGAACTGCAGAGCTATGGATGGAGCAGAAGTGGGAAAGGTGCAAGCCAGACCTGCTCCATTAAAACATGGCTGAAAGATAAAAAGGCTCTTTAAATTAAGGGCAGGCGTTAACGAAGAGCAGCCATTGCACTGTGTCCCTCAGTGACTTTGGGCAAAAGCAGGAGCTGACACGTGGAGCTAAGTAGTTAAACCATTCCATGAAACCATTCAATCTGTTAGGCAGGGAATACAAACACTGGGAACCAGACCATGCCCCCCATCCCCCCAAATTAAACCCCATGCAATTGAAAGGAACCAAGGAGTCTTCCGATAATAAAAAGAATCAAACCAGCATTCTCCATGCCTTGCACCAGAAAAAGCAACCTGCCCAAAACTCTGCTCCAAGCACATGCACTGCCATGGATACCACACAGGATAAGCTGGGTTTAACCCTCATCATGTCTCAGCCCTTCCTGCTATTACACTTGTACAGCCTCTCTCACCCGCTGCCTTGTGCCTGCACTGGCCCCTCCTGCACAGGGGGGCTCCCCAATTCCATCACAAAGCAGGGCTCATCACAAAACCGGCCCACTCACTTCCCTCAGCACCCCGGTAAAACCTCAGAAGCAAAGCCTCACCTCTAGCTGGACTCATCCTCCCCAATTCCATCCAAAAATCAAGCTCTAGCCTTTTCTCTTCCCTTCCTCACAGAGAAATAGCTGAAATATTCTCCTTCTCACCTAGTTGTTTTTTTTTTTCCTAAAAGGCAGGCACTTCCCATAAATTCCCACTTTCAGAAAGTATTTCCCCAGCCTGAGTGTTTTGCTCTGAAAGAGCCCCACCATCGCTCCCAGCCGTGTTTTCCAGACTTTTGGCACTGCCGTGCCCACGGCACACCCAGGGCAGAGCCCTCTGCTCTGCAGGGCTGGGGGCTCCTCATCAGAGGCACTTCCCGGGAGCTGGGCAGTCTCCGGGAGAAACCTGTCTCAGCACCAGGGAAAGCAAAGCCCAGCAGCACCGCATGTTTTCTTCTGAGGCAAAACAGAAAAATCAAAACACACCACATGCCAAAAAAAAAAAACAAACAACAAAAGAGATGAATGAAGCTTTCTGCTGAAATGGCAGGGTGGGAAAAAAATACTAATTAGAACACAAGGACTATAGCCCAGCACACTCCTGGCCTGTTTTAAGGGATCACCCTTCCTCAACTGCGGAAAGTGAGAGGAAAAATGAAATTTTTCACCAGGCTTCAGCTCAGTATCTAATGTTTTTTTGAGCAAGCAGAGCCTGAATTCCTTTAAAAAAAAATGCCAGCATTTTGAAGTGAGTCCTAAAATAGCCAACTCAAGATCCCTCCTGAGGGAAATCATCGGGGGCTACAAAAAGCACATTCCCTGGGATCACACGCACGAGCCACACTGTGACTGACCCGGTCCTGGGTTTTATTTATTTTTAAACTGTGTGACCTGCACGAAAATACAGTGCTCCCGACTCTGACTGGAAACTGCCCAAGTTCTAAAACCCCTTTGTTTAGATCAGTGTATAAACTGATTGCTCTCAAAAAACATGGCACAGTTCCTCACTCCTGTGCCTACAACACAGGCAAATAAACCACAACCCAGCAGAAGTTCAGAGTGGCTTGTTGATTCCCTCGGCGTCCCCAGGTGTGCATTATCTCCTGCTCAAAAGGGAATCAAAGGGGCAGCAGGACAAACTTCTCCTGACTTCAAAGCACTGAGAGTCTCCCGGGGCAAAGGCACAAGCCCCACCTTGTGAGAGCATCTCACTGCACCTGCTCAGCCCATTGCTTTCCACAGAGGGATCAAAAGTCATTTTCTGCACTGGGTGTGAAATATCAACCAAAACCAGGCCTGAATTTAGTCCCTCAAAAAGGTGAAGCAAAAAACTAGAAGGTTTTGCAACAACAATGCAGGAAAACTCATCCCCCCCTCCCCATAAAACTGATTTATTTAATGGAAAAATCAAGTCACACAAAACATTACCTGGACACCCTAATTCAAAAGGCAACTTTAAACAGGAACCACAGTTACAATTACAAGCATCAGTGTTCATAATAGTAAAAATAAAGGTAATAACTGTATTTTGCATTTACACAAACACCAAGCAAACAAGTACTGTGCTTTGAAAGCCAGAAGAGGCCACCAGCCAAGGACGCAGGTTTCAAGGTGTTGTTGGGTGACTCTCATGAGCACCTGAACCTGATCGACTCAGACCAATAAAATCACATCAGCCATGAAACAACCAGCAGGATGTCTCCCTTCAGAGAAGCGCTGCAAGTTACTCCTCACACCCTTCTCCTGTGGGTCCTCTGAACTGCACGTTCACAGGCTCCCAAACTATCCTGAACTAGTCACGCCACAGCTGGTAACCCAGCAAGGAGCTGACAAGCAACAAAATCCCCCCAAATTTCTGATTTTCTAGAGGAGCAGGAGTGTGTCCAGTCTCCCAGCTCAGGGAGTGGACAAGTGGAAGATTCAAAGGTACAGGGAGCTTTATAAAAAACTAGAAGAATTCTCTCCCGAGTTATCAGCACATTTGTTAGGGAGGAAAGAAAGGGAGGCCTCAGGATAAAATCTCAGAAGTGTGGAGTGCACCCACTGGTGTAAGAGACACAACAACATTAAAAAACCCAAATAATCAATTTGAGGCATAGTTAGGCTGAGCCCTTGAATTTCTGCTGGCCATAAGCATTTTCAGTTTATCTCAGCCCTCAGTCTCCTCTGAGGGAAAAGTTTCAGGATAAATTAGGCTTGGAACGTGGCAATCCAAGAATCAGGCTGGTGGAAACACCAAGTCCCAGGGACTCAGGGGAGGGTGAGCAGGCTGAAAACAAATAGGCAATGGAAAAATGAGGAAGCACATCCAGTCCTGGGCTGGGGGTGTCCCCTTACTGTCACACGACACGAGGGGGTGATTGATGTACTGAGATGTGACCGGGATAAAGTACATGACAGCTGTCTAGAAATGAGGTCAAAAAGGGGTAAGAAAAGTTCTTATGGACCTGCAGATTTGAAGGCAGGGTGTCAAGGGCCACAAAAGCAACAACCTTACAAGTGATGCAAGCAAGAGTGACTGTTTATTACCAGAAAGGCTTAAAAAGCCAAGTAAAACTGGATTTAAAACACAGGCTATTGATTACTGTGCAATTATTTACTACACTGTAAAGCTGAAGAACATTAAAGTGCTTCAGAAAATGCAGGGGAAAAAAGGCACAGGAAATGTTAATACTTTTCAAATCCAAATCAAACACGCCAAAAAGCATCACTTTCTTAATTGCAATCTGGCCAATTGTTTCAATGCTTTCGGCCTGCTGAAATCCCCAGAGCTCATCCCTAAAAACCCAGCTTCGGCAGCAGATACTTTCCCAGTCACAATATCCTCCAGCACGGCCGTGGATACCGATGTGTTTTACAACCTGTATCTGCCGGGAGTTCTCGGTTAAAGCTGCCACCAGCTGCTCCCCCGAGCTGTCCCAGCACCCCCTGCTCTGCCCGGGGCTTTTCCAGCTCACTGAGCTGCCTGTGCACTTGGGTGGGTCAGCCCAGGAGGATTTAGTCATTTAACCCAGCCTAGAACTGCGCAGGGGGATAACACGTTGCTGAACACAGAACACAAGTGAGTGCCCGTGTCTGACCCTTGTTTGGTGACCTGTTGGGACACTCCCTGTGGCCGAGCACAGCTGGCATTCCCATCGCTTCTCTGCCCTTCACCAAGTCTCATCCCCATCCTTCTGCTGCCGATTTCCTGGGATGTGTCCCAGCTGCCCAGACTCTGCAGCTGATCCAGCTCCAAGGGCTCCAGCCAGGGAGGCTCCCAGGGTTCCGTTCCCGGCTACCTGAGCCACACGCTGCTGCACAATCCAGCTTGTTCCAATTAACCAGGAACAGTGGTCCAGGACACAGGTCCAAGAGTTCCCAGGCAACACATTCCATGGGCTTAACTCTGTTGCAGTGCCCATTTCCACCCACTGCTTCCATTTGCAGGGTTATGGGGGGAACAACAAACCCCACACACATCAGGGTTCAGGGGAGCACAGAGAAAATCCTTCACTCTTTGTGTATCCAAACACAGGAATTCCTACACTCAGAGACCCAAAGGAGAGTTTTTCTAAGCATAAAGATCTATTTTCACTGGAAAATATTCTCATTCAGAGTTGAACCTGGACCTCTGGCTCCAAATGCTACAAATGCAACCCGCCTCACACCTGGCCTGTCCCGATTTTTACAGAGCACAGCAAAAACTAAGCCCTGCCCTTCTGTGCATGCAGATGCTGCTTTCACGGCAAAAATTAAAATACATTTAAAAAAAACCCAAACAAACAAAAAACCCAGAAAAGGCACAGTGCTGGAGTGAGACTGATGCTCCCACGCAGGGCAGAGCTCAGCACCTTGTCTCTGACTGGTTTCACACCAGCAACCCCAGGCCAGCTCAGTGTGCCCTGATGTTTATTAAATCAGAAGTAACAAGTCCTGCCTCACCTCCACCCCAAGCACACCAGCCCGACATAAAACCACTCCAGGTTCCAGAGTCCTTCTCCATCAGTCTCTGACCCACACAGAAGGCAGTAACAGCAGATCACCTCCGTGGCCTGGACTGTCTTCCATTCCTGTATCCAGGAGTTTCTCCCCACGTCCCTACACGGCCACAGCCAGCGTGCAACTGAAATTACACCCCCATCACACCCAGAGACTCCCAAAGACTTCAGCCAAGGCTTTAATGGGAAGCAGAGTTTCTGCTTGGAAGGCTGCCTCAAAATAGTCTCTGCACCGATGCTTAGGATTGTGACAGTGACAATCTTTGTGGGAGAACAGTTTTGAACAGTTTTTGGCTGTTTTTTCCACACAGATTCTCCACACACTGCCACGAGCAGCTGAGGGATGAAATCACTCCCGTTAAAGTCCGCAGGGTTCAGCTCCAAGTTCAAAACGAGTTTAGGTCACAAACTTTAAACTACTCCAACACAAAAATCCCCTGCTGAAAGTTTCATAGCCTTGGATAAAATACCTTAGTTCAGGATCCAGCTTTTGACAAACTGCTGACACTTGAATGAAAACGTAGGCTGCAAATGTTGCATACCAGGGCTTGAACATTTTACAGGCCATCTCCTCTTTGCTTAGATGGATTAAGTTTAAAGCCACTGCGTAAACCCTCCTCCCAAACTATTACTCAGCCATCACTTATTATCCTACAGACAAAACTATACATGATAAGTCATTATTTCCTTGCAGTCTGTATAAAATCTGCCCACACCTCACATCAGAGTCCCTTAATTTAAAATTTTTACTGCCTCTCACAGAAGTTAAAACCCTCAGAGGACCCCGGGGTCACTTGTAACAAAGCTCTGCCAAAAGATTTACACATCACTTTCTGCTGGAAGGGAAAACACGAGAGGAAAAGACATTCTGGACAAAAATAATTTAACGAGCTTCTACTTGAGGAATGTGCATGATGTATTGAGGAGATAATTCATTAGGAGGCACACACACAGGTAAAGGGGAGAAAGCTGCAAAAGCCACTTTTTTCGAGGTATTTACACACAAAAAGAAATTTTGTGTGTTTTTCACCCCCTGCTCACTCCTGATTTCCAAGGATCTCCCTCTCTGTGCACCAATTCTTGAACCTCAGTTCTTGAACTGAACTCACCTCCTCTCCTCTCACTCCCCTCGCGGAGGAGTGGCAATTTTTATAAACACGAGCACTTCCGATGCTTTCCCTCCTCAATGGGAGCTGCTTGCCAAAGATTGCTGGCCAACTCTTTCTTGAAGATGCTAAAAATACTATTTATGGTCAAACCAAACAAAAGTCACGTGCTGGGAAATCGGAGCGCAACAATTACTCAACAGTTAGATAACAACCGGGAAGTGACACACTTGTTAAGCCAGAGATAATTCAGTAACGCTCCTGGAAAGTGAGAAATACCCGAGGACCTGCGAAATACCGCTCAGAGAAACAAACTACGCAAAGCATCAGTCTCTGCTACACTGTATGGAAGAGCAAACACACCCACAACCCCACATCGGCCAACTTTGCCTCTCCCGCAGCACGGGCCGGACGGTTCCGCAGAGGTTTGAGTGGGAAAAGTTAAAATCCAGGCGGTAAACACTTGTTCAGAGCAGTGTCCCGGCCGGGAGCTGCCCCCAGGCGGGGCAGGCGAGCTGCTGGCGCTACACCGCTTTACACCAGCTCACAGCGTGGTGGCTGCTCCTTCTCCTCCGAAACCTTCGCGATGCTTTAGGCAAAAATAAACATTTAAAAAAATGTGAAAATAAAACCACCTCCCAGGCCGGAGCGACAGCGAGGATAATGACACGGGGACAGCGCTGCCCGTGCGGGGCCGGGGCGCCGAGGGCAGGAG
>VWZF01000463.1:10691-65670 GCA_013396755.1 Sclerurus mexicanus | reverse complement strand
CGGGACCCCCTTGTGGGACCCCCTTGTGGGACCGCTCTGGGACCCCTGTGGGACCCCTGCGGGACCGCTCTGGGACCGCCTCGGAGCCGGCACCTCCGAGCTGCCTGACCCCACACCTCCGGCCCGTCTGACCCGAGACTTTAGCCCTGTGTGAGCCGGCACCTCCGACCCGTCTGACCCGACACCCCGGGCCGCCCCGCAGAGCCCTCAGCCTCAGCTCCGTCTGCCCCTCAGCCCTGCCAGACCCTCACCCTCAAACCTTGCCTGACCCTCAGCCCTGCCAGACCCTCACCCTCAAACCTTGCCTGACCCTCAGCCCTGCCAGACCCTCACCCTCAGCCCGGTCTGACCCTCACCTGCCCATAATTAGAGTTTTAAGGTCACTTAGAGAACAGTGCGGCCCGAGGGGGTGGAAAACCCCCTACCACCTCACCTTAGCTCTACCGAGCAGAGACAGACGCACCGAGCCCTCAGCCTCGGCCCTGCCACCTCCTCGGCCCTGTCGGAGCCCTGTGGCCGCCTGCCTGTGTCACCTGCGCCAGGTGAGCCTGCCTCTGTGTGTACCTGTGAGCTCCCCTTCAAAGCACTCCAGCTCAGCTCTCGTCTTTCGCTTTGTCCTCCTCCCACCCTCCGTGGTGCCTTCCCGTGGCCTCAGCCTTTCATCCCGTTGCTCATTAGCTGTGTAATTACTGCCTGCCCTGGTCACAGCAGTCCCAGCGCTGAGGTCTGGCTGGGAGCCGGCAATTCGCTGTCACAGCACGCTCACGAGTCCTCACACGAGGGAAGGATCCCTCTTCTGATGGTCCTTTGCTCTGTTTCAGTGTTACCTGCACCTCAGCAGCCCAGGGGGAGGATTATCACGGCGAGGCAGAGCTGAGCTGTGACCCACACTGCTCTTTTCACCACCAGGGTGTTTCAGGCCAGTGCAGAGCACGCTAAGGTGATAAACAGAAGTTCTTTCTGTGCTTTTGCTCCGAGTTTCTTTTTTTAGCTAGACCCATGGGTGTTCTTTTTCTATCTCTTCCCCCAAATCCTTCTCACTGCCCTTGACTTTAAGGTACAACTCTTCCTTTGCCTTCCCTATGATGAGTTGCTCTTCTGCCATAAGCATGCTTGGAATCATGGAATTACTAAGGTTGGAAGAGACCTCCAAGATCATCAAGTGCAACCACTAACCCAGCACTGCCCTGTCCATCATCAAACCATGTCCCCAGGTGCCACTCTGACGTGCCTTTGAGCACTTCCAGGGGTGGGGACTCCACCTCCTCCCTGGGCAGCCCCATCCAATGCCCGACCACCCATTCCATGAAGGAATTTTCCCCAGTATCCAGCCTAAACCTCTCCTGGCACAACTTGAAGCCATTTCCTTTTGTCCTGTCCCTTGTTACCTATGAGAAGAGGCCAATCCCACCTGGCTCCTAATACACCACAGCACTTTTCATCTGCAGTCTCTTACCGAAACAGTTTCTCATCTTTGTTTCCTGCACATATTCTTTCCTCATCTGTGACCACCTTCCCTCTCCATCTGTGTTCTTCCCATTTGAAGACCATACAGGCCCTCACCCCTTTATTTGGGCACTTTTATCCCTCCTGTGATGGGAAGCCCCTCTGTGAGCACATTCAGAAGCATTTACACCATTGAAAGCACTGCAGAGGTGTTTTATTTCTGCAATAATGCCTTGGCTGTGTCTTGCCTAAGCTTTTTCCAACTTCTTCCCCCCTCAGGTGACTGCTGTACGTGTACTGTGCCCGAGGATGTCACCTTCTAAAGCACGGTGACCAAGGCCTGGCTCTTCTCCATTCCATATCCCTGTGATGCTTCCCTTTGTCTCCTGAGCTGAACAGCCCTGGAGGCATCTGAACCAGATGGCTCCCCTTTGCTGAACATTCCTGTCTTGCCTGTGAGTGTGAAACAAGGCCTGTGCAACTGCAGAAAAATGTGTTCTTTGGCCTTTTTTCCCCCTGTGGTGCCTCTCTGGCAGGAGGGGAAGGTGGAGCAGAGGGAAGGGAGGGGGAATGTGCTCCTTTACTGCCAGCTTTTAAGACACCAAGAAAGGAAAGATGAAATCATCCCAGCAGCCCTTCCCTTGCTCACTGCAGGGCTTGTGTAAAACCCCAGCACCTGTGTTGGCTGAACCACAGAGCTCCAAGCAGAGGAGCAGAAAAGCTTTAGCTGTCTCCTTCTCTGTTTTTATCTCAAAATCCACCCCAGAGGGGAGCAGCAGGCCCTGCACGCTCCTTACAGCCACCCTGTGGGTTCACAAACCTCTGCTCCCTCCCCTCTGCCCCACTTGCTGGGCAGGTTTGTGCCATTTGTGTCCCCTCCCTGTTCCCTCAGTGCCACACGCTGTGTGTTACAGTGACAGGAGTGAAGCTGTGGGAACCTGTGACCCAGCACAGGGGAAAGGACAGGGAAATCTGTGTGGGCTGTTCACTTAAGAGCTGGACTTGAGGAACCTTGTGGGTCATTTTTGTTTCCAACTTAGAATATTCTGTGATTCTTCTGTGAAATCCGTGGCCAAGGAGTCAGACTGCAGCAGAGAGCTGCTGCCAGAGTTATTTGTGATGGTGTAGAGCACTACCATCATCAGAAAATACTTCTAGTCAGTATTAAACACTTCTAATAAGTACTAAGCACTTGTAGTAAATACTAAGCCTTTACAATACCTTTCCTGCCCTCTCAGGTGTCATGCACTAGTAGGATTCCAACTGGGCTTTTTTCCTGAAAATCATTCCATTGATTGCATCTTGCTGTCCCCTAGAGCTTCCCCAAAACTTCCCAGTTCTGGGCTTTAGTTGTGCCACTCACAGCCTAAACCAGATCATTCAGATACATTGCTTTTGCTCCTGAGGAGTCACTGTAAAATTTACCTGTCAAGGATTTACTGTTTCCACCTGGTATCCAGAGCAGTGTGTTCTGTGCTTCTCCCAGAAACATGGAACTTGTTGTGGTTCTGTTTTAAAGACTCTTTTAAATTATGTTTTAAATCTGCCCACAGGAACTCCATTCCAGGGACTACTTTGTTGAATTTTTTATCCTAAAAAACTCATGTTTCCCCCCATATTTTTATTTAAAGTGAACACTTTTTGCTTATTAAATAAGCATGGCTTAACATCTACCTGCCATATAATGTATAAACCACAGAATTATTACCATTATGATTTTGTCCCACTGTGCACCTGCTGAAATCAGCTTCTCCCATTACATTCCTGATCCTGCTGCATCTTTTTTGCCAAATTCTATTTCAACATTGACCTGCAGGTCCAAACTTCAACTCTGATAACGTTCAGGCCTTGCCTCTGGTGTCGTCACCCCAAGGTTTTTGGCAGTTTTTTGCTTTTCCATCTTTAGCTCAGCTTTGCATTTATTTTAGGCAGCCTTTTATCCCTTTCTGACCTGCAGCCCACCTGGCTCAGGGAGATTTTGAGCCCTTTTTCCACCCCATCCCATGTCTAATCACCACCAGGCTGGGAAGCTCCTTCTTGTCTTTGTCTGAGCTGCTTTTTTACTTCTGGATTTTCTTCCCTTTTACATCTCCCATAGAAATAGGGACTTACAGTCCTGTAATGGAATTTTCCACTTTGTTGCTGATTGCCTTCACCAAAGACACTTCTAATGATCACCAGAAAAACTTCCAGTTCTCTTCCAGTTCACAGTCACATTTTTCAGCAGCAGAGTCCTATGTCAGCCCTGTAGCCCCTGTATTTCTAGGCAAAAATCACTCCTTTTCTGATTTCAACTAAAAAATGCATATTCCTGACCACTTTGTGACCTTCCAGACATCACTTTTAATCTCCGTATTTCTTATCATCTTCCAAATAATTTGTTCTCCCTACTTTTCCTGGTGTCACCTACACTGGCTCCCAGCTGATGTCCCTTGCTGCCCCTCTCACACCCACCCTTAAGGCTAACCCCTTCGGTCCATCTTTTCCCCTTCTCCAAGGGAAATCCCGTTCTTCTGCACACTTTCAAACCCACAGACACATTTTTATATCAGTTCCTAGCAAGTGAATAAAAATACACTTAAACACTCTGAAGTTTGCCCTGTTCTGGAGCAAATGTAAAATAGAAACAGCACTGGACCGGCAGGAATTTGGAGCAGGAAAATGTGGTGGACGGAGCAGCCTGCACAGGCTGTTGCTTTCTAGACACCCCGATTTGAGGCAGGTCCTTGGTGCTGACGAGGTGGGTGTTGTTGTCACGGGAGAGCAGGGGCTGGAAGCTGTGACTCTTCTCCTGCATCACTTTTGGCATAACAGTGATGATTTATTTTACCCAAAGCAGGCACGTGAAGCGACAGATCCACTATCAAGGGGAAACTGAAGGCCACCAACTCAACAGGGGCTCCTCTCCCAAAGCCACGAGTCCCCCCAGCTCCACACCTGGCAGGGAGAATTCCCTTCCCTCTGATCCAAACCCCGTCTCAGATTGCAGCTGGTGAGCAGCACCAGGGGCCGCTCCCCTCACCTGGGCAGGTGCTAACTTGCCGTCAGACCTCCCACCTGGGATGACTCTGCAGCCACAAAAGCTCACTTTTGGCTGCCACACGTGCCCTGCCCATCAGCAGCAGGGCTGGACTCTAGCCTGCACCATTCCAGAGCACTGCCATGCCAGGGAGCCTCACTGGGAAGACTCAAACCCTTGGGGTCGAGCAGGAATTTAAAACATTTTTGGAGATGGCTCTTGCTGGAAGTGTATGGTCGGCCCTTGAGCTGCCTCACTTGTTGCTCTGGGAAGTCTTGTTGTTGGCTTTTCTTTGAGATGTGCCATCTGCAGCTCAGGCTCCTGCTCAGAACATCCACTTCGTGGAGGCCTGGAGAGTCAGTCGTGTTCCTTTGGAGGTGGTGAAGCACTCAGCTCCCGTTTTATGGAGACGGGTGGAATTGCTGTGTTTCTGCCCCCCGTGTGTGAGAAGAGCAGAGCAGGGTGTGAGGTGGGAGAGCAGAGCTGTGTGCTGTGTCTGGCTCTGAATTCCCACAGCAGTGGGGCCATGTCCCACGGGAGCTCTGGGGGCTGAGCGACCACTCCCTCCACAAAGCAGTGCTTTTGGTGGAGCTCACTGTTTCCCTGCACTCACACACGAGTGGGAAGTGGCCTGGACTGATGGAATTTTCACTTCATGCCATCTCTAACAGCACAGAGCATTTGCACCAGGTGTTGTTCCAGAACAGCTCACTCTGCAACACTGAAATGACCCATTTCCCTTCATGGGTGAGACCTAAAGACACCAGCTGCATTCCATGAGATGATCTTTGCCGGCCCTGCCGGCTGTTCTCCAAAATACTGTGAAACCTCTTCTAACGGAGCTCTTCTCCACACTCACTGATGCTCTGTACCCCTTACAGGAGCTTGGTGACACTCTGCTTTGTGACAACATCTGCCACGAACCCTCGCAGGGGCTGCAATGGGACAGCCAAGAGCTTCACCCTTCTCTCCACTCACTCAGTAGCACAAAGATTTCCCAACCAACAGCATCAGTCGCCTTCCCCAAGCCCCCTCTCCCCGTTCCCATTTGCAACCACAGCACAACCACCCCTGCAGCTGGGCCAGCAACTTGGACAAATTCCCCTTCGGAAAGGACTGAATGGAGCGGGAGCTGGTTTTATTTCTGCTGCCGTTTCAGCACAATTTAGCAGCTGGAAGAGAGGCTGGTGCTGCATGACAAAGCTTTCCACAGTCAGCATCCCTACAGCAGCATTCAAGAAAGAGGGATTTATTCACAGGACTTACTTAAGCAAACCACAGCTCCAAGATGGTTACCAAAGGTGGCAAGCAGAGCCCTGTGGAAAACATGAGAGTAGACAACTAAGTTTCCTTGGATATTGGGATTTAGTCACGCAGCTGAAAGCTGAGTGGGTTAATCGATCTCTTGCTGTGGTTCCTTTGTCCATCACTGGTTCTCCTGCAGCAGCTCCTTGTGGGTTCTCCGTGCACAGCCAGCCAAGCAGGATCCTCTGGTGAAGCCTCCTGGTCCCCAGGCTCCATCCCGTGGTTCCTGCAGCCTGCACGTGTCCCCCGGGCGCTCCGGGCTGCTGGAGTTCCTCTCAGCGTGCGGGGTCTTGCGCAAACTCCGGGTTGGCACCTTATGAAAAGCCAGTGGTGCGCGAAGAGCTCCCGCTCCTGCTGACACTGCTTGGCTGCAGATGCTGCTCAGCTGGCCCGGGACCAGGGAGCAGCTTCCAGGCCAGCACCTTCCAAGAGCAGAAGGCTGAGCTCTCCCTGCCAGCCCCACCGGGAGAGGTGGGAGCTCGGGGCACCTGCAGCTCTAACACCTCCCGGTGGCTTCACCCCCGACACGGCACGGCATTCCCGACCCAGCTCCAGCCTCGCAGCACCTCACCACCATCATGGATGGACCACCAGCTCTCCTCAAGGTGGTGCAGTGTCTCAGGACAGGAGGGGCTGGATCTAAGGGCACGAAAGCATTCAGGGGGGGTCTGATTTTGAGCTCCCTGCCCCCAGAGTTAAACTCTCTGGCGTCTGTGAAACAAGCCAAGTGTGCCAGCTGGGCTAACAGCTTCTCTGCTCTGCTTCTGACACGGCAACCAGCGTCAGGTCCCTCTGCACAAACAACTGCTGGAATGAAATGCGGCCGGAGCAAACAGCCACCCTTTGGCAATGAGATGCCAACACCCATTGGCTTTCAATGTTTCCAGGATGCTCAGTGAGTTAAGGAGACCTTTAGAGGCTCTGTTTATCCTTTGTCAGTAAAAGCAGTCGAGAGGGTTGGACCCAAAAGCTCTGTCGGGCAATGTCTGGTGTTAAGTTACTACAGGCTTAAACCTGCCTTGTGCACGCTAAAAACCATCTCTGCAGAGGATCTCCTTCTCCTAAGCCTCTCCTGCCACGTGGGCTCTTTGGTTATCAGTTCCTGCTCCTGATCCCAGGCTTAAAAACATCCCAGGAGCCGAACACAATGATCCTGACAGGTCCCCTCTAACTCAGCATATTCTATGATTCTGTGAAAATACCTTTCCACACACCAAGGCCTGCCCCTGGACCCGAGGCTTTTCCAGAAACTAAGGTAAAACCTGAACGTGTTGACACAGGCAGACTGAGTGCGGTGTGTTTCTGCCCTCCTTCACAGAGATGGCTGATCCTTTTCTCAAAACACTTTCCTAGAAAGAAACCAGCCTTAGACAGACACGTGGAAATGTGCTGTGTGGCTGCTTCAGGTCTGGAGACAATTTCAGCAACAAACAGGGATGAAAGTGATGTGTCTGCTGCTCCTCTGACAGTGCCCCAGCCTCGGCACAAGGGCTCCCAGCACTGGAAATGGTTCTGAAGCTGCTCTTCCCTGACGGGCTGCATTAACTCCCTGCCACGTCCTGGAGCCTGCACACAAGATGTGTTTAAACAGAATCAAGATTAGGGTTAAAAAACCCAGCACAGCCCAAACTTGCAGTGTTCCTGGTGGAAATCTGCCCTCCCTGCTGAGGCTTTGCTGTAACGTTAGGTTGGCATAACCACAGCTCACCCCTCCTCACTTACACACACAGAGGCTCCCTCAAATCACATTCCCACGGCAACCTTTTTCAATCAACAATTCCCTTTTCTAGTTCATACACCTTACAGGTTTTCTGTATTTTAATGCCCCTCAGAGGAGACAGGTAACAAAGATCTTCCAGGACCAGGAGCTGCCTCCTGAGGAGCCCCAAGTGCCTGCAGAGCTGTGCTGATCCAGAAGGAAGCTGGCAAACACCCACATTTTGGTGCAGGTGCAGGTAAGCACACGGCCTGTGGCAAGGAGCACGAGGGGAGCGGAGGGAGTCAGGAGTTCTGCCCCTTGCAGTGACAGCTGTGGGAAGCTGCAGCTCAGGGTGACACACTCAGAGCTGCAGAGCTTCAGGTCTCGTGCGTGAACTGCTCACTGCACCCTTCAGAGATCCCAAAACTTGCCATGCTGCCAACCCACCCTTGGGCAACTCTGAAAAAACCCCACCTGCCAAGTCCCTTCCTGGCCTTTGCAGGGAACCAACAGGGAACTTCTCACCCCTGGAACATCTGCCATTAAAGGCTCCAACAAGGAGGGGAGAGACTTTCTCACCTCTCCTCTACCCACTTGCTCACCCTTCCCATTCCCTCCATCCAGTGGTTTCCCAACTCTTTCAGCCAGAAGGTTCAAGCTACCCAGGCAGATTTCCCTGCCCTGACACACTTGTATTCATGGGGCTGTTCAAAGGCTCTCAGCAAGTTCTTCCTTTCCAATCAAAGGCTCTCAGCAAGTTCTTCCTTTCCAATCCAAGGCAATCAACAGATAAATCACAGTCCTTGCAGGGCTCTGCTGTCACAGCTCTGCCCATCCTGACAGGAATTCCATCAGGAGTCCACACCAACTCGGCAAATACTCGGCCTCACGTACATACAAACTCTCACCCATTTAATGCAACTATTTATAACTGCTACAAACCACCACATACGCTCAGGAAACGCCTTTTGGAAGAAGAGCACCCACAGAACCTTCTGTGGAGGTCCAGCAGACGCACCTGGAGCCACCCTGGGTGGGGGATGAGCCTTCTGGAGATCCCGAGGGCCCATCCAAACCTCTGGGCCCAGCTCTGGGACACTGGATGTGGTACACACAGATACATGTATGTGAGAATATTTTTTTTCTTTTTCTTTTTTTTTAACAAAACGTCAGAGAAAAGTGTTTTATTGTTACTAAAAAAAAAATAACCAAACAATGCTCTAGTGTTTTAGGCCATGGATTCTCTAGCTCAGACTCATGGCGTGGAACACGTTAACAGGGCAAGTGTCTCGTGGACATCTCCCCTCCAGCCACAACCAGGCACCTCCTCCCTTCCCTGTGGTGATCAAATCACATCCTCAGGCAAGTACAGCAATTGTTTACATGTAAGATTAGGAAAGTATCTCATGTATTTGTAGCCTTTTTTTTTCCTTGTTTTTTTCCTGTTTTTTCTTTTTTTTTTTTTTAAAAAAGAAGTGATTTAGCAGCTGGAAAGAAGAAGTCAGCATCACGAGCAGCCAGTGCTGCACAGATCCCCAGCAAATGCTCCACAGGTTACACGTGGTCCGGGGACCACAGTTCACAAACCACATCTCAGGGCTTCGCCGGCGTTGCAGAGCGTTTGATGGCAGGTGCTTCTTCACAGTGAGAGCCAGCAGGTCATCTTTGGTGGTTGAGGAGACACGCGAGAGCTCCCGTGCCGGGCGTGGAGCAGCACTGTGGGCCCTGTGGACTGCGCTCCTGCGGCGCTGCGAAGCGACGGCCGCCCCGAGTCCATCCCCGGCTGTGCTGGGTGCGTGGCCGTGGGCACCGGCACGGGCTGGGCACCGGCACAGGGTGGGCACCGGCACAGGGTGGGCACCACGGCGCTCCTGCGCCTGCTCCCGCGGGCACGGCAGGCAAACGGCGGCGGTGGCGAAGGGCTGTCGGGCTCTGCTCGCACGGCCGGGACCTGCAGAGCTCCCCGGCTCCCGAGTCCCCGGAGGAAGCCACCGGTCCAAGTCCCAGGAGAGGCAGGGCGGCCCCAGGCCGGGATGGGGCACCGGCCGCCCCGCGGCACCGCCCGGCCGGGGCACCACCACCAACCCTCTGCTCCCCGCGGGCCGGCGAGGGCTCTGGGCACAAAAGGTGTCCCGAGCAGCAACCCCCTTTTTTAAAAAAAACAAACCCTTTTTTCTATTTTCTTTTAGAACAACATTTGCTCTCACCCCTCGTTTTTGGTAGTCACACAGACAGACACACACTATATGTACAGTTTGGGCCCGAGGACCTACGGCACGCCAAGGAAGCACCGCTCAGGATGGTGCACACATTCAGCAGCTGTCAAAGGAGAAGTCGTTTTACTTTCTTTTAAACTTGCAATGTTTGTCTTTATTTTGTTCTTTATATTTTGAAAGTGAAAAGAAATAGTATTGAGTCAATTTTTTTTTTCTTTTTTTTTTTTTTTTTTTAAATATTTGTTCTATGTATTTACAAGCCTTAAAGTTGCTCTAAAGTTTCTCAGAGTATCACTAGGACTGGTTTCCCCGGGGTTGCACTGTTTCCAAGGAGTTATTTTCGGAGCGCTCCGGTCCGCAGCCGTTCTCCCAAATGCATTTCCTTCCAATCCAAGGTTACGTACGGTTTGATTACTATTTTCTTTTTAAATTTCTGAAGCAAGCTGAGAGGCAGGCAGAGAAATCTGATGACAATTCCAAAAGAAAAAAAACCCAAAAAAATTGATCTCGTCCTCGTCTAGCTCACCCCAACCCCCTTGAGAGTCGTGTCTGTTTGTCATGCTTTGAAACAAAACTGAGGTGCGTATGAAGGGGAGGGAAATTTATTTCTCTGCTTTTGTTCTATGATACAATTTGTTTACAGAAACTGCAAATTCAAAAATTACACTGGCATTTGCAGTCCTTAAAATAATAAATTAAAAGTTCCCAACCTTTTTTTTTTTTTTCTTTTTTTTTTTTTTGCTAAACAGGTTTGTTTCGCTGTGTGTTTTCCTAAGCATGAGTCCTTGTCGAAAAAGAAAAGAAAAAGATTAAAACAGAAAATATTTTCTATAAATAATACAGGTATTTTGGTTTAGTGCTCCCGCCCTCAGGTTTGAAGTTTGCTTTTTGTGGTTTGTTGTGGTTTTTTGTTTTTTCAAGTACCTTTTTGCCTCCATGATCACCTCGGTGTTTAGCGGGTTTTTACCTCTCCCACCCGTGCGTGGGGCCAGGGGGGTCTGCGAGAGAGAATTGGCCTTGCTGCACTGTGATTGGCGAAGACGTGAAACTCTTTAAAAAAATACTTAAATTGTTTCTTTTTTTTCTTTGTTTTTTTCTCTTTTTTTTTTTTTTTTTTTTAATGCTTTAAATCTGTATTTTAAGTTTTAATTATCCTCCGACTCCTCTTCGGCCTCCCGCAGCCACGTGAAGAACGCCGTGACGGATTTGAGCGCCACTCCCTTGCCGTTCTGCTCCGCAGGGTCCTTGCTGCTCTCCCACTTGTAGAAGGCGTCCTCCGAAATGACCTCCTCGTCGTACAGGCAGTCGAAAAACATCCGCAACAGGTCTGGGGGAGCAGCACAAGGGCAGAGAGGGTCAGGGAGGGGGACAAGGGCAGAGAGAGGGTCAGGGAGGGGGACAAGGGCAGAGAAGGTCAGGGAGGGGGACAAGGGCAGAGAGAGGGTCAGGGAGGGGGAAAAGGGCAGAGAGAGGGTCAGGGAGGGGGAAAAGGACAGAGAGGGTCAGGGAGGGGGAAAAGGGCAGAGAGAGGGTCAGGGAGTGACAACAGGACCAACACGCCCGCCTGGCCCCCGGGGGAAGGAGGGGTTGTTATTCAGTTATTGCCCCTGGCTGCTCACACTCAGGTGAGGGGGAAAACGGATCCAGATCAGCTGATCCAGAGAACAGCAGCTGTGGGAATGCGTTATCCAGAGGTTGGCTGGCAAGCAGGACCTGGAGCAGCCCATGTCCTCTGGACCCAGCAGCGGCTCCCCTCCAACCTGGGATTGATTGCTGGGGCTCAGCAGGAGGGATGACGCCCAACTAATGGCATAAAGGGCACCAAGGATGATCAAGTTGGGTGTTTTGGGCACTCTTCGGTTTTGTGCTGCAGATTCCCTGGGAATTCTTATTTCTTTGGCACATCCCTCACCTCTTGTCCCACAGGAGTTTTCTGCAGCATCTCTGGGACAAGACTCAGCAGCTGTCCACCTTATTTTACTCCCTCCAAGCCCACAGACAGCTGTGGAGCAGCAATGCAATTGCAATGTCCAGGCACTGTGAACTCCTCAGATTGCTTTTTACTGCTCTTTTTTACCTCAGCACAGGTTTATCCTTCCTTCTGCACAGCTGCTTACAGGAGCAACCACGAGAAGAGCCAGTCTCCAGCCAAGCATTTGGGAACCTGCACTGCTCTAAGAGCTGGAATCTGGACAAGCTGAACCCACCACATGCTATTTTTCCTCATCTGCTTCATCAGGTAAGGAAAAGCACACCCTCTTCCAGTCCCTGCTCCCACAGAAACTCCCTTTCCTTACGCTGTCAGGGCTCAAATCCTCAGCACAGAGGCAACACTTACTAGGAGGTTGATCAAGTTTTACTATTGATGCTTGTAGTGCATAAAGTGCTTGTAGTTCCTTCTCTGTGTCTGAGTCCAGGTACTTGAGTAAGATCGGCACTCTCTGCTTGATAACAGCAGTGTCCACACGGAAGCTGGAAGAGTCCGCTGAGGGCAGAGAGGGGAACAGGGTCAGGGCTGGCACACAGCAGCAGGGACAGGCCCTTCAGGCCTTTATTTACTCAAACAGCAATCACAAACACAGGTTAGGGTGGAGAGAAAAAGAAGACGAGAAACAGCAGAAGGTATTTCTGATCAATGGCTTTTCCTGGGAGTCCTGGTCCTTCCAGTTCCCCAAATTCCAGCACCTGCAGTGACCCCAGCCCCTGTGAATACACACAGAATCACAGCCTTACACTGCAGTGCAAGGTGTGTTTCCACAGGCAACTGGGTTTAGAAGTTTTTAGAAAATTCTCTTTTTTTTTCTAAAAATACCAGGGCAGAAACAAGAATCATAAGCTGCACATGACAAAGGGATCAGGAATATACACAGAATATGCATTAGAAATCCATCAGCAACATGGGTAAATTATTCAGCAGCTTTTAAGTGGACTTGGTGATCTTGTGGGTCCCTTCCAACTCAGAATACTCTGTGGTTCTGAAGTAGATCATGCAGCACAATTTAGTGATATTTTGAAAACAAGAGAATAAAAACTCCATTAGAGGCAAGGCCAGAATTTAAACCAGCGGATGATGTTCCCGACACACATCAGGAGCCCTCAGCACTGGAAATCAAATCCCACATCCCTGTTAACACTAGGTGGCACGAGCAGGTTCTGTTCTCAGGGAGAGGAAGCAGCTGGGCTGTCCCTCCCTCCCCATCAGGGTCCAGCCCATTCCCTCCCCCCAAACTCTCCCAGCTCAGAGCAGAACCAGGCGCTTCCCAAGCTCCATTTTCTGCTTTGCCAGATGCCAGCAGTGAAGTCAAAGAAAACTAATGAACTGAGCAGATGTTTCTGGCTGCAGCACTTTCTGAGGTTCCAGCCTGGGAACCCTCCCCTTCCTGCACTTCCAGCTGACTCCTGTACGTTCAACAATCCACACAAATCATCTTTCCAAAACCGAAACTCTGGAGAGAAAACTATTTCTTACAAGACTGAGCTGCAGGATGGCTCCTTCCTGCAGCCCACGCTGCCACTGGCTCTTGGCAGCTGCCGTGCTGGAGCGCCCACGTGGAAGTGCTGAGACAGGAGTGGAAATGCTAATTATCTTAATTATGTCTCAGTCACTTCCACCTTCAGCAGGAAAATCAATGAGCTACCTGGCATTACCCAGCGCTGTCTGAAGCAGCTGCTCACACAAGGTCACTGGGACACGCCAGGGCTTGGGAACACCGTAAAGGGCAACGCGCCCAGGGAAAGGACACCCTGCTCTGAGCAGGATTCAGTGTGGGATAAAACACAGCCTTGGGGAGCGAAAGGTGATATAAACCTGAAAATACTGAATAATTCTTTGGTCTGTGTGGGGTTTAACACTGCAAGTTACTCACCTATAATAGCTGCTTTACAAACTGCTGTCATTAAAGCTCTAAGGAATGTAGGTGAACTCATCTGGCTTTCATCTAGATTAGCCTGAAATCAAGAGTAAATGGACCAGTTAAAACACGCTGCTGCTGCTGCTGCAGCAGAGCCACAGCTTCCAGACTGCTGCCACAGCTGGCAGCAAGTCCAAGCTGAGCAGCAGCTGCTGCAGCACAAACCCAGGTCATCCCTGCAAACACTCCGCTCTCCCACTCACTCCAGAAACTCCCGCAGGGACTCAGGAGGCACCACCAGTTCTCCCGGGATCAAAGCACCATTTAACACCTCCCACAAGGAGCCCTTTGTCTGCAGAACCAAGCCAGCAGTGCTGGGCTCACACAGTTCCAAAGGTTTTAGGCTTTTCCAACAAACTTTACGGAGTGCTGCTCGGGTGGAGATTTGTTTGCTTCGTAGAAGAAACTCAGAGAATGGCTGTGGAACTTGTCCAAGGCTCTAAAGAGCCCGTGGGTGATCCCAGATTTTCAGTGCTGCTGTTGTTCCACTCTCGACTCCTCGAACAGCAGTGGAAAAATGACATTTCTAACACATTGCTCTGCCACAGAAGTCACTGAACTGAAGCTGGCCAAGATTTAGTGTGAGCACAGATCTAAATGCATCAGCGTGGGTATAATTCCAGACACTAAACATCTGGCTTCAAGGATGCAGCCAGAGCCAGAGGGCAAAGATCACTGGGCTGAGAGGCCTCTTTTATCCCTCCTTCTATATTTCTCTTTATTTTCTCTTCCAGTGCCTGGCCCAGTGCACTGGGAAAGGTACAGGTGCTCTCAGTGACTGCCCAGGAAGTTTTTGCAGGGGGGAATTTGCAGGTCATGCTGGCAAAAAGCAAGGAGAAGCTTTTGTCCCCTATTTTGGGAAGAAAGAATGTAGCAGTGTATGGTCTAAAATGTACCAGGAGGAGGAAGCAGGTTATTCAGTGTCAAAAAGTCTACACGATTTAAAAGGCAGTTACACAATTAATATGGTTAAAATTCTACCTTCCTAGAGCTGGCTCTGAAATAACTGGCTCTGTTTTAGATTTTAATTCTTTGGAAGTGTTGATTGCACAGACCAAATGCTCTCAGTGTCCTGCACCCCGACAGGAGCCCACAGAGAAATGGCTACAAAAGCAGTGGAACAGTGTACAGGGAGGGTGAAAATGGTCTTTGTACCTCTACCCAGTCAAAGATTTGTTCATCATTCGCCTTGTCCTCAACAATGAGTTTTTCCAGCTGCTTGTTCAGCTCTTCTGCAGAGAGTTCTTTCTCTGAAAGTGCTTCTGAGGAACTGGAACAGTCGGACTCCGTGAACTCCAACTTCTGCAACACCACAAGCGAGGGTGGGAATTAGTGAGTGACGTGTACTTTCCTAGGCTGAATTACAGCAGACTGAGGCAGCAAACCACATCTCACTCTGCTTCCTGGCACCTTTCAGCCGCTCAGTTATTGTTCCAGTGACAGAAACTTCCCCTGCTCCGAAGCTGAGGAAGCACTTCACAAACACGTGGGAACTGCAGCGTCCAGCAGAGACACCCGGGCACCTCAGGGCGGCCGCAGCCCCTCCCAGTTCAAGCACACACACAAAACCAGGTGCACGTGGAGCTGGAACGTGTGACCAGAGCTGGCACTGCCTCAGAGGAAGTGCAGCCAAAGCCCCAACTCCTTGCAAACTGTGAGAGGAGCCACAGACCCCTGAGCAAGGCCCAGGCCACGGTGATGCATTTCATGTCCCACAACACAGCACTTCCTAAGGGCTGAAACAGGGCAGAGGATCACTCAGAGCTCCGAAGGGACACAAGGCCTCTGGCACGTTCCTGAGGAGAGCTGAGGTGCCTCCACCAGTCCTGGCTCCCTCCTGGATCACAATCCAGGGAGTGACTGCTACCATTATTGTGGCCCTTCTGCAGCTTGTCTGTCCTTGCTGCAAAACTCATTTTGAGGGTTTTTTCCCCAGCTGGAGAAAGATCTCCCAGAGAAGTGAGGAGATGGGAGATGAGTTCCTGGGAGTGGAGGGGACAGGTCTGTCCTCCCTGTGCTCCAAAAGGAGGTGCTGAAATCACCTACCCCAGCCTGGAGACACCTCACCCCGTGTCCCAGCTACACAAGAAAGGGATGGAAGAGGAGGAACAACCAGAGCCAAAACCATGACCTGAACTCACCTGTTCCATGAGAAAGGTATGTACATCCTCCCCTTCGGGCAAGTAGTCCTTCCAACTGAGGCCAGACTCCCTCCATAAGGCTCCCACTTTCTTATGGCTCTGAAACACAACGAGTTTGTCCATTTTACAGAGCTGGGGGGCACCCAGGAGCTCCCAGGGGCCGCAGTGGTGCAGCTGTGCCAGCAGAAACCCCGCACCGTTTGGAGCAACACCCAGCACTGAGTGCCAGCTCCAGAGATCCCGTGCAGGAGGAATCACAAGTGCAGGCCCCCCACGGCAATGCACATCTGGGCAGGTGGGCAAAGGCCTCGTGATGGGGGAAACAAGGCACAAGTGACACGGGGGGTTGGCAAAGACTTCCAAGGCTCTGCGGGAGCAGGACACGTGGAACAGGCGGGTCCCACGGCCCGGACACGGAGCTGGCCCTCGGGTGGCCTGGGTGCTCCTCCTGACTGACTCCGTGGCCCACACCCTGCCCTGACAGTAAGGCAGCTCCTTTGAGAAAATTCCTCGTCTATGTGGCTGCTTCCTGTGCAGAGACCAAGCCTCAGATCCAGGTACAAAGTCCCAAATTCTCTCCTTGATTCCCAGGGTTTATGCAAATCTTGGGAAATGCCTTTGAGCACAGATAGCTCAGCCTTGCACAGCCTCTAATGTCACAGTGACCTTCCAGGCCCTGCCTCAGAGGGCACACACACGGTTCTGACAAGAATAAACATGCTGAGAGTAACCAGCTCTTTCCACTCAACTGCTCTGCCAATACTGTACCTTACAGCCCCTGCACACTGCCCAGACTAAGCCAAGCACTGATAAACTCAGCCTGGTTTTTAGTTTGCAAAGCAGATCACCATGTTCAGTTTACAAAGCAGGTTGTTAAGAGCCACCTGTGCACAGTTCCTGCTCTGATCCATCAGGATCTGGATTAGATGACTGGAGTTATGCTGAAATCCTCGAGTCCAGTCTTGGCCTGAACGAGGTCAGACCAGAAACTGTGGCAGAAACAGAAACCCAAGGCTGTGCTTCCACCCCCAGAGCACAGCAGCTCCTCCTTCACAGAATAAGAAAAAAACAAATGGAAGCTGACTGTCCAAACAAGACTGAAATAGAAAAATAAAAAGTGACTCTTTGCACTGTTGGACTGAAATGCTCCTGGAACATTCAACCTTCCTCGAATGCATGCTTGAAAAAACCAAAAAAAAAAGGCAAGTGAGGGATATTACAGGGTTGAAAATAGACACTCTCCAAGGTGCGGCATTTTGTTGGATTAAAAAACCAAAATAGACAAAAATGGAGACGAGAGTTACAGGGAAAGCACCAAACTGGTTGGACACAGAGCTGTGAGGGGTGTGAGAGCTCTCGGAGCCACAGGGTGAGCAGTGTCACTACCCCGGTGACGGGTGAACCTCCGCAGGCGGCAGGTTTACTTTGGACAAGCACCCGCGGGGAGGTCAGAGGCCACGGGAAGCTTCTCCGAGCCCCGAGCACCTCTCGCTCTCTCGCCACATCCCCGGCACTTGCTGCTTCTGGTCAGCCCAGAAATCCCTTGAGCATGTCCCTCGTGCAGCATTTCAGCACTCGGAGCTTCTGGGAGAAGCCAAGTGCAAAGGCACCTGCAAAAGGGAAAAGTCGGGAGAAAACAAAGCGTTAACTCGACTTTCCGGAACCTCGCCGGGCTTGGTTGGGAGCTGGGGGTGCACAGGCGGGTTTCCCAAGTTAGGTGGACTGGCTGGCCCGTCCCTCAGTGTCTCCACGTGGGAATTGTGTAGGATTCATGCACGACCATGAACAGGCTGCATCCAGCTCCTGCCAGGGGCACCTGGGCACTCACCATTTGTTTGCATAGAAGGTGCAAGATTTCAGCAAGCAAGACGCCGGCTCTTCCCACAGGAAGCAAGGGTTTGCTAAATTCTCTGGAATGAAAGAAAACCAGGTATTTATTTCTTATCATTCGTATTTTGGATCCAAGGCAAAGAGTAGTGATCAAACTGAGGCAGGAAACCACCTGTAACTTCTGTCAGGCAGGAGAGTTTTAGCGAGCCAAAACACTCGGTGACGCAGTGACCTTATCACAACAGGGCCAGTCACAAGGACTTTAATCTCACATCAAAAAATGTATCTTAATTATTGTCAAATCCCTCAGTTTTGTGGGATGCTGCATTTGGATAGCAGGACCCTTTTTTTTTTGGAAAAGGCTGTTACTCTGTTAATATACTGGTTACAGGAGAAGAGAACCATCCAGCTGGCTTCTGGTTATCCCCAAACACGTAAGGACACGTACAAAACACAGGAACTTTGGTCCTGGGAATGGTTTCCAGTCTTGCAGGCAGGTTTTTTGCCTCATTAAGAAATGTGGTAGTGAGAATCCCAGAATCCCAAGAATGGTTTGGATTGGGAGGGACCTTGAAGCCCACCCAGTGCCACCCCCTGCCACGGGCAGGGACACCTTCCACCAGCCCAGGTGGCTCCAACCTGGCCTGGGACACTTCCAGGGATGGGGCAGCCACAGCTTCTCTGGGCACCCTGTGCCAGGGCCTGCCCACCCTCCCAGGGAAGGATTCCCTTCCAGTATCCCACCTATCCCTGCCCTCCCTCAGCTCCTCCTCTGAGCCACAGAGTCCTGTGTGATGCCTCGCTCTCTTCAAGCCCAATTCCCAGAACCTCTGTGCTCCCAAACGACTCCACTGGACAACACAGGGGCATTTTTAAGCGCAGCTGAAACAAGCAGGTTTATCTGAAGCAGATTTATGGATAAAACCCTTCCCCAGGGGGAAGGCCCCACGGTCCCTTCCCTGCACAGCTCAGTCCGGTGCTGATCCTGACTGATGTTCAACAAGCTTGGCACCAACTGCCACGGGAAGCTGAGCCTCTGACACTGCTCACCCCCTGCCCACGGGTGGGAACCGTGCCACGAAAACACTCCAGCACTGCTGGAAACGCAGCACTTACTGTATAAGTTCTCTCATAGAGATTCCTCCTTCTTTTAACATGGGGGTCACCAACTCAGCCAGGTACAACCAGATATGGGGTATATCGATGGCCATGTCGTCTGCCATCTCCAAGGTCTCTGAAAAGCTTTAAAAGGAGCAGGAAAACCATAAAATATTAAACAAAATTTTACTGGAGACTTTCCCTGCAAAGCAAATCTGCACTTTAAAAATCTTTTGTTATGGAGGAGAGGAGTGAAGAGAGGGGAGGATGACAAAGGTAACAAAACCCTACTGCCATTCCATGCTTTCGGTGCTTCCAAACTGCCAGGAGTGAATCTCTCCGTGCAGCAACGTGTGGCAAAAGCATCACCCTTTGTACCACCAGCAGATGGACTAAAGAAAGCCTCATTTGCAATATTCTTACACCCCAGTACCAAATCTTTTGCTGACAAGTAACACCTATGAAACTAAAAGCACTTTTGTCTATAAACCACCAAGTAAATGGAATTTTCCTAAAAATACCTAAACCCCCTAAAAAACCCTTTAGAGAAGGGGGTTAATCATGACAAGAGTTCCATATGTGGGGTGAGCAGTGAGATGTCTGTGAGTGCATGAAACAGCACAGAAAGGAGTTCAGTTTCCAACTGCAGCAGGAGTTCCAGAACTGCTCCCCACTGATACAGTTTCCAGAGTGGCTCCAAACTCTTCCTTCCCACAAAACCTTGAAGGAGCCTGGCTCGTGATGATCCTTTTTCTGCTCTCCTGCCACTTTCCATTGTGGTTCATTTGTGCCTGAAAACCTTGAAAATTCCAGGGTCCAGTTTAGTGACTGTAAATGCACATCTTCCCTCGTGCTTCAAACCCAGAAACCACCTCCTCTGCTCTGTTCTTTGCATCCTCTGCTGCTCCTTCAGCTCAGGCCTGTCCGAGCCCCTCTGCCAGGAACTGGTTCCTGTGGAGCATCTCCCCAGACGTGGCTGGGACTGGTTCTCATCCCACACCCTCCCGTGTCAGTGAGGTGGCTCTTGGTGTTCTCCTCACGCACCCCCTGAGCACCACTTGCCCTTCCATCCTCTTCAGAAGCCACTTCATGTTGTCTGTGCCATATTCAGACCACACGTCCCATCACGATCCTCCTTACTTGGCATCCCAACCACTTCTCCACACTCCAGGGAAGAGCAGCACAGCTTTAATCCCAACCCATTATGTTCCTGCATCCCTTCCAAGGAGCCCTTCTCTCCACCAGTGCTGTGTGATACACATTTCTCCAGCTGTTCCATATGATTTTCAGCTCAGGCTGCCTAAACTTTTCCTGTGAGTCTGGTGAAATTCGGGGGCAGCCACGGGCACAGGATGGTCCCTGTATGAGCAGTACTGGGATGAGCCAGCATTCCAATAAAGCAGCGAGACAGAGCCAGCTCCTCAGAGACCTGGTGCCTGAAGTGTTACTTCATCTGCTCGTCCTGTGTTTGTGGTTATCCCTGTTTTACCCATCCTGCCAGGGAGCTCGCTGGGAACACGGATCCTTTTAGGATGGGGCACTAGGCTGGGAATAGAAAACCGGAGAGCTGAAAGGAGCCAAAACTCAGGTCCCCTGGGGCAGGTTTGACCCATCTGGTGCTCATTCCCCTCCTCAGCCCCTCCAAGATTTGCCCACTCCAAGGTGAGGTGTCCTGAGGAACAGCATCGTGTGGTGAAGGTTTGTCCCTGTGGGAGAGCAGCTGTGGATGAGCAGGACCTGAGGCTGCAGAGCTTCCAGGTACTGATGCCACGTGAAGGTTTCTGAACTCTTCCTGCTCTTCCAGTTGTACTCAGTGATTTGCCAAACATGGACAAATGTGTTGCAGAACAGAGATCTAAACACAGGCATTTGAACAGATGCCTCCAGATCTGCTTAGAGATAAATACTGATATAAATATGAACATATTTACATTCCCTAAAGCATCTGAAATATTTAAAAACCGATTACAATAACTGTATTACAAACAGACCACGGTGAAAATACTCCCTGAAAAGGGACGTGTGGAGAGGGCAGGACACCAAAGCGAGGTGGGAAATCCTTCCTCTCCAGCACAGGGTCCATTTGCAGGGAACACCAGGGAAAGAACGCGTTCCACAGCAGAATACCAACCCCTTGAAGAAATCCTGCTTGCTCAGCTTTCCCGACTGCACCAGCTGATGCAACAACTGGCCCATGTGATCCCTGGTGATCTGACTCCGCTCCAGCGTGGACTCCACGCCCACGCGCACGAACACGGGCAGCAGGCTCTGGGTGCTGAGCTCCTCCACGCACTGCATCGCTTCCTGCGGAGACACACGCGCCTCAGCTGGGGCACCCTCACCTCCCACACCCGGCACCACCTGGGACAGGCTCTCAGTGGGGCCGCCGGGCCAAGGGCTCGGCAGGAACCTCCTCGCAAGTCCCACCGTGGTGGCAACTGGCGAATAAACCCAACAGGAATACGAACGATGGAATAACAATTGTTAAAGCACACAATCGCATTCCAGGGTTCCGTTTGTCTCCTCAGTGAAAGGGTGGAATTGTCTTCTGGATGCCCCCAAAAACCCTCTTACTGCATCAAACATCAAGCCAGGTCAAACAGAGGGCACAGGTGAGCTCTGCCACTGACCTGGCCTGGCACAAAGGCCCGTGTCCCACACACACACCCAGCAGCAGGAGAGGGCTGGGCAGCCTTCGGAGGCAAATCTCCCCCTTCGAAAGCTCCTCCCTTCTGGCCCGTGCATTTTGTAACCCAAGCAAAGGAAACACTTCAGGAGAGACCTTCCGAGCAGTGTCACACCTCAGAAACCTCCACTGCCACCACAGGGACCTCCCTGCACCTGCTGGGTGCAGCCCATGGATCCCTGACCCCCCCACCCGGCAGCCCCGGGTGTTTCCACGGGCTCCGAGGGCCTTTTCCCAGGGGTCAGAAACCCGGAGGTGCCAGGACACGAATGGGACGGGCTGTCCCTGCTGCCCCCGGGCACGGGCACACAGCTGACACTGGGAGCCACGGCAGGGCAGGCCCTGAGGGAGAAGTCATGGGGAATGTTGGGAGTCACACACTGCACACACAGTGTACATACAGCGTACAATGCACACACAGTGTACACACAGCGCACACACACTGCACACACAGTGTACATACAGCGTACAATGCACACACAGTGTACACACAGCGCACACACACTGCACACACAGTGTACATACAGCGTACAATGCACACACAGTGTACACACAGCGCACACACACTGCACACACAGTGTACATACAGCGTACAATGCACACACAGTGTACACACAGCGCACACACACTGCACACACAGTGTACATACAGCGTACAATGCACACACAGTGTACACACATTGCACACACACTGCACACACAGTGTACATACATTGCACACACACTGCACACACACTGTACACACAGTGCACACACAGTGTACATACATTGCACACACACTGCACACACAATGTACATACAGTGCACACACAGTGTACATACAATGCACACACACTGCACACACAGTGTACATACATTGCACACACATTGCACACACACTGCACACACAGTGTACATACAGTGCACACACAGTGTACATACATTGCACACACAGTGTACATACAGTGCACACACCAGTGGCTCCCTCAGGGCCGGCTGCAGGAACAGCAGTTGAAGCCCCAAGAACTGCCCACCATCCACTGACCCCGGGGCAAACAAGCTGCCTGAGCCATGGACTTCCAACCAGCCCTGCCCTGCTAACACAGCTCAGCTCCACTTCCATCCTGCCCCAGAACTGTGTTTGCAAACAGACCCAGAGCAGCTCCTCCACCCCAGAAGTCCAGAGGGAACCTCTGGAGTCCATCCCGAGAAGGAGCAGGACTGGAGGCTCCTTGGCCCAGCAGCCCCAGTCCCAGGCCAGCCCTCTGCAGCACCCTGCCAATCAAAGCAGGGCTCTTCCTCTCCAAACCACTATTTAATAATTTACCCCAATAGCTGGATGTCAAACCAATCCATCACGAGAATATTCCTCTTTCCGATTATTAACTGGAAGCCTCGTGAAGTGGAAGCAGCAAGTCTGCTTTTAGGGTGCCAAACCAGCAATTCCCAAGTGCTGCCATTTCCAACTTGGCAGGTTTTGAAATATCTTCCAGTGAAAGATCAAAGGAAGCAGCTTCGCAGCCAGTGTAACACTCCCTGCAAACTCCCTGGACGAGCTAAAAACCCTTTTACAAGGGAAACAAAATTCCAACCTTTTAACTAGGAAGTGATGACAGCTGCTCAGTAATTTCCAGTGTTTATTAAAAATCCTCTGGAGTGGTTTGTTCAATATTTAGTATTGCTTTATCTGCCTCCAGATCAGAACAGCACAAGCTTTGATAACTAAATGGAAACCTCTGCTTATTTTCCCACTAGTTTTTCTGCTTCCAAAATTGCTGTTGTTATGGAGCTGCTCAGATTCATGACAGATCACACACATCTTGCTACTTAAAACACACAGCCTGAGCTATTTTTCCTATTACCAGTAGGGCAGAAAATGAGTTTGAGAGACAACTGTCCTAAAAATGCTCAGGGAGCTGCTGCTGCTGCCCAGATTTTGTCTGTCCCCACCAGTCCTGCTGCCTGTGTGGGCTGGGTGCTCACAG
The DNA here is from genome assembly GCA_013396755.1 of Sclerurus mexicanus. NCBI lineage: Eukaryota > Metazoa > Chordata > Aves > Passeriformes > Furnariidae > Sclerurus > Sclerurus mexicanus. The sequence goes on along the minus strand of VWZF01000463.1, from coordinate 42,356 downwards.
CCTGCAGAGAAAACACTGCAGCCCCACAAAGCTCTCTGCTAAGTGAGGATTTCATCTTGCTTACCTTAAAATCATTAATATGCAAGAACTCATCAATGATAGATTTGCATTTTCTCTCTACTTCCTCTTCTGACAGAGAAGGCTTTTCTTGCACCGGAGCTGGGGGAGCTTCTGGCTTGGCTGGTGGAAACACAGCAGAAAGAACGTGTTTGGAACAGGAAAATCAGCAACACTTTAGAGCTGACGTTCTGAAAACAGAGGCCACCAGAGCAGGTGTGTTCCCTGCCCCATCCTCAGGCACTGGGCACTTCTTGGATGGGTAAGGAGCAACCCAGCCTAGGGGAAGGTGTCCCTGCCCACGGCAGGGGTGGAAAGAGAAGAGCTTTAGGTTCCCTTCCAACCCAAACCAGCCTGGGTTTTTGTGTCCCTTCCCGGTGACATTCCCCCCACGTGAGCTCCCAGTATTCCTTTGACTCAGCCTTGCAGGGGCACAGCTGGCAATGGCACAGCTTGGGCACCTCCAAAGCATCAGCATTAAATGATTAAACTGGAGCTGGTGCAGGACACTGCAAAGTTAAAACTCAATGCCCACAACAGGCAGAGGCCCAAGGCAATCTCCTAATCCAAACCCCTGACCCCTTGGAGTCCTCTACCACACCCCAAAGCTTCCCACCCAGCGTGTGCCCTCCGTGGCAGTGGAGATGCACTGTCCCTCACTGCCGTGTTGTCCAGGTGTTTCCCAGGGAAGGAGCAGAACACTGGGCATATCATGGAGATTCTGTTCACAGAGAACGTCACCCTAAGTGTCCTCAGTGTTTTCTCCCTAACCAATCAGCTCCACCTGGCAGGAGGGAAAAGCAGGAGCTGCAGCACTGACAAGGTGACACACGAGTCACCCCAGTGGGTGCCACTCCACCTGTGCCAAGGCCAGCTCAGAAGGAGGGCTGGCAACATCACAGCACTAAAGAGCTGCTGGGAACCCTCTGCCCCAGCCCCGAATCCCTGTCCTGGCCCTGGGGAATGTTGGAAAGGGTAGATATGGCTTTACTGGGCACTGAAGAAGGATTTCTGAAGAACTGACACTGATTTGGGGTGCTCAGAGCCCAGAAAGCAGCGGGACAGTGACAGGATCTGGCAGGCAGGACCACAGAGCAGGGTGGTGCTGTGCTGGTTCCAGCAGCCTTCCAGCTCCTCTGGATCCTACAGGACGAGGCCCAGGACCCCCTGACACCACCTCAGAGCCCTGCACAGAAACCTGTCCCTGCTGCTGGCACATCTTCCCTTGTGCTTTCCCACGAGACCCCCGGGCGTGGAGGAGCCGCTCACCAGATTCCTTGGCTTTGCTCCTCTCCGCCTCGGTGCTGTTCCTGTCCATCTCCATCCCTCCCGTGAGCTGCTTCACCGTCTCCAGCATCTCCCTGCGCTGCTCCTCCTGCGCCTGATTGTCCAGGAGCAGCTCCTTGCTGCTGCTGCCCCGCAGGAACGTGTTGGGCCGGGCCAGCGAGGGCGGCAGAGCTTTGTCGTTCTTCTCCCTGCCCGTGCTCCCGCGACTGCGGACAGAGACACCCGTGAGAGGGGCGAGGGCTCAGCCCAGGCACTCATAGAGGCTGCAGGGAAAGCCACCACCCACGCCTGGCAGGACTGTCCACTCTGTGGTTCACACTTGTAGCTACGTGGAACGCGACCAAAATTAGCCCAGTCTCACAAAGATCCAGAGTGGACAGGCTGAGCTTCCCGGGGGACACGTGGAAAAGCAACAGTGTCCCTACAGCACCTGTTTGAGATGTGAAACAGCGGAGTTTATGTTCTCCTGTGAAATGGGATGGGTTATTTAGATGGGATACTGGGAAGGAATTCCTCCCTGGGAGGGTGGGCAGGCCCTGGCACAAGTTGGGCAGAGAAGCTGTGGCTGCCCCTGGACCCCTGGAAGTGTCCAAGGCCAGGCTGGAGCACCCTGGGGTGGTGGGAGGTGTCCCTGCCCCTGGTAGGGGGTGGCACCAGGTGATCTTTGTTTCCTTCCAACTCAAACCATTCTGTGATTCCATGAGTTACATTTGTAACCCATCTATTGAAAAAGAGCTTCCAAACTGTGAAGGCTTTCAACAAGAGGCGACAAGAATCTGGCCTGTTAATTATTGTGTTAACAAGTAAGACATGCAAAGCAATACCAAAGTGGAAAAACTTCCAGGTAAGCCCAAGTTTAGGTGAAACAGAAGGGAAAGGATTAGAGGCACAACCCAGGAAAACGCTCCAGCAGCTCGTGTGTACTCAGAGGAAGCAGCAGTGGCATTTTAAATGAACTGTACATTTATAAACCGTGTCTAGAGTTAATAAATTATTCAGGGTTAATCCATGTTTCATGCTACAAGCTGGAGTGGCTGCAGCCCTGATGGAGCTGGGTGTGGGAGAGGCTGCGCAGCCTTTTTGGGACGCGGGAGCAAGGCCAGGCTCGGTCACACCTGATGGGAAGGGTCAGACACGGTGCTTTAGTCTCACTGCTGCAAGGCTTTAGGTGTGTTTTGCTGGATAAATAAACCTACTGACACGGCTGAATTCACATCCATTAAATCCAGCCTGTTCACTACCACATTTTATCTGAAGGGCCTTTAACGTGCTATGGACAACCGCCCTTTGCTGAAGGGTGAAGTGGAAACTCAAACATTCCCCGAAACGGCTTTAAAAATTAATCCCACCCATCTCTCCTAAAATACACACGTGTCTGAAGTAACTCAGAGGGGAAAAAAGCCCCAGCCATTCCTGGAAAGGCAAGGGAGCCTCTCCCCTCCGAGCAGCCGGAGCAGCAGGTGCCCAGGCCGAGGGCAACACTCACCTCGTTAAGGCCCTGCGGGACTCGAGCTCGGCAGAGGCGGCTGAGGCAGAGACGGGGGACACCGGGGGCTGCAGGGCAGAGAACCGGTTCAGACTTGTGGCACTTGGTCGCAAGGAGTCTGGGGACGGTCAAGAACAGAGAGAGACAAGGTCAGGATGGGGACACCCTCGGTCCCTGTTTGTGGAGTGACAGGGACAGAACTGCAGGGAAAGGCTGGTCCTGCTGTAGCCCCGTGCCAGGCGGGCACGCAGGGAGGGCAGCACCTGAGGAGGCTCCTTGGGGGCTGCAGCTCCTCCCGAGGGGCAGCACCAAATCTGCTCTGTGAGCAGGGACAGCACCCAGGGAATGGCTGGAGCTGTGCCAGGGCAGGCTCAGGTGGGATCTCAGGAGAAGGTTCTGCCCCCAGAGGGTGGTGGGCACTGCCCAGGCTCCCCAGGGCAGTGGGCACGGCCCCAGGGCTGCCAGAGCTCCAGGAGGGTTTGGATGATCCTCTGGGGCACAGGGTGGGGTTGTTGGGGTGTCTGTGCAGGGCTGGGGGTTGGACTCTGATCCTGGTGGGTCATTAGGCACATTCCATGATTCTGTGAACACCTGGCCTGGACATGGGCTGAGTTCCATCTGAGCAGCTGGTCCCTAAGGGGAGCAGGATCCCCTTGGCCTTCCCAGCACTGGAAGGTGTCCCTGCCTACAGGTGGAATGAGCTGAGCTTTAAGGTTCCTCCCAACCCAGATCACTCTGGGATTCTCTGATCTGTGGACAGAAACAGCCCTGTCCACCACTTCAGGAGACTGAGCTTCAACCCTGGGGTGCAGAGGAGGGCAAACACTGGGCAATAGGCTGGGCAGGGCCAGGAGTTGGACTTGATGATCCTTGATGATCCTTGTGGGTCCCTCTCAGTGCAGGAATTCCATGACTCTGGGGTTCTGTGAACCCCACCCAGACCTGCTCTCTGGCAGCACAGCCCAGGGTGAGGATCCACCCCAACTTACCCATCTCGCTTGCCTTGGCTCCACCACTGCTGCCCTTCCCCCAGCTGCCCAACTGGGCTTTAGGCACGAGCTGAATCTTCTCATCTATTGTGGGCTGCAAAACACACAGGGCGTTCCATTACAAGGGCAAGTTGTGCAGTTTCATTATAAATGGGGTAATTTTGGCAACAATCCCTGTCTTGTGAACACCAAAATACACTTTAACACAGTTTTGGAAGCCCAAACCCTGGCCAAAGACAGAGGACACCAACAACAAAGGGCATCACAAAGAGCCTCTTTGAAGGTCAGACTCTGACAAAGAGCAGGAGCTTCTTTTTACTGGGAGTTCTGAAGCTCAGTGAGGTGGAAAAGCTCAGGAGATCAGTTCAGTTTGTTTGCAAAAAAGTCCCACTGTCCATTCAACCCTCCAGTCGTGGCTTAGGGGCGATCTAAAGGGCAACAAAGAGAACCCAGAGGGTGAAGGACGACAACAGGTTGCAGAGCTGGCAGGTAAGAAGTGCCTGACAAAGAGAGAACATTGACTGCACAGTGCTCGGTGGGTGAGTTTGTTGCCCGGGAGGTTGTGAGCCCACAGGCCTGTGGTGAGCTCCTCTCTCCTTCCAACCAGGCAGCTGCTGTGGAACCAGCTCCACGTGGATGGAGTGAAGGAACAGGTTCTTCCCAGCCCCGGCAGAACAGGCTGAACCCCTCCTGCTAATGAAGGTTTGGAGTCTGGTTTATGACTTTCACAAGGAACAAACTGGATCTGCAGAAGGGCTGCAGTTTGTCCGAGCTCTCCAAGAATTCAGGCACTGAATGTAAAATTCAGGGAGAGTGACACTGAGTGGGAGCAGGGAATGTTTAGGAGTCACCCTGATTTATGTGAAGGCCAGTTGCCCTTGGTGAGAAAACCCAGAGCTGTTCTGAAGATTAAAAGAGGAGAAATCTCCAACCTGCCTAAACCTGCAGCCTGGCAAAATGTCCCAAACCCACCACTCCGATGGTGCAATAACAGGAAGATGCTCCTCTGGAGGATGGATGTGAAAGCTCATCACACACTGAGGGGAGCAGCCAGGCCACACAAGTCCAGAAACACTCTGGAAGAAGACAAAGCTCTTCCCACTCTCCTTGAGCCTTTCAAGCCTGGAGTGCTGCCCTCTGTGACAACTCAGATTGAACAGAGTCCCCTCATTTTGTTGAGGAGCAGCATCAGAACAGGGTCTGGAGAAAGGGAGGCAGCCGAGGAATCCCACCAGGCAGGTGTCTGAGAGCCCCCTGTAGCAGCCTGGAACCTCACACGACACCCTCACTCACTCTCAGCACTGGATAAAACACACATTTTCCAACGATGAGAACTTCTGCAGGACTCAAAGGACACTGTGAACCCGAGGAAGAATGTCTGCAGAGTCCTCTCCCCCAGAACAAACAAACCAGGAACATCCAGAAGGTAGCAGAGCCTCCCCCTGTGCTTTATTTATGCACAGTATGAACTCTGGGATTCAGTGTCCCAGCCCCACACTCTGTCCTGGACTCTCCTGGATGGGCACATCCAGTAAGGCAAGACCTTGGCACTTCCACTGCCCTGAAGGGGCCCTGTGCTGGCACCTACCTTGGTGATTTTAAGGAACTTGGTGGGGTCCAGCACTCTGCTGTTCTTTGCCCCCTGCACAGTGTTCCAACCGCCTTCATCCACCCGTGGGACGCCTGCAGGCAACAAACACAACCTCCCTCAGCTCACCCCACTGCTCCCAGGGCGTCCCCCAGTCCCCCAGGAGAGGAGCCCACCCGGCACAGCCCCGCTCAGGAATGTCTTTTGGGGCCTTTGTGCCCACTAAGATGCCCCCACCGGCCTGCCTGCCGCTGTTCTTCCAGAGCAGCCTTGCCACAGAGGCCCTGGCTCCGGCAGGGACTGCTCCCTGCTGGATTCCCCCGTGCTCCGGACACCGCCGTGGGTGTCATGTGTTCACAGCCCGTGGGAGCAGCAGGTGAGATGCCTTCCCTGAGCCAGGGCCACACCTGGGCCACACCTGTCGGCACTGCTTGGCTGGCCTGAGCCCCAACCCCTCAGGCGCCCCCAGGCTCCTCACCTTCTCCTGATGTCACTTTGAGGATAATTAAAACAAAGTCTACACGTGTTTTCTTCATGCCCTGTTTTCACAGGACTTTGACCTGACAACCCTTACTGCTGAAGAATCCCAAAGGTGACTCTGTCCTTGCCCTGCTCTGTCCCAGCGCTCACTGTCCCAGTGACTCCACACTCATCTGCAGGCAGTGCCAGCCCCGAGGGCCAGGGGCAGTTTAAGGCACTCCCTGGTGCAGAGTCAGCCCCTCACAATTCAGCAGCCAGAGACACCCTGGCTCCTCTCCCAGCTCAGAGTCGTTCTCCTGAAATGACTGTGGTGCACGAGGACGGGTGGCAGCTCTGACTCCCACACAATAACTGGTTTCACAGATTTCTGCCAGCCTGTCACAAATCAAACATGGTTTGCATGAATGGGAAACTTCAGCTCTGTTGGCTTCTGCTTGGTTGTTTTCAGTCCAGGACTTACTCCGGAAAAACCCCCACAGCCAACCCGCGGTGAGTCTTCCTTCTCCAGCCTCAGCCATAATCAGGCCCCAATTCCTTTTGCTAATTACATTTAGGTGAAAAACCAAACCCAACAGATCTTTTTCTTTGATGTGGGATTCCCTGCATGGCCACTGGATGTGAAATGAGCAGCCAACTTGGCTTTTACTTTACCTGGTCTCCTCTTGTCTTTGGTCATGAGTTGTTGCACCTTCCTCTGTTCTTCCTGCTCTTCAATCTTGGCCTCTTTATGGATCTGCTCGATGGTCTTGGGGCCCTGGTCTGCTCTCCGGGACACCCAGTTGCACTGGGGAGGAAGCAAACACGTGCTCAGGGAACTGGAACGTCACCAACCCGGCCTAATCCTCCCACCCCTGCCACGTCTCAGAGGGGCTGGTGAAATTCTGGGGAGCTGGCACACGTTGGGGTTGTGTTATCCCGGCACTTCCCAGCATGGATGTGCTGGAGAACAGGGGCTGCAGAGAAGACCCGGCTGAATTCAAGACACGGGAACCCCCAGCAATCTGCACATTCCCGGCTTCCCACTCTTTCCAGAGGAGAGAGAAGGACTAGAGGGAGGCTGCTGTCACTCTCTGTGACTGACACTCCTTTCCTCTGAGCTCCAGGGAAAAAACGAAACCCCGAACACAAAAAAGGAAGGAAGAGGCTGATTTTATGTGGAGCTTTGCCAGCCCAGGGACGGGGATGGCTGAGACAGGAATCCTGCAGAGGGAGGTGCAGCTGCCCCTGCACAGAACACCTGCCCTGCCTGATGTGGCCACTGAGCCAGGCCCTGCCCAGGCCCTTCCAGGCCTGGAATAACCAGGCTGGTGCTCATCCTGCTGCAGCCTCATGACAGCTCTGGGGGTGATGAGAGACCCTGCAGCCAAAGCAGTGACTGCAGCCTGCACCAAACCCAAACCGGCTCCAAAGAGCTGCCTGGGGGCTGAGCAGGACCCGCTCAGGCCTCTGGCTGAGCCAAACTGGAGCTGCCCAGGCTCCTCCAGGGGGCAGTGGCAGAGGCTGGCAGGGTTTGTGCCACTCACGGTCACGTCCTCACCCTGCACTGGTACTGACCACCACCACCAGCAGGGCAAAAGGGAGACATTCCCTGTCTTTGAACAGTCAGATTTTTGGGAGAAGGGGCACAGATCTCCCCCCAGTAACCCACTTGTGCTGTAAATCCCTGCTTTTACACCAGAGCTTTTCCAGCCTGGATATGGAAGGGAATATGACAGGCTGGGAGAGCTGGGGGTGTTCACCTGGAGAAGAGAAGGATCCAGGGAGACCTGAGAGCCCCTTGCAGGGCCTGAAGGGGCTCCAGGAGAGCTGGAGAGGGACTTGGGACAAGGGATGGAGTGACAGGATAAGGGGGAATGGCTCCCCATTGCCAGAGGGAAGGGATAGGTGGGATATTGGTAAGGAATTCCTGCCTGGGAGGGTGGGCAGGCCCTGGCACAGGGTGCCCAGGGAAGCTGTGGCTGCCCCATCCCTGGGAGTGTCCAAGGCCAGGTTGGACGGGGCTTGGAGCAACCTGGGACAGTGGAAGGTGGCCCTGCCCACGGCAGGGGGTGGAGCTGGATGGGCTTTAAGGCCCCTTCCAACCCAAACTATTCTGGAATTCCAGGATTTCATGCTCTTTTACTCCCCAGAGTTGGCACCTACCAGCCTTAGGTCTATTACATCCTGAAGCATGAACCGAATCCTTGAGGAGGTTTTCCTCTCTTTCACAATCTTCTCCATCTGATTAAAATACTGGTCCATGCGGGGCTAGAAAGAAAAACATCATCATCATCATCATCATCAACGTGTTGTGGAGGAAAAGGAAAATGCTCCTTCCGAGGGCAGCCACGAGGTCCTGCACTCCTGGCTGCTCCCCAGAGGGGGTGCTGGGTCTTGTACACCCCCCAGGCTGGATTTGAGGGTGCACAGGGTGGGACGTGCAGGAAACGAGGCCCATTGTGTGGGCACGTTCTCTGTGTCACTAATTATGTTATTAATTACTGAAACAAGCAACCCCCTCTGCACGTGCACAGTGAACAGCACACTGACTGAAAACACATCCCCGTGTGAGCTCCTCCCCCAACCAGCCCTGTGCTCTCCCAGCCCAAAAAACTGGCTCAGGAAAGGAAATGGGGACAAAACCAACCCTGGACACACCATTCCATGGTTTACCCCCCAGGCAGTCTGAGCATCTCCCAGCAAGAGCAGTTTAATGGGCTCAGCTGGAGGATAAAATTCCAAAACTCCTTTTCACCCAAAAAATCGTGATGTGATGGAATCCCAATCAGTTCAGACTAAGACACGAAACTGCATCATAGAGGAGCCTCTGTCAGGTCTAAATTTGGCTCACCAGGCACCAAAGAGCCTTTTTCCCAAAATGAGGGCTCGGGCTGTTTGAAACAAAGACTTCCACGGCAGTTTTCTAAAGAGTTTCCCATTCCCTTCATCAAAAACCTTGTCCTTGTAGTTAAACAAACAAGAAAAACCCCATTAAAATTGGAGTGTGGCCTTGCCTTGGAAAGTTCCAGCTCTGAGAGCAAATGTTTCCAAAGTTAGGAATGACAGGGAAATATTTCCAGTGGCCTTTGTTCAGAAGTTTTAATTACAAGGATGAGTAACACTTCAGCTTCTATAAAAACATGTAATAAAATGTCTACCCCATTAAGAAGGATTCTCGCTCAGTCTTGAGAGGAATAAGAGATCCCAAAACTAGGCCGGGCCATCGGGAATCACTCCCTCGCTCCATCTCCACAGCCAGAGGGGCCAGCCTTGGTCAGAGCCCCACAGTGTTGGATCTCACAGGGCTCTCCCAGCCCGACCCCAGCTGGCAGGTCAGGCCCTGCTCCCTTCCCAAGGAGGTTTAACCCGTCTCTGGCACTGCCAAACCGTGCCCGTAACGCACCCACCGTGCCCCCAGCGCGGGGGGCTGAGCTGGCACTGGGGACAAACCCCACTGCTCCGGGCAGGGCTCAGGGAACACTTTGGGAAAGTGCCTGGGATCGATCCCTGAGCTCCAGCACGTGCTGAGGGAGCTCCCTGCCCGGGGCACAACCAGCTCGCTCTGCTTGCAGAGCCCGGTGCCCCCGACCCCGGGCACAACCCAGGCCTGGGTCCTGTGGAGGAGCAGCACATTGTGCCAGGGGAGCTCCTGGGGTGTGTAAAGCTCCAGGGGCTGGAAAATGGGGAGGAGGAGACGGGAGCACTGTGGTCACAGCACAGCTGGAGACAAGGGTGCCACAAACCAGAGGCACCCCCAGGGCTCAGGGCAGGGTTGGGACCAATTAATGAGGGTTATTTAGATTTAAACTGAGCAACACATCAGGTGGTGGGTTTTGTAGGTAACAGAAACCTTCAGGGACGCAGAAACAACTGCAAGTATTAATGTTTTGGGGACTACGAGGGAAGAGGCACCTCGAATTTGGACAAAAGAGACGTGGAGCACTTCTGGACTGCGAGCTCGGCTGAAATCTCTGCAACAGCAGCTGCTGGAAAGGACACGGAACCCACCACAGAGCAGGGCCCGGGCCAGGCCACGACAGCCCCGCCGAAAAGCGGCTCCCAAACCCTCAAACGCGACCCCCCCGCGCCCGTTTCCCCGGCCCTCCCCTCTGCCCCACCTTGGCCTTCTCGAAGTCCAGGTCCTTGCCAATGGTGGTGAGCAGGCGGCAAAGGCACTCGAGGGACTCCTCGTCGTGGTTCTTGAGCAGCTTCACGACGCAGTCGTGCATGATGGCCTCGGTGAGCATCTTCAGCTTGAAGAGCTCCCCGATGAACTTGATGTTGCCGATGGATCTCCGCCGGGCCTTGTCCTTGGCCTCCTCCAGCTCGTCGTGGAGCCGCGTCTTCTCCTCCGCCTGCAGAACACGGAGAGGGCCCTGGAAAAGCTCGTCCCCGGGCACAGAGCCCTGCCCGGACCCGGCTCCCAGTCGCTGCTTGCTCCCTTTCCCCCCGAAGCCCAGAGAGATGCTGCTAAAAACCTGCTATCGAGGCAGGTGTTTTTTAGGATCCTCAGCCACGGTGGGAGAAGGAAACTCTCCGCTCTAGAATTCCCCCCAGATCTCCTGCTGCCTCAAAAGGAAGGCATTTCCTCAGGGAGCTCTGGGAGTTTTTGGGGGAGCCCCCGCTTACGGTGGTGGCAGCTTCGAGCTCTTTCTGCTTCTTCTCGAAGACGTCGTCGTCAGCCTTGTCCTTTTCAAACTCCTTCTGGCAGCGATTTAAGAGCAGCTTACGGAAATTCACCGTGCTCCCAGGTTTGTCTGCCATGGGCACTTTCAGCTGCAGGGGAGGGCAGGAAAACATCAGCAGAAATCGGGACAAACTGCAGAGGAGCAGAGCTCCTGTGAGCCACCCATGACACCCTGTCCTGCTCCCCACACTGAGCTGCCCCGCCGTGGGAGGCTGGGAAGGGGAAGCCTCACGTCGTGATTTCCAGGGGGGTTTGACACTGCAGATGGAAAGTCACACTCCAAGCTCGGCTGGCACCACCCCCAGCCCGGGATGGATCACATTTCCATCCACAGGATCCCTCGGAAACACCCCCTGCTTAGAAACGCTCCTGTTCTCCGCTGAAGACTCGAGCCGTGCTCCTTCACCGCAGGAAAAAGGGGTTATTTTGTCCCAAATTCCCCACCTGAGACTGGGGAAAGTCTGGTCTGACACCCTTGGGAACAAGAGACACTGAAGGGTGGGCAGGCCCTGGCACAGGGTGCCCAGAGAAGCTGTGGCTGCCCCTGGATCCCTGGAAGTGCCCAAGGCCAGCTTGGAGCCACCTGGGCTGCTGGGAGGTGTCCCAGCCCATGGCAGGGGTGGGATGAGTGGTCTTTAAGTCCCCTTCCAACCCAAACCATTCCAGGATTCCATGACAGGACTCTGTGAATTCCCTGCAATCCAGCAGCACGAGGGGGGCTCTAAAGCCAGACCTAGTCCTGACTAGACTCACTATTTGTCCTGCAATCTTCCCTTTGCACACACACGTGATAAAATTGCAATGGATTTCTCTTTCTTTCCTTTCCTTGTCAGAAAAAAAAGGAATTAAAGGCTGTTTCTAGACCTTCTCAAGTGCACAAATATTAAAACTCGTTCACTTGTCCCTCCTACGTTGTGCCTTATGAAACCTGACTGCTTCCAGGGTTAAGTAATTACTAAGATTACTCGTGTTAATCGGCGTTTGAAGCCACACTGTGCCTTCCCCACTCTCTTCCCGCAGCTCTGACATCCCACTGCTCCCCCAAACCAGAGACACCCACCAAGCCGAGCACCCCCACACAAAGGCACCCTGGAGGCACCCAAGGACACCAGGACAGAGACACACTCCATGTTTCCAGCCCAGATTTTCCCAGAATGAACCTAACGGGGGCAAAAAGCACAGGTGGGACTGAAGAAGCTTTGAAGGTCCCTTCCAACCCAAACCATTCCCAAAAATGACTCTCTACATCCGAGCTCTGACCACTCCCCTCCAGGCAAACCCCGTCGTTAACTACTCTCATTTCCTCTCAGAAATGCACAACGGGCCCTCTGTCCCCACGTTTGTGCCCCTGGGCTGCCCTGGGGACGGTTCTCTGCGAGCCAGACCCTGCTCTTACCGTCACCAGGCAGCGGCACATGTTGGCGTAGGCCACGGAGAAGCTGGGCTCGTCGATGGCCTTCTCGAAGACCAGGTCGATGACTCCCTTCAGCCTCTCCTCCGTGTCCACCGTCAGGTCCGTCACCTGCTTCATCAGCTGGTTGAACATCTGGGGCGTCAGCTTGTTCAGGATGCTGCGCACCTTGCGGAACAGCTCCTGCGAGACACAGGGACCGCGGCTTTCAGGAAGGGCCGGGATGCACCTCCCAGGGGGATGGAGGTGGCCCATGGAGACATCCCAGGGGGACGGAGGTGGCCCACGGGGATGTCCCAGGGGAATGGAGGTGGCCCATGGAGATGTCCCAGGGGAATGGAGGTGGCCCATGGAGATGTCCAGGGGAATGGAGGTGGCCCACGGGGATGTCCCAGGGGAACAGAGGTGGCCCACGAGGATGTCTGGGAGGTTGGGTCACACACCACACGTTTCAGCACAGCCCAGCCCCAGTTGTTGCTTGGCTACCAAAGGCCAAGGCCGTGGGGAAGGGTTTTTGGGAACACCCAAGGGCTTTTTTCAAGTGGAAGAGAGGCACAAAGCCCTTCCTGCCACAAATGCTCTTCTTGGCATCAATTTAATCCATGAAATAGAAATTAACAGGGAGTGGCCTCTGTCTCCTCCAGCCACAGGTACCCAACTTCCCCTGCGTTCAGTTTAAGGCGCTTGGTTTTTCCTGCCCAGGATGACAGTGAGGTCAACGCTACTATTAGTTTCAAGAACAGAATTCCAGTGACCTTCAAGACCATCCCAACTTATCCTACAAATTACAAGCTTGGCCACCAAACACCTCCACCCAGGGTGAGTGTGCCATGACGGAGAGGAGGGGAAGGACAGAGGGAGTTCAGATGGTGCTTGCTGGGCTGGGCAGGACCAGCTGAGGGGCTTTACAGAGGAACCTCAGTCTGGGTGAAGTTCTAAAAAGGGATGAAAAGCAAGTCCTGTGCTGCAAGTGTGAGGTTGTTTGCTTTAGGGTGGAGACAGAAACATTCCAGTAAAACAGCAGGAGAGAAGCAATCCTGGAAGAGAGGTAGTAGGTTGTCTGGTGTTCCCAGTTCAACAGCCAGGACTGGCATTCAAACTCCAGGTCAAGAATAAACACATGAAAAACGGAAAGTTGGGATTCCAACTGGAATTCCTTGCCCTTTTCCACTGTGTGACACAAGGGCGAGGGCAAATGACCATCCCCCTCTGGTGCAGATGTTGTGCCCCCAGATGTGCCCCCCAAAGCTCTCACCTGCGTTTTGACATTTTCCGGGTCCTCGGTTTGGTTTTCCCTCTTCAGGCTCGGCTTCCAGGCGTTCTCTGCCTTCTTCAGGTGGACATCCTCCTTCACACACACAGTGATGATCTTCCTGGGCTCCCTCCTCTGGCCTGGCTGAGATCTCCTCGGTCCAACATTCAACAACTAGGACAAAAACATTCCTTGTTATATCCCCTTTTAAACTCCCTCCTGGGTAACGCGCTCCGGGGCACGTCCACACCGCCGCCGGCACCGCCGAGCACCAGCACCTCTGAGGAGCCTCTCCAACCCCACACGCTGCTCCAGGCTGCTCAGGGGCAACGTGGAGACACCAGACACGCTGCTCCTGGGCAGCTTTTCCCAAACCAGACACGGGGTGACGCCGCCTGCGGGATTCAGCGACGCTCTGGACGCTGTTGCAGCGGGACGGGGCTGAACCCACCTGTGACCTCTGGGATGTAGGACCTGCACACCTGGGGCACCACAGCAAAGTGTGTGGAGGGATTAAGTCCTTACAGGTGTATTTGGAACGTGCCATCCCAGGCAATGAGACAATGAGAAATCAGCATTTCTGTATTCTCTGCCAGAAACGCCAAGTTTTACTGGCCATTGTTTCCAACAGAGCCACCCCGAGATGGGAATTGCACAAAGCACAGTGGAGGAGCATCAGTGCAGCTCCTGCCTTGTGGAAACTGGGATCCTGAGAGAGGCAGGACAAGTCCTGGGTGGGTTCACAGAAGGAAGGGGAAGACGGTGCTTTGGAACTGCCCCAGGTGCCTCTGCAGTCCTGTGGAATGTGACGCTCGTCCCAGATAAATCAGGCACAGAAACGGCCAAAACTGGAATTTTTCATGAGTAGTCCAAGTGATAGAGCACAAGCCACCCCCAAGCCCCTCTTCATCACCTGGGGGCTTCATTAAGGACTAACAGTACCAGGTGCTGGCAGGGTGTTGTTCTCCCACCACATTCCTTCAGATTTCTAAGCTCATTTATCAGAAATGTCCAACCTCAAGGTACAAATTAACGCCACAGCAGAGCTCCCTTCTCAAACCTCGCGCTTCCCCGGCAGTGACCCCTCTCCTCAGAGGGCAGCAGGCAGCCCCTCCTGCAGACAGGCCATTCCAAACACTGCTTTGCTCAGCAAAGGGATTCAACAGCACCAGAGAGGCCAAACCATCATGGTTATTCCAAGAGCTTCACTGAACAGGAGGAAAAGGGCTCTTGGCTGGTGCCTCTCTTGTCACAGATCAGTCCCAAAAAAGCAAAATCCTCCTTAAAGGCAGGAGTGGGACCTGAGAACTGAATCACTTGTCTTTGACAAGGTAAATGTTTGCAAATGAACAGGATCACTGGCAGTGCCGGAGCTCTTCTTTGGGCTTCCTTTTGGGATGACAGCAACAGAGGAAGACGTCAGAAGACAAGGACCTCGTGCTCCGTGTGCCAAGGCGGTGCCTGGGAGGGGCTCTGGGAGCAGCCTGGCAGTGTGCTGCCCCCCGCCCAGCAAGAGCCCTGCTCAGGTGCCCTGGCACGCACAGGAATGACCAGCAGAACAGCCTTTGGGCACGAGCCAGAATTCCCAGCATCGGTAGGGCTGGGAGAGACCTCCACGATCAGCAAACCCAGCTCCCCACTACTTGGAACGCAGCCACAGCAGCTGATGGCTCCTGAGAAATCCACAGGAAGGAGACGGGAAGGAGGATGGGGAGCCTTTACCACCGTCTGTGTGTCAGACACGTTCCCGAGGCAGCCCCCAGTCCCCCCCAGGGCCCCGCTCTGCTCCCACCCCGAGCCCCCGGCGGTCACTGGTGTGGCGCAGCAAAGCCCCACGGCAGCCCCCCTTCACACCCCCCTCTGGAGCTGCAGCCTCCACAGTCCTGCTGCCCCCGCTCTGACCATGCTGCCAACGTGGACGGGAGGAGCTTCCCTCCAGCTGCAAACCCAGCAACGCGACAGCAGCTCATCACACGGCTCCCGCCCCGCAGGCGGCTCGGAGACCAGGCCAGGCTGGCAGAGCACCCTGAGAATCCAAATCCTGGGGCTCATTCTGCCCAGGAACGGGGCAAAGCCGAGGAGGGGTGACCTGCAGCCACCCCATGTCCTGCACAGGCAGCTCTGGGCTGGAGGAGCTGCCAGCTGTGCCGGGGCTGTAACGCGGGGACGGAGCCGCAGCGGCTCAGGGACGGGTCCATCGGAATGTCCACGATCAGAGCACACAGCCCTCCCTGAGGGAGCTCACTGGGAAGGCTGAGGGAGGCAGCTGGTGCATCTCCTGAGTGCCAGCCTGGCACAGGTCACCCCTCTTCACATCCAGCCACCTCCGAGAGCAGACCCTCCAGCGCGCCAACAGAACCACGACTTCCTTTGAGGTTGTATTCTTTTAATAGCTGTGAATAATCTCGGTTCCAACTGTGTGATCAGGTTTTGAATCAGTGAGCAGAAGCCTCCTTGGAATGTGTAATAAAGTAATAGATGGATCAGACTTTTAAGAGGAAAAGCTCTGCGATTGTTGGCTCTGGATTTACACAGCAGCAAGTTCAGGAGGTGCCTGGGCTCAGGCCTGGCCTCCTGCACTCCGGGCCAAGTGATGACTGTTCCTGGGGCACTTGCACTGGGATAACCTTGTCCACCAGTGGCAGGGAGCAGTTCCTGCATTAATCTGCACTGTTTGTCTTCTGGATGAAGAGGGGGGAAAGGAAAGCAGAAAGAAAAGGGACGAGGCTGCTGCAGAGGGGCCACCAAAGACTCACAGCAGCACAGCCCGACCTGGGGCTCCCACTCAGGCCACGGGAACACTTTAAAACACCCAAGGAGCTGAAGAAGCACTTCTGCCTCTACGAGAGGCCTTGAATGCAGAAGGTGAAGCTGAGCTTCGGCGCTGGGAGAGGCTCTGCCTTCCCAGAAGCACAAGAACTGAGGCGACTCAGGTTTCCACCACCCCTCCGGAAGGGCGAAGCGGAGAGATCCTGCCACGGGCGCGGGGACGGCCCCGTCCCCTCCAACCCTGCTCCTCTGTTTGCAGCCCGTGCCCCGATGTCCTGCCTACCCCTCGGAGCTGGATTCTGCCCCTGTGCGATTACACCCCCGGAGCCACCCGAGGCGACATCGGTTAGTGCCAAAAACACTCACACGACACGTGGAAGCGAAAAGAAGGAAATAAAGACAAAAGCCAAGGAAGCAACACAAAGGACTCTCAGCGTGCCGGGAGCCGGTTAGCGCCGAGCCGCTCCACGTTATTTCGGGGCCAGGAGGAGGCAGCGGGTTGGTTGGATGGATCATGGGCATCATGGGCATGGCCTCGCAGAGGTGGGATGGCCGGGGACAGGCAGCGCACGCGGGGTTTGCCATGCCGGGGAAACGGCTGGGACTGGCGGGGCCGAGGCCCCTCTGACCCCGCGGCCGGCGCAGGCTGGATGGACGAGGCGCCTCCCGGGAGCGCGGCGAGCGGGGCTGTGCCCTGCGGAGGCGCGATGGGAGATGTGTGTTATGTGCCGAATGCTCCAAATGAACGGGGTAAGCGGCACTTACCTTTTCTCCCCCTTTCCACAGGTCTGCAAAGTGCAGACCCTCGCGGATCCCGCTCGGGCCAACGTGCCAGCATGCCCTCAGCTGGTGATGTCCCACCCACCACTGAAGACTGCCTAGAGGGGTACAATGCAAGTCTGGTTTCGGTTTTTTTTTAAACAAGGTTGCACCTTTTTGTAAAGTTTTCTGCCGGTCGTTCTTTATCAACAGCGGGCGCGGGGGGAAAAAGGCAACTCTACAAAAAGGTGCAAAGGCTGGGGGGAGAGGGGGGGATTCGGCTTACCCCTATCGGCAGGTTCCTCAATGGTGGGTGAGGCGAGACCAAGAGAGGGCATGCTGGGGGCCCACACCGAGCCAGGGAGGGCAATCCAGGGGTGCTCTGCACTTTGCAGGCCTGTGGAGAGAGAAAGAGCGACAGCGACGTTAGCGCGAGGCCGAGCGGCTCGGGACGCTCAGCGCACGACAGGACGGGACGGGACAGGAGGCACCTCGGCGAGTCCTAAACGTGGGCAGCACCGTCGACCTCGGGAGCTTTTGTGGACCAGGTGGAGCTCCAAGAGAAACTGCAGCACTGAGGCTACTCCAGGACGTGGATGTGCAGCCTGGAACGAGGCGCCGGCCACGAGGCCGCTCCCAAACCAGAAATGTTACACTGAACCAAAAGCACCGGGTTTGACTCCTGGAAACCCGCACACTTGGAAGCCAGGGTGGTTCAGGGAGCTCTTCTGAAAGCAGCGAGTTTAAAGACCGACGATGGCTGTGTCACTGACACGTGTGGATGGAGACACGGGATGCGTCGTAAGAGATGAGAACCAACGAGTGCCCCCAAGGGAGTCAGTGTCCATCCCCCGGGGGGCGCATGCTGGGGCACCTGTGCCCCGAGAAAGAGATGGAAAAGGCAAGAGCGAAGAACCGAGAGAGGGATCTCGGGGGGTGGGCAGAGCCAGACACAGCGAAAAGAAGAGGAGGTGGAAGAAAAGGGATGAAGTGACCACAGCAACACGTGGAAGCACAGACCAAGCAAGAACACACGGGCACTGCGTGCGCTCCCCGTGCCAGCGACGTCTCGGCTCCGCTGGGGGGTGGCAGCACAGACCCCCCCGACACGCAGACGACGGGTTGCGGCGCGGCGATGGCGCGACGGCACGCGAGACCGACGGGTCCTGCTGCGGAACCCCCTCCCGCCGGGCAAGGAGACCCTCCCCGCCCCGCCCGGTACGTACCAGTGACAAAACCTCCGCAACGCTTCCTAACTTGCCTAAACTCTGCCAGCCCGGCAAAGCTCAGCCCTGCCTTCGTCCTGCCCGAAGCGGAGCCGCCGCAGAGGCCCCGAAGCCTCAGGACGGACTCCATGGGCCCTAAGGCCGCTTTTCAAACGAGCAAGTTGGGGTAAACTCACACTTCCAGACACGTTTCTTCCCCCAGGGGCTTGCCTCCCAAAATCAGCGAAGGCCGGTGTGAAGTCTGGGCCTCGGGGCAGGATCCGGGGGTCGAGCGTTCGCAGCGGCAGTTTCGGCTGGTTGACCTGCACGGGGCAGAGCACACACAGGGCCCTTAGGGGGGCTGAGCTGCCCAGGCCCAGGCCCCCCCCCCAGCTCTGCTGAACCACAGCTCTCTGATTTAATGGCCAGATTCAAGCAAACCCTGCAAGTTTTACGCGTAAATAAGCGTTTAATTTCAAACACGTCTTCGGCAGTGACCGTGGAGGAAACAGGTGGGGTTCAGAAACATTTCAAGGCTGAGCAGGAGCTGTGGAGGATAAAATCATGGGGACAGGGGTCTGTCTTGGTTCAGGACCAAAAAGCTGCCACCTTTCCCCAAATCAATGGCTTTTGGGCTAAAAAGGCTCGTGGGCAACCAAGCCAAGGAACTCAAACACAGGCAGAGCAGTGAGAAGCAACCACAGGGAACTGGGAGGTGGAGGAAATAATTCTGGGAATAAAGCTGTGTTTGCCAATTTGCCTGGGAACGAAGCTCAGAGTGGAAATGTTTCTGCACACAAGGATCACCTGTATCCTGGAGTCCCAAGAGGGAATCCAGTGGTGCACGGAAGCCAGAGCTCCCCAGTGCCCAGGAGAGCAGGAGCAGGCCTTGGTGGCAGCACTGAAATCCCCAGTGTCACAGCCCAGACCCACAGCAGAGACAGTCAGCTCTGCAACGAGGCTTTGGAGAAATTCCAGAGCTGCCTGAGAACCGAGGCCTTGGAGATCTTTTATTAGATCAGCTCATAAACATGACACAACTGCTTCACATCAAAAAAAGGCTTTGCCCAGAAGCTTCTCTCTGCTTTTCAGCCACAGAACTGGCAGAAGCCACTGCCTGTCCTCTGGCCTTGTTTGGATGCTCAGCCCTTCATGGATGTTACATTTCAGTAACAGCCTGGTACGACTTAATCCAGCTAAAGACTATTCCACTTTTACTCATCTGTGCACATTCATCACAGGATTTTGTGTGTGACCAGCTAACTGCCCTTCCCACCAAAAGCCTGCACGGAAACAGCCTGTGATGGGCTCTCCCCTTGCTCCCAGCCCTGCACGTACCTGTTTGATGGGCTCTCCTCTCACCTTGTCCAGCACCACGTCGCTGATGGGAGGGAGCCCCTCCGGCCTCTGGACACAGGCCGGCATGAACTGGATGTCCAGCAGGAATTCCCGGTCGTACTGCTTCTTGCCCTCTGGGTCCAGGGGCTTCCACTGCTCTATAGGGAGAGAAAGGCCCTGAGATTCCCAGGAGACAAACCCAGGTTCTGGTAAACCCGAAGCAGGAGGTGCCTGGGAAATTTTCATTTATGTTCCTTTTGAGGAGGTGAATTCCCATGGCATTGAAGGGACAGGAACAGAGCCAGGCCCAGGGAGGCCACACATGGACCGGGTCACTAATTCCAGTTCTAACCCACGTGTCTAACCCTGGTTTTCACTCTTCCGTGGGATATGATGAAACAGGGACAATTCCCAGTTTTTGGGTGAAATTGCAGAAGTTAAAGTGGTTGGTCTGGTGTAAAAGGGAGTGATACACAGAGTCAAGGAGAGCAGTGCCTGGAACAAAAACAGCCCCTGAAAATGTGAAAACACGGAGCTGTGAACAACCCAGGCTGGAGACAACAGGGAAAACAAGAGGAAACAACCACAGGCCACAGTCTCAGAACTCCAACTTTCCACCTGTTTTTTTGCAGGGCTTTCTGGGTGTGGAAGATCCTGCCTGGTGCAAATCCCAGTGTAAACCTACAGGGAAACTCAGCATCTGGTGCCTGGAGATGGGATTCTCAGCAGTGGCCACACGGTTTGTTTGACACTGGGGAAGAAAACGCGTTTTATCTGACGGAAAACATCTGTGGGAGGTGGATCCCAGTGATGCCAGAGGGCTCAGCATTTCTCCAGCCCTTCAGGTATCCCTCGTTTCTTCCTTTCACGCCCTGAGCAGCAGCTCTGGCTCTCTGGGATCTCACCATCCCCATCCCACAGCAGCCACCAACAGGGGCTTATTCCAACGTTTGAGTAACTGGGAATGAAAACACACCGGCCTAATTCCAAATCCTGGCTCTCTGTGCAGTTTTATTGCTGCAGGGTTTGGGGATCAGGGGCGCAGAAGTGGTTTGCCTGCTCAGCTGCATCCCAGCTGCAACTCCGGCCCATTTGCCATGGAAAAGCTCCGACAGCAGCAACAAACAGTTCGGATGTAGTTTCCTTCTCCTGGGAAGTTCTCACTGGGCTGTTTCAACCCGAAGAGCAGCTGGGCAGCGTCACAGGAAGGATCCCCAACGTGGGGAGAGACCGGGATCAAACACCCAAATCCTCCAAAAGGCAAGAATTCCCCTTTTCAGAAAGGCTGAGCTGAAATCCAGGATCACTGCACAAGTCCAAGGGGTGTTGCTTTCCAGGATTGATCCACCCCCTCCAGCTGAGTGGAAGGACATCCACATCCAACTGGGATTGTTCTGACTGCATCAGTTCTGGGTTGATTAACTTCAGGAGGTGCTTGGCTGATGAGCTCTCAGGTACCCTGAGGGTGCTGAACTATCAGGAGGCCTCTGTGTTTCCTCCTGACGATACGATCGCCCTGAATTAATAAAACCAAAGCCCTCGAGGCCTTTGCCAGAACAAAGTGGTGCAGAGAGAACCACCCTGGGGTATCCCTTACTCCTTGTCCAGTGCCTGGTCCACCAGGTCCTTCCTGCTTGCCACTGAACTCTTCAATTTCTGGGCTCCTAAAAAATGACTATTTTAGTTGGAAGGAGCTTCACCCGAATGAGAAATGACTTAAAAATTGGCAGCAGCTGGGTCTTGAGGTCTCTCAGTGGGGTGAATTAACTGAAGTTCAGATCTATAAATTCAGTATCTTCATCATTGAAAGAAGAATCCTTAGATACCCTACACCCTAACCAGTGGAACAGTGCCTGGATTGGACACCACAAACTGTTTCTTTTCCTTACTCTTTGGGAAATCCAAAGATCCCTGCAAGCGTTCATCCAGGAAACGGAATCTTTAGGAACACACATATTCAAGAACACACATACTCATATTCAGGACCCAAGGAGCACTTTCCCATCTCTGATTTCAGAGGTGCATCGGTTTCCAGGGAATTTCCTGATGGTTCTCAGCCATCCGTCACAGGCACCAACTCACTGTCCCTTCCACACTGCTGCAGCCAAAACCCACACCCACAACACCTTCAAAGAACCAGGGGTTTTCCCTCCTCCTCACCATGGCCAGCAAGACAAAACCCATTCTCCCCTTGTGCTCCCCCAGGCCTCTCAGAGCCTGCTGGGCAGAGGATCCTGGCAGAGCTGGGCCAGAACCCTGAACCCCCTTCCAGCCCCCTCGGAACAACCTACCATCCACCCATCCATCCCTCCATCCCATCCATCCACCCATCCACCCATCCACCCATCCACCCATCCATCCATCCATCCATCCATCCATCCATCCATCCATCCATCCATCCATCCATCCATCCATCCACCCATCCATCCCTCCATCCATCCATCCATCCATCCATCCATCCCTCCATCCATCCATCCATCCATCCCTCCATCCCTCCATCCCACCCACAGGGTCAACCCCCACAGTGCCCCCAGCCCTCGGAGGGGGAAGGCAGAGGCAGGAGTGGGGCAGGGCTTACCTGGCTTGTAGTGGCACACGGGCCCCTCGCTGGAGCCCTCGGTGCAGCCCGAGGTGCCCTCGGTGCCCTCGCCCTCGGCGCCGCTCTCGGCCCCGTTCCGCACGGGCTCCACCTCCTGCTCCCCGTTCTCCTCCACGGCCTTCCCTGCCGCAGGCTCCGAGGGCTCCCTCTCCACCTGAGGCCCATGGCTCATCTTCTCCTGGTCGGATTCAAGTACTTTGTCCCCTGAAGGTTCCTCCTCCTCTTTAGGCTGGAGCACGGATGGAAGCAGAGGTTGAGTTAGGGGCACCCTGACAAATTCAGTGCGCATGAGATGGATGCAGCAGGAACACAAATGCACCTCACACAGGGATAGGGACCACCAAAGAGAGCCACAGAGTGATTGTTGGCTCATTCCCATGGATAACCCACCAATAATTAACGACTGGAAAGGCTCAGCCTGCCCCTGAAATCCTCACGGGACTGGATGGAAGGAACTGTCAAGCCATGAGAAATCCCAGCCTGGCAAGGCAACTGCTTTCCTCCTCTCCTACCATCCATGGTAAAGGGCTTGTTTTGGGGGATCCTCCCATTAAATGCCTGCTGTTAACTGGAGCAGATCCCGCTACGGAAGGTGAAGTGGGATACAGCCCTAATTCCAGCATCTCGGATCCAGGACAAAGCACCAAGAGCGTCCCTGGCTGTTCCTTTCCAGGCTCCCCAGGGACACAGCCATTCCCACGGCGGAGGAGTCGGAACGCTCCTCCGGGGAGAGACCCCAGCACACCTGAGCGCTGAGCGAAGGAGCACCAGAGGAGGCTCCCGATCCTTCTGCCTCCCTGCCCGAGGGCAGCACATCCTGAAGTGCCTTTTGCAGGTTTTGAAAGGGAATTCTCCGAAAAATTTGCACCAGTGGAACTTGGAGTGGGGCAGGCCCCAGCACACCTGAGAGGGAGGGTGAGGAACCCGAGGACGAAGCTGCTGGTGCAGCCCCAGCGATGGCCTTCGCTCTCCTCTGCCCCAGGTCTGGCCAAGAGCTGTTTCTGTCTCTGCACTGGGCAGTCTGAACGTCCCCTTTTTGACTCTCTTACCCCCCTCTGATCAATTCTACCCCCAGTCTGACCCAGGACATCAAACAATGAGCTCCTTCCTCAGATACCCCTACCAGGATGAGGGGGGGATGTTCTTTATCATCTAAATCACTCCTGAGGTGGTTTTGCCTGAGAACTTCCACATTATGCTTTCTCAGCTTCTCCATGAGCTGATCACCAGGAAAACCAACCTCTGGCCATGCCATCCTTGTGCAGAAGAACCTGCCTGATGTCAGGATGGTGGCCTGGGACCCACATGGGGTGGTGCTGAGGGATTCAAACCCAGCCCTCACTGGAGGGACAGCAGTGATGAGTTCCTGAACGCTGGGAGCCTGGTGGAAGTCCAGTGGAACCTTCTAGTGGAAGGTGTCCCTGCCCATGGCAGGAGGTGGAATGAGTCGGGCTTTAAGGTCCCTTCCAACCCAAACCACTCTGGGGTTTCTGTGAGTCCTCAAATCCACCAAGACCAAGGCAAACTGAAGAGCTTTAACAGGGAACAGACTAAAATCTCTTCTCAAAAGGATGCTGAGGAATAACAAAGCTCCTCCCCCAAACCCTGCCCAGGACCCCGTGAGACACCCAGGAAGCAACAGCTCCAGGAGAGCAGCTCCAGGAGAGCAGCACCCTCAGTGGCTCCGGCCCCTCTCACCTCCTCCTCCGCCTCCGTCACCTCCTCGCTGCCTTGGCTCCGCTCTTTTGGTTTCTTCCAGGTCTTTGGTGCAGTTGCAGCTGTTTGGGCTGCAATGGAATTGTGCATCTGTTAGAACACTGAGGGACACGGAGCTGGCCCTGGGGGATGTTCTTCCCTCTGCTGGGCCCGTCTGGAGAACGTGGCACTCACAGCCCTGGCTGCACCACTCCTGGTTTCACTGCAGCAGCACCGATCATGAGAACGGCATTAAAACACAGGAGGTTTTTTCCAAGTTGCTCATTCAAGCTCAAGTTGGCACTTGGAGTAGCCAAGTAGGGTCATTGCCAAGGGCACAAGGACCATGCGGGGCCAAAGGAAACCTCTGGAAAGGCAAGTGCTTTGAAACATCAGGTACTGGCTGGGAGGGGAGGTCGTTCTCAACAGATTCTTCTCAAGAATTATTATAAGAATTATAACATCATTATAACACTAAACATAAACAAGCCAAAATTTCCAGCATCTCTTCCAAAAGGACAACTCCTCCAATCCTGCAGCCCTGTTTCCAGCTGGATTTATATTTCAATTTAAAAGCAGGTTCACAACCCCACCATTAATCATCTCCCTGACTGACTGGGCCAAAGGAAACACCACAGAATATTCCCCAAACCAGCAGTGATTTACTCCACTCATTCCCTCCCAGAGGGTGAAAGAAACCACACAATGTCTTAAGGAGACAAACCCATTAATCCAATCTGCTCCCAATTTGCAGCAAGTGCTCCCAGCTCCGACTGGGATCCCAGGCACTCACATGCCCAGTTAAGAGTCAACGGGACTGATTTCGTGACTGAAGTTTAGTGCAAACAGATTTCCAGCTCCAGCCTTTGCTTTCCAGCAGAAACTGTGGAAAATCCCAGCGTGCACTTCCTTTATCACAGTAAGACACACTTTTGAAAGGCTCTTCCCCACGGATAAATAGGAGAAATTATTAACAGCCAACTTTGTTCCTAAGGGCAAGGAGGAAATGAGATCTGCTGCATTCCCACTACCCCAAAAGGTGCACGTGAGCCTTGGTGGCTTCTCCAGGGTGTTCCCTGTCTGGAGGGTGACCACGGAGCTGCAGACACACTGTGAATTCCCACGGGAAGCTCCACAGCCAGCACGGCCCCCCACCCCAAGTGCAACAGGAGCCATCCATAACTTCATGCTGAACACCCCGAAAGCAAAGGCCAATTCAAAAAAAAGTCTTATTTAAATCTTCCAACACCATCTGGTCATTCACAGAGCTGCTGGTTCAGCAGGAGCTGTAGAAACCACCCGGCTCTCCCGAGCTCCGAGTCCCGCCCGTCCCATCCATCCCCCGTGGAGAGGCTCGGAGAGCCCCGGCACGAATCCCGAATTTCCTGGGGCTCGAGGGAGGGGAGAGGAAGGGCCGAGCAGGCCTGGATTGCACGGATTGCAACAGGGCTTTGCCTCATGCAACAGGACCAGCCTCTACTGCAGGCACAGCCGAGATATTCCCACCATCCCGGGGGAAACCCGGCCCGGGGAAGGAGCAGGCGCTGATCCCTGGGATCCTTGAGCACGGATCTGAGCGAGGCTCCGCAGTTTCCCCCATCACAAACCTGCCGGAACTCAGGGAAAACGGAGCATTTCTCCAAAGCCAACCCGCTGTTCCCAGGCTGGACACGGGTGGCTTCTTCTCTGGTGACACTTCCACACTCGCAGGGGTTTCCCCACGGAGGGGTCACACCTGCACAGCAGCGACCCCGGCACTGCCCCAGCCAGCCAGGGGAGCTGATTCACCCCCAGTGTTTCACCTCACAGCACTTCACTCCCTCCAGCTCAGCCACGGAAATCCCTCCCAGGGGAAAACCAGCTCCCACTCTGGACCACACAGGAAGAAGCTCCGGGGTCACGGATCGGGGGCTGGCAAAGGCCTGGGCTGTTCCCTCCTCCGCTGGCACGGTGTTTCACGGGAGTGCTGCTCAAGAAGACATTTTTTCCACCTTCTTCTGGCAAAAGGAACCTCCGCAGAGGCCGAGGTCCTGCCCAGCCTCCTGAACGAGTCCTGCCTTCAATCCCACGGCTCCCATCGGCCGGTGGTTCCGCAGCCCAGGGTGGAGCTGCCTGGGAGGGTCTCCAGAGATCCCGGGAGACGTCGCTCCACTTCTCCCTCCTTAAAACAGCAGACACCGGGTTCCTGTTCCTCTGCTGAGATCTTGTTTCTGCTGCAGAATGGACCCAAAGGAGAATTTACACCACGGTGTGCTCAGGAAACAAGACGAGTTTAGGTGCTAACCCTCCCACAACCCAAATCCACGAGGACAACGGTGTTATCCATAGGAAAATGGAGTTTCAGCTGCGAGGCACCCCAGGAGCCACAGGGAAATCCAAAGGAATGTGCCCGCTTTGGCTCTTGGCACAGGAGGTCTCTGGACACTTCTGGTCTTCCTCTCAGTTCTCCGGTCCCCCAAGCTGAGCATCTTCACGTGCCCTCCAGCAGTTTAATCCCTGCCCAAAGCCGGGTCCATTTCTGCAGCATTCACAATTCCAGAGCTTGGTTTTGGCCCATCAGGTCACTCATTCCGTTGGAGAAGCAACACCAGCAAACCCAACCAACACCCTGAGATCCCTCTATCTCTGCTCCCAGAAACAGGGAGATAAGGAGCGACAACACGGATCTGCTTCAGGGCTGGAAAGGGGAACAAACCCCCATTCATTCCCAGACCACCCCACCAGCATTCCCAGTGGGAAGGGCCCCACTGGAGGAATCTGCTCGGCAGGCCTGGTGCCGTCTCAGCCCGTCTCTGCAGCTGCACCACGTTCCTGCACGGATCCTCTTCCCACAGGAGCTCCCCGGCAGGGAGGGCACAGCTCTTCCAGCGGGACAGGAGGCCTCTCCCCTCTGATGTGGTGCCAACAGAATTAATACCAGCTTGCAGATCTTTCCTTTTTCATCCACCATGCCATGAAAAACCAAAGCAAAGACCCAGCGAGGCCTTCCAGCTCACGGGGAACAAAATCTACTCCAGCAGCTACGGCGGCAAACCAAGGAACAGGCGACTCCTGATTTACGTTTCCTCCTCTCTGGGTTTGGTGCTGGAGATATTTCTCCAGGACAGTTCCAGCTGCTGCCCAAGGTGCTCCTTACAGCCCCCACTGCTCAGGCACGCTGGGAATCATCAGCACTTGGGCTCCTTTGTATTGGAACATGTCTCATGCACGAGCCCTGCAAGAAACAGCCCTTGGAATTCCATGTGTGGCTTCCCGTGTTCCAAGGAGCTCTGCCTGGGACAAACACCAGCCTCTGCCTGTCCTCCCTGTTCCCCAGCCGTGATCCCACGGTGACATCCGAGGCCTCAGAGCTCTGGGAGCACCTTGTCCTGCACAAATTCCACTCCACCAACACCACTGCTGGAGGACAAAGGTGTTGAAAAGTGAATGTGTTTTCTCTCCAGAGTCTGACGGAGCCAAAAATCCCAGTGTTGCTTCTCTGACCGCTGGAGTGAAGGTGTGTCCTGGAAAGCTCTTGAGGAACAGGCAGATCCCTTCATTCACCCCGGAAAAGCTGTTCCCTCTATCCCAAAATATGGGATACCCCTGTGCAGCTCCTGCCCTGCCAGGTCTGGGAGGAAGGTCCCATCCCAAAATTAGGCAGGCAGGTTATAACTATGGAAAGGGCAGGGGGAATTGCTGCAGCAAGGAGATTATTCCAAGAGGTCCCAGTGGTGTCCCAGCCATTCCAGGTGAGTTCCCTTTCGAGGGAAACCACTGGGATGATTTGTGGCTGCTCTGAAACAAAACCACGGCTCTGCTGAAACCCCCAAAGAAATATTGCTCCGAGGGCAGAGCTCGGGGCTGCAGCACGTGCTCCAGCAGCTTCCCTTACCCCAGTTTCCAGCCCAACCCCGGACACCAGGGAAAAGGCTCCAAGAAAAAAGAGTCCAAGAAAAGCACAGCAGGACCAGCCCCTGTNAGCATCTTCACGTGCCCTCCAGCAGTTTAATCCCTGCCCAAAGCCGGGTCCATTTCTGCAGCATTCACAATTCCAGAGCTTGGTTTTGGCCCATCAGGTCACTCATTCCGTTGGAGAAGCAACACCAGCAAACCCAACCAACACCCTGAGATCCCTCTATCTCTGCTCCCAGAAACAGGGAGATAAGGAGCGACAACACGGATCTGCTTCAGGGCTGGAAAGGGGAACAAACCCCCATTCATTCCCAGACCACCCCACCAGCATTCCCAGTGGGAAGGGCCCCACTGGAGGAATCTGCTCGGCAGGCCTGGTGCCGTCTCAGCCCGTCTCTGCAGCTGCACCACGTTCCTGCACGGATCCTCTTCCCACAGGAGCTCCCCGGCAGGGAGGGCACAGCTCTTCCAGCGGGACAGGAGGCCTCTCCCCTCTGATGTGGTGCCAACAGAATTAATACCAGCTTGCAGATCTTTCCTTTTTCATCCACCATGCCATGAAAAACCAAAGCAAAGACCCAGCGAGGCCTTCCAGCTCACGGGGAACAAAATCTACTCCAGCAGCTACGGCGGCAAACCAAGGAACAGGCGACTCCTGATTTACGTTTCCTCCTCTCTGGGTTTGGTGCTGGAGATATTTCTCCAGGACAGTTCCAGCTGCTGCCCAAGGTGCTCCTTACAGCCCCCACTGCTCAGGCACGCTGGGAATCATCAGCACTTGGGCTCCTTTGTATTGGAACACGTCTCATGCACGAGCCCTGCAAGAAACAGCCCTTGGAATTCCATGTGTGGCTTCCCGTGTTCCAAGGAGCTCTGCCTGGGACAAACACCAGCCTCTGCCTGTCCTCCCTGTTCCCCAGCCGTGATCCCACGGTGACATCCGAGGCCTCAGAGCTCTGGGAGCACCTTGTCCTGCACAAATTCCACTCCACCAACACCACTGCTGGAGGACAAAGGTGTTGAAAAGTGAATGTGTTTTCTCTCCAGAGTCTGACGGAGCCAAAAATCCCAGTGTTGCTTCTCTGACCGCTGGAGTGAAGGTGTGTCCTGGAAAGCTCTTGAGGAACAGGCAGATCCCTTCATTCACCCCGGAAAAGCTGTTCCCTCTATCCCAAAATATGGGATACCCCTGTGCAGCTCCTGCCCTGCCAGGTCTGGGAGGAAGGTCCCATCCCAAAATTAGGCAGGCAGGTTATAACTATGGAAAGGGCAGGGGGAATTGCTGCAGCAAGGAGATTATTCCAAGAGGTCCCAGTGGTGTCCCAGCCATTCCAGGTGAGTTCCCTTTCGAGGGAAACCACTGGGATGATTTGTGGCTGCTCTGAAACAAAACCACGGCTCTGCTGAAACCCCCAAAGAAATATTGCTCCGAGGGCAGAGCTCGGGGCTGCAGCACGTACTCCAGCAGCTTCCCTTACCCCAGTTTCCAGCCCAACCCCGGACACCAGGGAAAAGGCTCCAAGAAAAAAGAGTCCAAGAAAAGCACAGCAGGACCAGCCCCTGTCCCTGCTCTGAGGTTCAGCCCCTGATCTGCCAGTGCCTACGGCAGATCTGCAGCTCCCTGCTCCCGAATGAACGGGCAGCCTCAGATGAAGTTACTTCCTCTCTCCAGGAAAGAACTGGAAGATTACTCTCCAAAGAGGCCTGGCAGAGAAATGCAGCAGTTCTCGATCGTTAAATCAGGGGTAAAGCACAAAAAGCCACTTGGAGAGCTTTTTGCTTTCCTTGAAGCCCTGAGCTTTTAATAGAAATCTGAGTTTCAAGTCATCTTTTACATGACTTGAGAACTATTGCTCTCCCTGTTGCCAAAGCCAATGGCTTGGCTGATGTGTGCTGTGGAGCCTGATGACATTAGAGCATTAAAATTAATCTGGTGCATAATTAAAAGCCCCAAACACTGTAAGTTAATTTTTTTTAATTTAAAATCCAGGCCATTACAAAGCCAGCAATAACCCCACAAGCTGGAACCTGCCTGTGCAAAACCTTATTTACAGAGTCCCTTTTCTCTCCTTTGTAAGGAAATTAATTTGGGTTATGGAGTAGCTCAGACTGAAAGAACAACAAGTGCCAGAGCAGGGAAATGACCCGAGTGAAATAAAAACAGAGGATTAACAGGAAAAAACCCGTGGCTGGTGCAAGGAAGGGATCTGATCCCTTCCAGATATTGCATTTTACTTAAGATCAGCACCAACCTCAGCTCTGCGCTCGAGTTAAGCCAGAGCAGAGCCCGGCCTGGGACGTGCCCAGGCCACTCCCCACCTGTGGAAGGACAAACTGCAAAAGAACTGTTTTAAACGTTACTTTAAAAAAACACCAACAAACAAGCAAGACCCAAATCCCAACTGACTTCTTGCCCTTTTTTCCCCAACTCTACCAAGTCCCAAGGAACTTCAGTGACTCCAGGACGTGACCCATGAAATGCTGTGAGCACTCCGGGGTGCAGGGCAGCCACCTCTGCACCCCACAGCACACACAGGGAGCTGAGCCACGGAACGTCTTTTCCACAGTTTCATCTCCAGGAATTCCTGAAAAAAAGCCGTTTTCCCCAGAAAACACAGCCAAGAAGACAAGGGTGGTGTGTTAATCCATTAAATACCAGCCCCGGGATGTGACAGGGCTCAGACCAAGGCAGGGAACGACCCGCAGGAACAGGCTGGGTTTTCGAAGGAGCTGCACAAATTCCCATTTGCAGTGAATTTCAAACCGGAAAATTTCCATTTCAAATTGTAAATCTGTAAATTTTGCTCAGATGCTCCTTTTGCAGAGGAAAAGCAAAAGCATCGCTAAAAAAACGTTGGGCAGGTCAAGGTGTGGGACACTGGGGTGACACTGGTGGGACACTGCTGCGTGACTGGTATGGGACACTGGTGTGACACTGGTGGGACACTGGGGTGACACTGGTGGGACACTGCTGCGTGACTGGTATGGGACACTGGTGTGACTTTGGTCTGCGACTCTGGTGTGACCCTGGGACACTGGTATGGGACACTGGAGTGACACTGGGGTGGGACACTGGTCTATGGCACAGGTCTGTGACACTGGTCTGGGACACTGGTCTGTGACACACCGGGGTGCAACACAGGTCTGTGACACTGGTGTAACCCTGGTATGACACTGGTCTGTGACACTGGTATGTAACCCTGGTGTGACACTGGCCTGTGACACTGGGATGTAACCCTGGTGTGACACTGGTCTGTGACACTGGTGTGACACCGATGTAACCCTGGTGTGACACTGGTCTGTGACACTGGCTGCCCACTGTTTGGGAGAGCTTTGATGGTCCATTTCATGTCCCCACATGTGGTGACACCAGGACACATTCTTGTAGCTGGAAAAGACCCCACTCCACCATTTCTGGGAATTCACTGGCCCGGGAGGTTCATCCCGAGGGCTTCGGGGCCCAAGTGTTTATCAGGCTCACAAATCCAGGGCCACTGTCCTCGAAGCAGCCACTCCCCTTGGGGACAACAGGAGCTGTGGCTGCCCCACCCCTGGAAGTGTCCAAGGCCAGGTTGGACTGGGCTTGGAGCACCCTGGGCTGGTGGGAGGTGTCCCTGTCCACAGCAAGGGTGGGATGAGATGACCTTTAGGGTCCCTCCCAATCCAAACCATTCCATGATTCCATGCAGAGCTTTGTCCCCTGAATTCCCCCTCCGACAGCCCTGTGTGACATCGAGAGCAGAGCCCTGGGGGCTCACCCAGAGCCACCACCCCGGGACACACTCCCAGCCTGTGACCTCGTGAAGGTTACGAGGGTTTCGCCCCTGCAAACGAAGATCAGCGTTTCCAATCACAGCAATCGCGCAGCACCAGCAGGTTTTCCTTCTTCCCGTCGGAAGAAGAGCCCCCAGAGCCCCTTTCCTTCATCCTCCACATCCACCCACGGTGCCAACACCTACCTGGGACAGGACTCTTGCTCGAGTTCACGCTCGGAGCCTCCGTGCTCTCCTCCAGCTGCCCATCGGCTTCGGGCTCTTCCTTCTTGTCAGCCTCTTGCCCCTCTTCACTAAGAGCAGTTCTTGTGCCCTCCTCCCCTTCTAAATCCCCCTGGACGACAGGGAGGGCACTCGGAGATGGGGAAGGAGGCGGAGAAGGAGCCGTGGCAGGAGCGGCAGCCACGGCAGGCGGAG
>VWZF01000463.1:0-10548 GCA_013396755.1 Sclerurus mexicanus | reverse complement strand
GGCACTGGGAAGGGCACTGGGAAGGGCAGTGGGAAGAGCAGTGGGAAGAGCACTGGGAGACGATGGCACACGTTCCACCTCTGCCGGGAGCGCCTCGGGGGGCTCCGACTCCACAGTCAAGGGCACAGCTTCGGGCTGGGCACCGTCCGGCCCGCCCTGGGCAGCAGCTCCCGTGTCCTCAGCGCCAGCACCATCGTTAATCACGTTAATTAGGTGGCTGCTGGCGGCCCCCGGGGCGTCACCGCAGGGCTCGGCGCAGGGCTCGGCACCAGGGGGCTCCTCCACAGCCGGGGGCTCCGCCGGGGCCGCGGCGGCGCAGGGGGTGGCACTGGGGACAGGCACGGCCTCCTCTCTGGGGGAAGCCACTTCACGTTTCTCCTCTGGCTCAGCAGGGGCTTTGCTGGACACGGGGACAGCCGGAGCAGCAGCCGGAGCAGCAGCTGGAGCAGCAGCTGGAGAGGCTACACCGGGAGTGGCTACACTGGGAGCGGCAACACCGGGAGCGGCTACACCGGGAGCGGCAACACCGGGAGCGGCCGGGAGAGGCGACGGAGCAGGAGGAACTTCTGGAGGGGTGTCCACGGGGGTGGAGGCCTCAGGTGTCTGGCCAGCCTGGTCTTTCTTCTCCCCAGCAGGTTCTGGTCTGAGGACTGGAGAAGGCGGTTTTAATACTGGATCTGGTTTTGGCTTCTCTTCTGGGAAAGGATAAAAAGGCAACATTACAGAGAATCACAGAGTCACCGAATTAACCAGGTCGGAAAAGACCTTTGAGATCATCCAGTCCAACCCTGGCTCCGACCATGGTGCTTACCAGACCATGGCACTGGGTGCCACGTCAGGTCTCACCTTAAAAACCTGCAGGGACGATGAATCAACCACCTCCCCGGGCAGCCCATTTCAATTCCTGATCACTCTCTCCATAACAAATCTCTTCCCAATGGCCAACCTGAACCTCCCCGGGCACCAGTGTGCCAATCAACCCCCAAAATACTGTGCCCAGAGAACAACCACGTGCCCTGTGCTAACGCTGGGACTGGGGATGGACTTGACGAGACCGTCCCAGCCGTGGCCACCACGCCGCTCCCAGAGCTCTGCTGCAGCTCTGTGCTGCTTCCCACTTCTTTTCCACAAATCCTTCAGGATCCTGCAGGAACACCGAACTCCCTCAGGACACTGTCACACCAGCAGAAGGAATTCTGGAAAAGCCAGAGGCACAAACCCTGCTCTTCAGGTCAGGAAATCAAAGGCCACAGCCAACCCCAAACCATCCGAATTCAGGAAGAACTGAACAGCTTTGGTTTCCCTTGGGCTCTTCAGCAATGCTGGATTTCCATTTGGGGCTTATTCAACAGCTCAGCTGCAGGGAAAGGGTTTTCAAAGGAGAACCAAAGGGTTCTTGAAGAAGAACCAAAGGGTTTTTCTGGAGAACTAAAAGGGTTTCGTAGGAGAACCAGTTTTTGCAGGAGAACTAAACAGTTTTTGTAGGAGAATCAAAAAGTTTTTCTGGAGAACCAAAGGATTTTTGAAGGAGAACCAAAGGGTTTTTTGGAGAACCAAAGCGTTTTGCAGGAGAAGCCATCTGAAACTGCCTGGAAGATCAAATCCCACCTTTAGGAACAGCTGGAGCAATAACAAACTCCACTTCCAGCCGCTGGCAGCGGATCAGGGCCAAGGCAGTAATTTATCAAGTTAACGAGGCCCCCCCGGAGATGGCTCTGGATGAGGATGACAAGTGAGGAAAGAGGTGGGACAGAGTATCCCAACAGCTCTGGAGGCTCCATGGAAGGAAAAGGCCCCAGGAATGGGTTGAGAAAACTTGTCACCATTGCCCTCTGGAAGGGGCTTTGCAGAACTCATGGAACATTCCTGGCATTCACAGCCCCCCATAAACAACTGCCTGGATATTCTCTCCTGGAGTCAGGTGAGGATGCTCCAAAAAACAACCAAAAAAGGAATCTGAAGTGTTTAGAAAAGCATCCTGAGAGAAAAAACTCAGCAAAGATCCACAGCTGGGTCGGACTCCCTTCAAACCACACCTTGTCTGGCCACGGATCCGCGTGGTCGGTGCAGAATTCCAGGGGGAAAGTGGTCTGAGGGATTTTCAGAGAACAAAGAGCAGATTTGGCTCATGAGGAGCAAATCCGAACCTGAACCCCCACCCTGGAGAACAAACCCTGAGTTCCTGTTTCCCTCTGAGTGCTGGTGAGGGAACACCCAGGTCTGGCAGGTGGGACATTCTCCTCGGCTGGGGAGGGAGCAACCACCACAACTCATCCCAGCAGGATCGGATCCCTCCTCCTGAGCACGCCGGGATCGCTCCTCATGGAACGTTCCGACAGTGTTTACAGGAGCTCTGGGCTGTGCAGGAGCAAAGATCAAGAGATATTTTTTTAAATCTCCAGATGAATGCAACTTCTGGGACAATGACTCCCCGGAGATGCCGTCACCCTGGGCAGGACAGACCCTGCTGGTCCCTCCACGGGAGGGCTGGGCGGTGCCGGTGGCACGGGGCTGTGCATGAGGAAGGTCTCACTGGACACAGGGATCCATCCCTGCTCCCTGCTGTGTATCTGACAGAAACTGCTGGGCTCACTGCCACGCTTCCATCTCGGGAGGCGGCACCAGCACCAAGGCAGGGTCGGCAGGGGGGCTTTGGAGCTTCCCAGACTCCGGGAGGTGACGTTAATCTGTTTTCCACAATCCATGTTGCACGTTCTCCATGCCTGGCTTTGGAAGGAGGGTTAAAACAGGGACACCACCACTCCACACACGCCCTGAGCGTGTGCAGGTGCAGGAGCCGTGGGCAGCCCCAATCCCAGGCACTTCCAGCCCACTGCAGCTCCCGCTGGCCCGGCCTGCAGCCACGTTCCACACGCCCGGCCTTCGGCTTGACCTGGATTCTCCAGCAGTGTTCCCTGCCTCCAGCAGCCTGGCTGGCACAGACACAGCAGGGGCATCTACAGAAACAGCTCGTCCCTAAATAAGGTGATTTTCCCAGGTATTACAGCAGCAATTCCCATAGTTGGACCAGTGGAAGGTGTCCCTGCTCACGGCAGGGCTTTGGAATGGGATGAGCTTTATGGTCCCTCCAACCCAAACCACTTTGGGAATCTCTGATTCTGAGAAAGGCTAAATGCTTGTCTTTCAAAGGAAAAAACCCAAGGATATCAAATGCAATCCCAAATCCAGCCTTGGGAATGGCTTCAACAGCAAGCCCATGGCAGATCCAGGCAGGGAGGGCTGGCACAGGACACAGCCCAGCTCCTGCTCCGAGCCCAGGGAAGGGGCCAAACGCTGCTCCCGGTACCAACACCTGCACAGCCATCCCTGGACACCAGAGATATCCAAACACTCCCAGCCCAGGCTTCAACAGAGGAAAGCAGGGCGGAGGGAGAATGTGACCTGCAGGATGGACACGGTGGGGGGACTTCAGGGAAGCAGCAATGCTGGTTCTTACAAACACTTCAGCCATGAAACCCCATCTGTCACTGCTTCGACCTGGGAAACAAAAACCCCCAGCATGACAGGGAAGAACCAATTTGATACCCTGGCATGTATTTCTGGACAGATGAGCCCCCCTCAAGTTCAGTTTGGACATATTAATGGTGTCTGTTAACTAACGTTTCGTGGCTGACACCAGCCCTGCTCTGCCCCCCGGGCACGGCCCAGCGCCGGGTGCTGTTCCAGGGCTCTCCCTGCAGTGCTTACATAAACGTGCTCTTTGGCAATTTTTGGACTGGAACAAACGTTTGACTCTTTCTGGGACAGAATGGAGACAAACACAGGAAAGCTCAGTGGTGTTAAACCCCACTCAGGCCCTGATCTATATTTAAACCAGCACTGCCAGGGCTATGTAACTAAATAAACACACTTAGTTCCAGTTTGCTCCCAGTTCACAGAATATTCTGCATTGGAAGGGACCCACAAGGGTCATCGAGTCCAAATCCTGCCTCAGGAGGGATTAAGTTAACGAGAGAGGCAAGAGGAGTCTGTCTGTCCTGGAGATCCACATTTTCACACCCAGGGATGAAACTGTGCTGGAAGTTTCAGGGCCCAGAGCTGCAGGAGCTCCTGGAGCCGTGGCTCAGGGGGAGCTGGTGCCACGAGGAGCAGGGACTGGGACTCCGGCGTCCTGACGGGTCCCTCCAGCTGGAGATGCCCTGTGGCTTTCCAGCTCAGCATCGATTGTCTCCAGAGGGCATTTCACTGCCTGTACCTGGGGCCTTGGTGCCACCAGCACCCTGGAGTGCTCAGGGGATGCCCCCGGCAGCGAGAGTGATTGGCAGTGTTGGCAGAGGGGATGCAGGGCAGGAAGAGCAGCTGTGCCAGAGCTGGGCAGTGCCAGGCAGCACCAGCCTGTGAGCTCAGCCGGCACAGCCACAGTGGACTGAGGGTCACCAAAGCCACCCACCACCTGTGCAGGTGACAGGGACCAAGATCCAGCCAGAGCACAGCCCCACTGCCAGGGCAGATGGGACCAGACCGCCTCCAAAAGGTCCCCTGTCAGCCTTTTGCACCCCATTTCCAGACCCTGCAGCAGTTCAGAGACGTATCCCTGGAACTGGGAAACCCACGCTGGGGCCTAAAGGAGCAACATCTGCAGCAGATGGTTGAACCTGACCCCCATCAGAGCCAGGGGTGCTGCCCTTGGCCTCCCAGCAGGGCCCTGCTGCGGGTGGCACTGAGGACATCTGCAGCATCAGAGATCTTGGCTTTGCCTTCTCCTCCCACAGCTGTGCTTCTCTGGGGCTTGGCTTCCCTCTGGCAAAGTGACAGGATGAGAGGAAACAGCCTCAAGTTGTGCCGGGGGAGGTTTGGATTGGATATCAGGGGAAATTCCTTCGTGGAAAGGGTGGTCAGGGGCTGCCCAGAGCAGAATCACCATCCCTGGAGATGTTCAAAAGCCGTGGGGATGTGGCACTTGGGGACACGGGCCAGTGGTGACACGGCAGTGCCGAGGGAATGGTTGGACTCGCTGGTCCTGCAGGGCTTTTCCAACCTTAACAATTCCATGATTCTAAATGCTCTGAAACAAAAGGTCTCAGCAGGCTCCAAGCTCAAAGGCAACACTCAGGAGGACAAGCTGGCACTTCCCAACTTCCCTGCACAGGCTGCTCCAGGTGGAACCCTCGGGGGCTGTGATGCCAAGGATGGGCAGGGAGCAAAGAGTGCTGGCAGCTCTGTATCCCGCCAGCCAGCCTGGGCACAGCTCAGCAACCACAGCTCTGAAAGGCTGGGAGACTCCAGGGTGGGAAGAGCCTTGGAATGGTCCACTGGCCCTGCTGGGACAGTTCTCTGAAGAGCTTTAAAAGACCTCCCTTCCAGTGCCTCTCACAGAATATCCTGGGCTGGAAGGAGCCACCAGGATCAGCAGTTCCAACTCCTGCACAGGACAGCCCGAAGTCCCACCCTGTGCCTGAGACCACTGGCCAGGGAATTTCTTCTTAAGAAACCTTTTCCACCTGGGCCATTTTCACCAAGGTCAGCAGAACCTGCTCTGGGCTTTATGAGGCCCTTTGCACCCCAGTGGGTTATTTCCTCATGGATATTGCCCATTCCCGCAGGACAGGACACGGGAGCAGCTCTGGGGGAGCCAGAGGATGTTGTGGTTCTGTGCCATCCCTGTGGCTGATGAGCCGAAGGACCCAAAGCCTCTCTGGCTGAACATTTCCCTGAGAACACGCTGGTTCCAGCAGGGTGGCACGGGGGTGAGAGCAGCTCCACCCTTCTGTGTACTTTAACACAACATTTAGGACACAGAAGCTTGAAGACAATTATTTTTAACCAGTCTCACATTAGCAAATTCCAATTAATCCCCTTAGCAACACACTCCACATGTTCCAGTGGAGGGAGAGAAGTCCCTCCCCTCCTATTTCTGCTGCCTGCTTGTCTCCCTGCCAGAAATCTTCCAACTAACACACGGAAGGAGGGAGAAAATAACCCCCTGAAAATTATCCAGGAGGAAATGTCCATGGACCAACCTTGCTTGGAGGCCGTGGCTGCAGAGCTGGGGGTGCTGGCAGAGAGCTGGGGGGTCTCCACGGCCCCAAACGCTGCAGGGCTGGGCTCGGGGACCTGGCTGGGCACCTGCTGGGGGAAGGAAGGACAGAGGGGTGAGAATGAGCCTGGGAATGGGAAAACATGGAGCAAAGGCAGGGAAAATAGAGGAAAGATCCACGGGTTGGTTGGACACGTTCAAAAAGCACACGGGAAAGGGTGGGAAAGAGAGCAGGGAGAGGGGAAAGAACGGGCAGAGATGGCACAGCACAGCTGTCAACACACTTGGTTCTCCCAGGGCTTCTTCCAGGAGCAGCAGGAATTCTTTCCATGTAGGACACACACCAAGGCTCCTGGAGGACTCTGATTTAAGTGTCCAGGAGCAGCAGGAATGTTCTTCCATGTGGGACACACAAAAAGGCTCCTGGATCTCCCTGTGATTTGAGTTTCCAGGGGCAGCAGGAATGTTCTTCCATGTAGGACACATAAAAAGGCTCTTGGATCTCCCTGTGATTTGAGTCTCCAGGGGCAGCAGGAATGTCCTTCCATGTGGGACACACACCAGTGTTCCTGGAGGTCTCTGTGATTTGACTTCTCTTTTGGGACTCAGCTCCTTCCTCAACTGATCAGTTATTTCAACCAGCTCAGAGATTTAACATCTCTCTTACTTCCTTTCCGTGCATTTATCCGGAGCTGAGGAGTGTGGGAATGGATGGAGAGATGTCTCTCCCTGCACACACAACCCTTGTTCCCAGGAAAACCATACAGACTGGGGGGGCTGGATAAAAAATCCTGCAGGGCCACACGAGAGCGAAACCAACTGGGAGCAACTGAGGGAGAGCAGGAGGGGCTGATTCCCAAAGAACCCAGGGAGAGCCCGAGACTGGGTGGGAGAACAGAACTGCAGGACCAGCAAAGTCTGAAGGGAAACTGGAGGAACCCCAGCCTGTGGCAGAGAACTCCTGTTTTAATTAGCTCCCATCATTAATGGGCAAACATCTCACTTGTGCTATGAAGGTTTGATAAAATCTTTGTGTTTAATCTCAGAATGTAATGAAGACCCAATGACTGCACCAACCCCCTCGAACTCCAGGGTGAGACACGTTTGGGTGGACAGAGACAGGGCAAGGAAGCCACAAACCCCCTTGATTTCACACCAGGCACACAGAAAATGGGGCTCAATCTCCATTTCCCAATCCCAAGGAAAGCCAGGCAGTTCCCTGCTCACGTCTGCCCTCACCCACAAACTCCTCTGAACATCCACAGGGAGAGGGATTTTGAAACAATCCAAACCAGGGGAGAGCTCAAGACAGGGGTGTCTAATCCCTGCTTTCAGACAGGCTCTCTGAAATCCAAGAAACATTTATTTCCCCATAAAAAGAAACTCTCTGGCAACCTGCTCCTCTTTTCTTCCTTCCCATTTCCAGCTTTTTCAGCTGTTGCATCTGAACAGAGCAGGATAAGGAGGGAATTATCTCCAAGGCACTCATTTTCACCACTTTAGGGGGCCTGGGAAAAAGCACATCTGGAAAAATAAGACCCAAAATCTAAGCAGGGGTGAAGGGTCCAAGTTTTTATGGGGATTGCTCCTCTTCCAGGAACGAGCCTGATCAATCAGCTGGAGAAGGGAGGAAGAGCTTCATCCCAACTTCCAGCCAAAGGAAGGAAGCCAAAGAAGACCCAGCTTTACCCATGAGCAGGTTCCAAGAGCATTTTCCCCTCACCCTCAGTGGATCAGGATTTTCATTTTAGAGGAAATTCATGGATCAAATCAGTGGGGAAAAAAGGAGAACGTGATAAGACCCCCAAGAACTAAAGGAGAGCAGCGAACTGTGAGCCCAGAAACTCCGTGGACCAGGGACTGCATTTCCTTAAGAAATGCGGAAAAACCTCCTTCATTTGGGGAATGATGTTGCAGATGAATAAACGGCCCTTGTGCTGCAGAAGGGAGCACTGAGAGACTTCCTGGGGAAAAATCCCCCTGGGAATCCCCCTGGGATCGCTGAGGCTCCAAGGGCTGCTCTGGGTTATTCCATCCCCCCCCCAGAGACCCAGCACACACAAGCTCTGACAGCCTGGCAGGGATTCTCCAGGAAAACAAGAGCATTTACTCCTTCAAAAGTGATTTTCTGTGGGAGTCAGTGCTGAGGAAACACCGTTACCAGAGCCCAGTCCTGGGTTTTCTTCATCCTCCCGGCCAAAAGCACAGTGTGGCAAGGAAGTGCCCTGCCAGGAGCGGATGAATATTCCAGGTGCCTCCAGCTCCTCTGGCAGGAACCTGACAGCACATCCACTGCTAAAACCAAATGAAACCCCCGTGGAGGCGCTGGGAAAACTGCACCCGAAGCACCTCGGAGCAGGGGCTGCACAAAGCACAGCAGTGGCTCCAGGCGTGGGGCTCATCGGGGCACCTTCGGCAAAATTCCCAGGATTTTCTGGTGTTCAGCACAATTCCAAGAATTATTTGATGTTCAGCACTTAATCCACTGAGAGAAGAGGGTGATTCGGGCTTGGGTTGGTGACGCTTCAGGTCTTCTTTGAGTCCCAAAAGAGTTTTCTTTGAGTTAAAAAGTAATTTGAAATTAAAGTGGGAAAAAAGGAAAATTTGGAAACTGTTATTATTATGAAAGGGTTTTTCTTTCAGAGGTAGAATTTGGGACAGGGACTGGACAACAGCACTGGCTTCCTGCACTTGTGGAGGAAGTTTCTTCCTCTGTGCTTGGGACATCTGAGATTCCAGAATCACATGAAGAACTTCTGTGATCATTCAGTGTCACCCTAAAACCTCCCTGGACCGGAGTCACCTCGGTCAGAGGGTGAGACGACGCCTTGCCAAGGCCTGAGGTTGTGCATTCCCACCATTCCCACCCCCAGTGTCCCACCAGACCCCCGAGGAGCAGAGCTGGATCCCAAGGGCGTGGGACAAACCACAGCAACAGAACCCTCTGCCCCCAAAACCAGGAGCATCCCCCGAGCCAGGGCTGGGCACTGAGAATTCCCTGAATCCCCTGAGAATTCCAGACAGGAACCCCCACCCTGCAGCTCAGCCCTCAGCAGTTATTAAGGCACCATTTAATTCCATCCAGAATACTAAATGTGCTCCCAAGACTTGATTCAGGGGAGCTGTTGGGACAGTAACTTGGAATTTTCCTGGCTGAAGTGGGCCTAAACTTTCAGTCGTGTTACACTAATGAGCTTTTCCTGGGGAGCCCAATTCCAGAGCTCCTCTGTGACGACCACAAGTGGTTCCAAGCCCCTCATCCAGAGGCAGGCTGGATGTTAAACACGGGAATATTTGCACACCTGGGAGGAGGGGACTGCACAGCCCTGCCGTGCTCTGCATACAAATCACAGCTGATCACAATTCAGGCTCGTTAACCTCCTCTTGAAACGCATTTATTTCCTTCTGTTTGACTTAATTGCAGGGTCTTAAAATAGATTTCAGAAGGCAAGAAGTGCCCAGCGCGGGAACGCCACGGGAAGCGTGGCCGGTTCCAGCTCTTCCCACTTCCAGCAGGGAAGGTCTTCCAGCAGGAAGGAACGGGAAGAAGATCCCCCCAGGATTCCCAGTGTCTTCCCTTATGGAGAGAAGTCCAACCGGTGCCCTGTGGTTGTGCCCACGCTGCAGGAGCAGGAAGCAGGTGGGCAAGCACCAGGTGGTGCCTTCAGGTGACCGAAGGATTTAACTGTGCCTGGGAATGGCTGAAATCCATAGGGAATCTGAGGCCAGTGGTGCCAGTTCCACCTCCCGGCAAGGCTGTGCTCCTGCCCCAGCAGGGCCAGTCGGTGGGAAACCATTCCCACCCAGAGGGGATGGAAGGGATCAGCTCCAAACAGGCTGTTTCACCCACAAGCTGGCACAACTTGGGGCCTTGCACCAGGGAAGGACGTGGGAGAGGGAGGAATCTCTGCCCGGCACCAGCCAGGCTCTGGCACACAGACCCACCCACCCGGAGAACCTCCACGGCTTCCAATCAGGCCCCCGAGACCTGAAGGGCTCAGACTCAAAGGTGTGT
Organism: Sclerurus mexicanus; assembly: GCA_013396755.1. Classification (NCBI taxonomy): domain Eukaryota; kingdom Metazoa; phylum Chordata; class Aves; order Passeriformes; family Furnariidae; genus Sclerurus; species Sclerurus mexicanus. The sequence goes on along the minus strand of VWZF01000463.1, from coordinate 535 downwards.
GACAGGAGGGGATTGAGCAGCTCTGCAGAATGTCACTTTGGGATATTTATCATTTTTCCCCACAGGAGAGAAAGGTGTTTTGAGTCTGAACACACAGAGACCAAACCTGTGACAGAATTACCCCCGTTCTTTGAGGAAATTCCCAGGTTCTGGTCCCTCTGGTGACTCCAAGGCAGCACCACCAGGGCAGAATGCCTTCAGTGTGGGCAGAGATGCAGCTGCAGGTCTAAACCCAGCCACCTGTGTGACCTGGCCCTTCCTCGGGTGCATGGGACAGCAGAAACATCTCCCTTCCCACAGGTATTTCGGCTCCTCCTTTAACCCTGGAAGCCTTTACGAGCTCTGAAATCCAAGACCAGGCAGGGGGAAGTTGCAGCAGCTGCAGCTCCACGTGGACGGGCCACAGGTGGCAAAAACCAGCCAAACTTGGGATAAAACAACAATCCTTGAAGAACATTGATGGCTGAGGAGCATCTGAGGTGACGGGAGCTCAGGGGTTGGGGCTGGCCCAGGGAGGCGGAGGAGGAGGAGGAGG
>VWZF01000462.1:145751-159385 GCA_013396755.1 Sclerurus mexicanus | reverse complement strand
CTAATCTAAACCTACCTTCTTTCAGTTCGAAGCCATCCCCTCTTGTCCTGTCACTACACTACCTGATAAAAAAGCCTTCCCACCTTTTTGGAGGCCCCCCTTAAACACTTGAAGGTCTCCTCAGAGCCTTCTCCTCTCCAGATTGAACAACCTCAAATCTCTCATCTTTTCCACACAGGAGAGGTTCTGCAACCCTCTGGTCATCTCTGTGGCCCTCCTCTGGACCTGCTCCAACAGGATCATGTCTTTCTTATGCTGGGGGCTCCTCCAGTATGTCAGTCACCTTACAGAGCTTGCCAGCTTACTGATAGTGCACCTGATCCCACTGTCTGTGCCCCTGACAAAGACGTTAATTAAAACTAGTCCTAATACTGACCCCAGAAGTCACCACTCCTCTCCACCACGACACTGAGCCATTGACCACAACTCTTTGAGTGGGACCATTCAGTCAATTCCTTATCCACTGAGTGGTCCTCCTGTCAAATCCAGGTCTCTCAGGTTTAAAGTCAAGGATGTGCATGGAAGTATCAAATGCTTTGCACAAGCCCAATTAAATGACATTTCCTTATCCACCAATGCTATAACCTCATTGGAGGAGGCCAACAAGTTTGCCAGGTATAATATGCCCTTAGTGAAGTCATGTTGACCATCCTGTTGGTTATTCACATAATTAGACTCAATGAACAAGCTTTAGTGCTTTGATATACAAAACCAGTCTTTGAAGGCTCTGATCAATAATACATTGATCTCTTCTTTCCAGAAGAGATGAAAATCTAAGGTCTTAATTTCTTTGGGCTCTTAAATTTTCCATAAGGATTTCAGCACACATGGCAGTCTTTTGACCAAATTCCAATGCAGAGAATTGCAACTCCCATTGGATAAATTTCCCCTGCACTGAATTTTTTCTGTGCTTTTCCTTGTTGATTCATGTCAAAAGTGAGCATGAAGCAGCTATGCACTGGCATACAATTACCTTGTTCCTGTAGGGCACCAACAGTAACACCAGGAGCGCAAACGGTAGAGACCACTTTATTTCCAGCATGGCCACATCTGTGGGGATTTTGACAGCATAATGGCTTGGAGAAGCACACCTGCACAATATCTCCCAGATGCAGAAAATATTTCTGCACTGGCCTGACATGGGCTGTTATGGGGAGCTGAGGCAGAGAAAGACTGAAGCTGTGAAGTGAGTCTGATATTACTGATCTGGTGGCTTCAACACCTTTATAACTGAAGTCACAGCTGAAAATTCAGTTGCCTGTCTGGCTGATGGTCAGGGGAACAAGAGACTTTGGGTTTCCTCAGGTTCAGGTTGGAAGAGTGACTTACTCATCTCTGCCCTCATGCTTCTGCAAAATGAAAGCCCTTGGTCTGCATATAGGAAGAGTGCTAGAAATTCTGCAAAGTCTGATTTCACTGAGTGAATGGCAGTGGTTTTCCTGATTATTTATAGCTTCATCTAAACAGCCTGATCATTCCTTTGGCCTTCAGAAACCTCTTTTTCTGTGCATCCCCACCACACTACTTATTCTGTGCCAGAAGTTGGAAACAGTCTGGAGGACCATAGCAAGGATGACTAAAGGACTGGAAAAGATGCTTGGAATGTCAAGCTAAAGAATTTGGTTTGTTAGTCATTGAAAAAAAGAAGAGTGCCTGGACAGAGCTTGCAGGCATGGTGTTGAAGAGGGTGGTAACCCATTATCTATCACATCTATGAGGGAAAAAACAAGTACAAATGAGTTTAATGTGCAGCATAAGATAATTGGATTTGGAAAGCTTTCCCCCTCTGTGGGTCAGTGTCATGAAATCTCCAGGCAGAGTGCACATTTGTAACAGCTAGTTGAGCAGCTGTCCCCATTGAGTTTTTGTTTTGTACAAGGTCCTGCCTCAAAGGAGGCAGCCAGGGTGGATGTCTGTGAGCTTCTTCCAGCCCTGTTCTAACTGCAGTTGTGTGCTGCAGAGAGCATGTACAGAAGCCACCTAGCAATGTTGTTGGAACACTTAGGTATGGATCAACTTGTCAGTCAGGTCAGGTTGGCGTCAGATCAGTTTGCCTCTTGAAGTGCTCTCTGCCTTCAACTCTAAATTACAGAACATTTGTGTTTGGGTAGGCTTTTTTTATCATACACACCCTCCTGTTAGTGGTGCATCTCTTAGACTCAACTGTTGCAGACATTTGCAAAATCAACAGAAAGCTTTATGTTTCTGAACTTACTTCTCTGAACACTTTTTCAGAATTAAATGAATTCATATGATGCCACTGACTTCCATACTGTGCAACCTTTGCATCTTAATGAAATTGGATTCCCCATTTTGCATTTAATTTCAGTGTGTTCTGTGAGACTAAGTAGAACTTACTAGAAAATTGATTTTTTTCTAAATTATTTTTCTCTTGTTCATGTTTTCCATTTCTTCTCTGATTTCATGTTTCTCTGTGTTCTTGGCCTTAATTTTTCTAAGAACTGCTGACTGCTGTGCAGCATACATTTTTCTTGTATAAACACAGCTAGAATAGTGAAAGAAAAAGGGTAAAAGAGTATCTTCTTATTAATCAGGAGAGAACGTGTCCCCGGCAGCCTCTGTTCAATCTGAGCCTGACATGAAGGTTGATATAACAACTTGCAGTACTGATTTAAGTGCCACATCTGTTACTGAGAAATAAAAACCTAGTAAGTGAGCATCCCTACATGAAATGTTAACCCTTTTTTAAAGACCTGTTTACACATCTAAAAACTCAAAGGCATTTTTAGTGTGTAGATACCGATTTAGATGCAAATCAGCATAGACCTAGCTATGCTATTCAACCTATTGTGTTTTGCACTGAACATTGTTGTTCATATTGGCGATCATACTTGTGGCTATGTAGAACTATAATCCATAGATCTGTGAATTTGCACCTGTGGATGTGACTAAGCAATTCTCAGCTCTGGAGCATGATTTTCTTTTAAACAGACCTAATTCTCCAGATCCACATTGCTCAGTTTTGATGATTTAGCCTTCCAACATCATTCAGTGTGAACAAATTGAACAAATGTACCTTCTGATAAAACTGCCAGGACTCCTCCAAGGTTCTAATGCCTCTTCAGAATACTTAGAGAAAATTCAGTGGAAGTGAATTACAAGTGTGGAATTTCCACCTATGGTAGCCCGATATCTGTTGCACCTACAAGACATGAGAGCAGGTCCTGTCTTCACAAAATTGATGTGGGTTAGGTAAGAGTACTATAAGCCTAGATGCAGACATTACTTTGGGCTGAATTGCGTGTTTCAGGACAAGTCTGTACTTGCCTGACCCAAATCTAATGAAAATAAACTGAGCTTAAAATTAAGGGAGGACTGACTTTTGCTGTCTTTTGCACTGAAACAACTACATCAGGTTTTAAAACAACTTTGAAAGAAGACGAACTCTGCAGCCTTTAAGCTTCAATTTGTGTGATGTACAGACCAGAGAGAATAAAGAGCATCATTGTTCCCCTACCAGCTCTGATCCACACATCTCTTTCTTCACTTGTTATTCTCTGCTGGACCCATGAGGTCATCTCAGTTTAACTGTTCATTTGTGACTGCAATAATAATTTTTTAGAAGGTGTCACATATGGTGAAAATACCTGTCCTAATATTGTTAACAGCATGGTGAAAGACAGGCTGCTCACCTGGTCAGGGTGGAAAGGAGACCCTGCAAGTTCTGTTTTTCTTTTCTGAGCCTGATTTCAGTCTCATGTCTATTTGCCAGCATAATGTGACGTCAGATTTTCAAAACACTTGGAGAAGGGATTTGCACTTACAGCTGCACACTGATGAGTGTCCCTTCTGATTCCCCTCCCCCAGCTCATTAACATGCATGTCTTTCCTTATTAGTGTTCATCATTATGTGAACAGCTGGTAACTGTTCTGTTTTTCTTCTCATCAAAAAGAGGGTTTCACAGCCATGAGGAAAATTAGTATTAGGTACAAGCAATTTTTAATACTGACTCCAGGTCCATTAATTTTTTCATTATCGTTATCATCATCATCATGGCAAGGGTAGGCAGGTAGGCTGTGGGCCTGATTCTCATCTCACTGGGAGGAATACAAAGGGAGAGAAAGTCCTTTAAAGGCAGTAGGTTTACACCAATGCCAACTGGGGTAAGTGCAAATCAGGGTCTGACTCTCATTACATTTTTCATGGCTGCCTTTAAAATGTGAGTAGTTTCTCTTCCAAATCCATTTTAACTGTAATTAACTGTAATGAAGATTTTTTTTTTTCTGCTTGTATTCCGCAAACACATGCTCCACCAAAGACTTTAAATGACTCCTCTGGCTGCATATCTTATGATCAAGGTAGAAATTATTTCTGTCACGTATGTAAGGGGAAGATGAAAAAGTAAAAGATAATTGGTAACTAGGCATATTTGCTGGGGTTCCGACTTTGATTTTTTTCCTCAGTAGATGACTGGTTAAGATGGAATATGCATTTTTAGTGGATCATCATGACTGTATTCAGTACTGTGAGCAAGGACAGGTCAAAAGATATTGTGAACTATCTGAAATACTCTGTAATTTAGATTTCCACCTTTCAGATTGAAGACCATTTTGGAGTGCTATTTTGTCCTGGATTGTTTAATTATTTAGAAGAGTTATTATCTTTCCTGCTTCTCATCCAGCACATATTTTCTGTTTATTCTTCTCAATCCATAAGCCTAAAAACATATTTATTTATCATAGGAACCAGTAACAATATACTAAGGAACAATTTTTTCCCTGGTGTGGGAAGCTCAGTTTGGTAAGCTCTAGTAGAGAAAAGAGAACATAAGAGATGAACTTCTGTCTGACAGCACCAGTTCAACTCTTCCTTACTACAAGTGCCTTTACTATGGGGAAGTCTCCAGGAGTAATGTCTGGTGGAGATTTCCATATGAATAAGAGGTCTCATGCTATCTGGGATTAATTTTATTCTTTTTTTTTTAATAGTAAGAGTAACTAAAAATTGTAGCACCATATTCTATGTTGAACCCAACTGATAGCAGACTGTAAGTCAAAAAATTGTGGAAAAGAGCAAACATGAAGCATATTCTGTGCATATGTAAAATAAGTTTAAATGTTTCCTGAAAAATATGGAACTCTAAAGCTGTAATGTATGATCACTACAGATTAGACCAGTCTTAACTCTTTTTTCAGTGCAAAATAGTGAATAGCCTTGTCTTCAAACCAAAATCAGTATGTATCTGCAATTAAGTTAAAATATACCTTGATGCCACAGGTATAAGAAATCAGTTCATGGTTTACTTCTGTTCCCTCCATATCTTTCTCTGAATTATTATGCTGTCTTATTATTTTTCATTTGATTCTAATCTCCTATTCCAAAGAAAAGTAATTTAAAACAAATTGGTAGAATGGTTTTAAATTAACAGAAGTCTTTAACCAGTCAGATGACATGAAAATTAAGGAAATGCTGGTAACACAATGCCAAAAGATAAATAATGAAATTGGCTTTGAGTCTTGAATTATTTCCCTGTCTTCCAAATGAATAACATGCATACAGTGATTAATTGTCTGAGCAAAGCCAATGAGACACTACCGTCTTCTGCTTAGTTTTTCCCTGTAGGATCGCTTTTTCTTCTCTGGAGCTGTTTGTTCTCAGCCACTAGAGGGTGCTCAGATAGCAGTATTACTGAAAATTTATAAAGCCTCGTTTCAGGGATTTTTGGCTTCTGTGCAGCTAGCCGTGGCTTTAATTCTCGTGTTCCTACTTGTTTTGGCTGGTTTGTTTGCTTGTTTGTTTTCCCTCTGTCTCTTTATTTAGAGCTTCTGCAAGGTGAGAGGTTCCTGCTGAAGGAGTTAGCATTTCATCATCTTGATGTTATTTTAATGGCATTCGTCAGCACAACACAAATAGTCTCACTGCATCACTCCTCGCCTCATGGCCAAACATGACTTACTACTCCGCAAACGTGGATTCAGCATTAAACAGCAGCTCTTGGGTGATTAAAATAGATGCGGTAGAATCTAGGACCTCTTCAGGGTAAGCAAAGCTTTAGTCCTTGGCTCATGCCCTCCTCTGTCACCTTCCAAACATAAGTGTACATGTCTCCTCCAAACTTACCAACTTCCATTTCCCATGAGAGAAGTTCTGTGTCCTACACCTATTCACTTTGTCTTCCACACTAAAATGCCTAAGCAAATACAAAGAACTTTCATAAGCCTCATGCATGATGAGTGTTGCCACTCTTTGTAAGTACATTTCATTATGCTATGTCATGTTACCACCCTGTGTTAAAAACCTCCAATGGGTTGGAGCCTTTGTGGTGACTTTAGGAACTTTATGTGTGGACTCTTATACGTTCCAGGGACAAAGAGGAAATTTTACATAATTAGGAGAGCTGAACAGCTAGCAAACAGCCTCACAGATGAACTAGGCTTTAGCAGTAAATGAGCAATCTGTGGAAGATTAACTGCATACCTACACAGTGACAACAAAATGCAAACAACATTACATTTTTTTTTCCATTTCTGCTTCAGTCTACAAGATAGATCGAGAAAATGTAAAGAAGAGCTATTTAATTAAAAGTAGGTTTGGGACATTATAGCTGAAAAAAATAAGCCCACCTATTAGGGGTTTCCTGGAATGAAAGGGAAGGAAAGAGAGCACCTGATGGACAAGAAGAAAAGCACATATGACTGTAGGCCATTGGCAATTTTCAGAGATGGGTGAGGAAAAGGAGGTAAAGTCTCTGTAAACAAAGAGTTCAGGAAAAGTGCTTGACCACCATGTGGATACAGAACTGAGTGCCTTTGCTGTATACAGCTCTGCAGGAACATTGTGGATGAAATGGCTCCAGAGTGAGCCAGAGTTTTTACTTACTTGGGTTAAGAATATAATTTTTCAGGGACAAAAACGAGGAGTTTTTTTAGAATTTCAAGGAAGTCACTCCCTTTGATGACAGACTGTACCTCTGATTCTTTTCTCCATTGCCCTGTGCAGAACCACGTATCATGAGTTTCTTCAGGAAGGTTTATTGACCTTTTGCTGAAGCAAATGTATCTGTATAATGGTGGTCTTAGTAAGTACTAGCTGATGCTGAACTACTTGTACAAAGGAAGATGAGAAAACAATCCATCTGCCTTCTGTATTTTCTATCAGTCTTATTTCAGAGCCAGGTGAATGAAACAGCAGCAGTAGCTGCAGATAATGACCTTCTTGCAATGGACAGGAGTGTCATATGTATGCAGTTATATTAATTTCATTTTGGTCATCCTACTACTCTTGGTCATGAGACAAGATGAGCATGTGATGATGGTGAGATATGAGGAGGCAGAACTGCTTTGGGATAATTTTGCTCCCTTGGTTTTATTTGATCATTCCTTCTTTCCAATTGATCTTTTCTGTATTTAGAATCATACTTCTGATTGTGCTCAGTCAACTGAGCAATTGTGATTGCCCTGTGAGTGAAAGGTTACTGTCACTATTTACTCCTCCAGCAGTATGGGGGACTTGAATAGATGGGAATATCATCAGCCTTTAAAAGAACTGTTTGGTGGAATAGGGAGAAAGCATAAAGCAGAAACCTGATTTAAGGGGTCACTACTTAATTACAGGAAAATTAGGTAGAGAAAGCAAAAGCGTAGTCCATAATCTTGGAGGTAAGAGAAGAATGGTGAAAGAAGGCAATAGTCTGAAAAACTGTTATTGCTCAGGAAAAGGTTATTTGGAATAGAAAGCCAAGGTGTGTCCCTGTAGACAAGTGGGGCAAAGACCATAAACTGTGGGAGAGAAAATGCTCAAGAAGAGAAGAGGAAAAAGATACAGGGAAAGGAGAAGTAATAGGATAAATCTGGAAGTTTGAAGGGAAACTGAGGCAGAATAGTCTCTGCAAAAGCACATTTTAATGAAAATTAACGGGTACTGTCATACGTGTTTGGCAGCATGATTTTTTTTCTGGAGTTTGTTTCTTTCTTTAGCTGAAGTTGTGGTATTCATTATTATCTGAAATTACCCACTATGGAAAAATAATCATTCTCATACAATGCACTGAGAAACCCATTATGTCATTTTAAAGGTCAGATTTGAAAATGGATTTGAACTTGGTTTATTGATGTGAGCCTGAAAACATTGTACATGGTGATTTCTGTCTGCAGGTAAAGAATATTTTACATACCTGCGTTGTGGGTGAAAATTACCTGGGTCAGCAAACTAGTCGCAAAGAGTTGTGTATGGTTGCAAATGGTCTTGCACCCTGGATTTTTCTAGACTGTGTCATCCAGAAGTAGGCAGAACTGCCCTCTGACCTGCGATCTCATGCACTCATTCTGTTACCAGAATGGAGTTGAGAAAGAGTGGCAGCTTTCACACCCTTTGTCCTTGCATCAGCAGTTGTACTCAACTGAGTAGTGCCTTTGCTTTGTCTGTGACTTTTGCAAGGAGTGCTTTGCTTTTTGAGACCTCACAGTGTGTATGATATGACATTCCAGCCTTGGGGGCCTGTGAGCAAATCAGTCAGTCTGTGTCTCCTAGAGCGGAGGGAGCACATTCATCTGCTGTAAGCACAGCAGCTGATAGAGCCCAGGGTGCTCAGCCATCTTCCCAAGAAGGAAGCAGATACATAGTGTTACTACACAGTCATTCCACCCATGTACAGCAACCCAGCACGGTGGCAAGGAAGGCAGCAAATGGTTACCACCACTCCAGGAATTCATCCATACCCCTGCAGAATCTACTATCTGGATGAGCTGCAGGCTGCCACCAGGCTGGGAGTCCTTGGCTTGGCAGATAAGCATGCTGCCACTTTATGAGTAAAACTGTTGGTATGCAGCAAGCAGTTCGATGGCTCACATCTCCCACGTTTATCAATTTCAGGCTGTCTTCAGGACAGAGGTACCAAGGTAGGTGCTGTATATGGGGTCACTGCGCCTCTTTGTTCCTGCCCTTCCAGCATTATGCCTTGAACCTACTGCAGCCTTTTATACTCTCATTTGTCATGTGCAAAAGACTTCTCTTCCTTTTGTGCAGATATAATTTTAACACACCTCCTACCACAGCTGGAAAGAGAGACTAAGCTGTAGTGAAGACTCTTTGGTGCTTCTTGGAGGACACCAGGAGTTCTCTTCATTGCTTGTGGAAATAAGCAGATTGCACCTGTTGTACTAAAGACAGGACTGTGCAGCTGAGAGAAAAATGTATAGTTCTGCCACCAGCTCCTTGAAAAACTGGTATGTTTTATTATGCTCTTTATGATTTTTCCAAGTGTTGCTGCTTTTCAATTCCTCTGCTCTGGAAACTGTTTTTCTTCAAGCCTGACATAACTAGAGGGAACTTTGTAGACACCATTGAGACAAGTGTATATAAAGGATATAAAATTTTAATGTGACATGAAGTAGAATGGTTCAGTGACTTTTTTTCCGCCAACTGCTGGACCTAGCGAATCTTCACTATGTTTCTAAAATTAATTCACTTCAGCCATTCCTAGAGTAACTGGGTTTTTTATGTGTTTACACTAATCCATCCATATGTATAATATGCCAAGAAGAGGGTCAAACTTTCTAAACTGAGTCTGTAGATAGCCATGACTTGGACATCTGAATACCATTTTGCAGTGCAATGGCTCTGGGTTAGACACTATGACATGCAAGGGAAAGGATTCTTTTGCTGCCTCTGTCTCATTAGTTGTTCAGGAGTGACTGTGCAAGTTCATTGCATTATTGCAAAGAGATGAAAAAAATCAGATTATTTCTTTACAGTGGGCTGGGTAGTGGTTTCTTAGAGCAATAACACTGCAGAAGTTTCAAATGCACCTGTTAAAATATTTGTATTCTACCAGGTGCCAAAGTATTCCTTTGTAAACATTGTATTAACACATGTTTTGCACAGGCATATTGTCTTTTGTCCCAGAACGAATGAGATTTAAAAATGTCAGTGACTCACATGAAGTTTGTATTCATCATAGTTACCTTGGCATAAGCCCTGTGCCTGTCCATCCATGAATGAATGTCACACAAACACACAGTCTGTGATGTAATCATCATCTTTGACAAAGGATTGCTTACAACACCATCCTGCTGTGGAGTGCTCTAAGATAGTGGAATTCATGTTTGTGTGTTTGAAGTGTTACCCTGAGAGAATGCAGACACAGAATGATTCATGCCTCTTCCTTTTTTTGTGCCCCAACCAAGTAAAGGATTCTACCAAGTATTTGTAGCTCTTGAAAGTCATGCTCTTGCCTTTCCAGGATGGAAGATGTCTTTGGTAAGTACACAGCTTGCCAAAATGAGAAGAAGAATTGCCCTACAATGGCTAAGATTAATACTCCTAATACTATTTTATAGCAAAATTTATTTCATTGAATACTCAACAGCAAATTCCCAAAGCTATTAGTTACTGTTTGTTTGTGGGAGACAGTAAGGTAGAGAACTTTGCCTGAGCTACAGAATGTTTTTATTTTACACTGCTGTCCTATGCCTTACTTTTTTGAAGAACACAGCAGTGCAAGTCAGGAATTACTGTGTTTCTCTGAACTGTTTCTGAATTAGAGAATGTCCCTTTCTCTGATCCTATTAGTGTCATGGTTTATTACAGGGTCAGAAGTGGATCATATAGTCCATGAAAAGCCTTGTGCTGGTAGTGATAGAACAAAACATTGTCTTCACATGAACTTCACTAACAACGGGACCTGTCCTTAGCTGTTATAAAAACACTCAAGAGTGAGAAAATATCACCTGAAATACGTGGTGAAGTGTATGTTCCAGATTCTAGACAAAAAAAGCCTAGAATGCTCAATTCTGATAGATTGGCTCCTTGAATTGGGTGTTTCAGTATCTGTAGCTGTTCTTCACAGTGTTGTTTAGTATTCTCTTCTGATTTGCAGTAAGTCTAGAGAGAAGTGATGCCCCTTGTGAGTATCTGCCTTATGTGATGTTTGTGACTTTCTGGCTTGTAGTTTACAGATTTTGCTCTGCTGTTTTTATACTATTTTCATATTTAATTACTTTTTATTTACTTCATAAGAACATACAATAGTCCCATCAGACCGTCAGTTGAGGACACATTAACAATACATGGATTGTCTGTCAACCAGTGAACCACTCGAAAGCAAGACAAGAAGCTACTGTACATATCAACTGATGCAATTTATAACATCAGCTGATATGTATTTAAAATATTATGGCATTAACTGCATACAAAGATTACACTGTAAAAGATTAACTAGGGTAAATTAAATAATTGATACACTCTGAAGCCTATGGATAACAAGAGGATTAATGAAGGTTCCTGCAGCCTTTTACTCATACTAGCAGTCCCATCAAAGTCAAATGATATCAGCACTATCTGAAGTCTGCTGGAAACTCTTTGAACTGAGACCCCTCACTCTCCAGTGTGACCATTCCATTCCAGCCCCTTGTTTCTGCAGGCCAGGCTCAAGAAGTGGAACTGGGAGTGATTCAACAATTTTGGGCACTATTTTTGTTTGATTTTGGTCAAAAAGCCTATGGAGATGTGTGGCAGTGTGGGATTGAATCAACCCTTCATTTCCTCTGAAAACTTTTGAGACAGCAGTAAGCAGGGGAAAGCTTGGCAATACAATGTGTATCCAAGAACGAGGCACCTGAAATGCAGCATAAAGTCCACAGCTTTGTCAGGTTTATCTTCTATATAAAATGGCAGTAAATTGTTCAGGAATGAAAATCTATTACTATAGTTACTATTATTTGTTAACATTATTATTATTACTATTATTGAATGACACTTGCTCTCTGAAAAATGGTTCTTTCTTAGCCAGTGCCATAAGCAATTCTTTTTTGAGTATATATCACATGAAAAATCTCTGCCAGTCAGTGTCCTGTTCATCCAGCTGTGCTCTACCAGAGACTATTTGTTGGATATCTATTTGCCTCAGATTCTAACATCAATCCTTAATGATTTTTTTTTTCAGTTTGTCCTTGTGATGACCTGAAAACCTGAGGCGAGATTAAATCCAAGATAGCATATAAGGACTGAATTAAAAAAATAATGGAGAAATGCAGGGAAAGAACTGTATGGAAACTACAGAAAGTCTGTCTTGCTGTATCCAAAACTTAGTGCTGTGGGCACTTTTGAGCCCCTCTGTCCAGATGAGCACCCTTCCCTGATTGTGATGCTATGTCTGGATAAGACCCTTCTTCCTTCTGTTGCAAAGACAGCATGGCTGCACAGAATGGCAGGAGTAATTAGTTAGTATCTAATTTGTCTGTCTGGGGAAAGCAGGGTCCTAGGGCAGACTGCGATGCTTGCTTCTCTGACAATCATTTGAAAAAACTGGGCTAAGCTGATTCTGAGATTTTCAGTTGGCTGGTTGACACCTGACGCATGTGCAGAGGTGGTGAAGAAGAAAGGTTGTACCTCCTCTGTGACCATAACAGGGCTGCAGTCCCTTGTATCCAAGAACATGGCTGTGTGCAGCTGATGCTGTAGCAAACCTCCCATCCCATGCAGGACCAGGACCTTTGAGAGAAGGCCAAGGACGTGAGCTCCCAGACAACAGCTCTTGCAGATGTACACCCACAAAAGGATGGTTGTTCTGACCTGCTTTTGATGACATTTCAATATGTGCAGTGTCTAGGTTTTCTGGGAAGCTCAAGGATTGTGTTTGCTGACTGTGTGTCTTTTCCCTTAGAAGTAGGGCAGCTCTTCACCATCCCTAGCCTCAATCTGACATAACTTGCTGACCCACACTGGTTCTACTTCTCCTCTCTAGTACTAATTTTCTGCTCAGGTTCAGAGCATAGGGTTTGTTTTGTGTTGTGGTCAGTAGGGGGTTTTTTGTAGCTTTGGCTGGGCAGTTTCTATGACTTGACCATACTTGTCCCATAGCTCCCAGTCATCTTAATGGTGCTCTGCTTTTGTGACAACCATGTGGTCTCCACTACCTTATGTGCGTTTGACTTCTTTTTGAATAGGAATTGTTTTTTATGGTGGTGTTGGAATATCTTGTGGAGGTCTCTCATTGAGGCCTTGCATACCACCACAGAGCATTGACAATATGAATGAACTCAGCAGAAACAGCAATACTCCAAAAGGAAAAAACAGCCATTAGCTGTTTTTAAGGCATGAAGGAAAGAGTACTAAAGTGAGAGAGTCAAGACTGAAAATGTCATTCCCAAGATGATGCTTTCTGTCTTCTTCGTAATTGCTGTAAACTAGAACATCTCAAAGTTGAAAATAAGGTGTTCAAAGTATGTTCCTGGTCCCACCTCTGGCAGTTGAGATTTGTTCCAGATCATGGTCATGCTGTTTTCTCGCAACTCCAGGCAGTTTGTCTCCTCTCTCCTCGACTGTGAGGCTGGATTTTACCGGAGGATCCTGAAAGGCACCAGTAACGAGCTACCAGCTCCGGGAGTGGATTTACCACTCTCTCCCAAAGGCTGTGTAACTTAGCATACGGAACCATTCCAGGCTCGGACCACCTGGTTCGCCGTACTTTCGCCGGGCGCTTTCCCCCATTACTACATGTTTCCGATCAAGGACGACAATGATCGGTACGGGGCACAGGCAAGGGGGGACTCCGGGTGACCAGGATAACCCTGAGGAAGCCCTTTTGCGCTCCTTCACCACTGGAGCCTCGGAGGCGAAACTCATCTTCTTGGAGCGCTTCCAGCACGGCGGGGCCGGGCGCGGGACGGCGGCG
>VWZF01000462.1:40287-137148 GCA_013396755.1 Sclerurus mexicanus | reverse complement strand
CCCCCCCAACACAAAATGATCCTATGTCACTTACAATATATGGCTTATCTAAACCTTACCTTTAAACTCTATCTTATCTGTATTTATTTGGGGTGAGGTCAGTGTTACATTTTTTTTGGTATTTTCTTCTACTTTCCTTGATGAAAAGATCTGAACTCTTTAGAGTCTTGAGATATGTTCGTCCCATCCTTCTCACACTGGTTAGGAGTAACCATTCAGCAGTTCTGGGGGGTGTGTGTGTGTGTGTGTTTCTTTGTGGATCTTTAAAGTTTGGTTACTAATATCTACAGGTTGCCTGACAAAGATCTCAAGTGGACTTAAGTATTAGAAGAGGCATCTGCACCCTGATTTGGAAAAGGACCCCCAGTTTCTGATGCCCAGCCATATGCTCTGTTACTAAGGTACTTGGGCAGAAGCACTCAATTATAAAACAGACATTCCTTTCCCATGTTCCCTCTTTAATAAGGCCAAATACTATTAAAACAAAGAGTATTAATATATCAAACCCTACATCAGCTTTAAATAAAGGTACAAGCCATTTAGCTTACATCACTGAAGCATAACCTTGAGCATGAAAATATGCTGACTGTATAAAAGCTGATTGACCTTTTGCTCAACTGTTGCTGGTTCTGAAGTGCAACAGAACCAGCTGTTTAGCAAGAAGTAAACAGTTTCTTGGACACTTCCATGGGGATTCAAAAAGATTAAAAAAGTTTACCCTATCTATGTTTACAAACACATCTTTTAATTATGGCCAAATCTTAAGCAGCAGTGTGTGACTAGATCTGCTTTTCTTGAACATCTTGAGACTACAGCATTAGCCAAACTTAAAAGACTACAACAACAGACAACTTTCAAAGCTCTTGTTGCTAACATGTAAGCTAGGTGGAAAAAATTCCAAAACCATCTGCAGTCTTCTATTCATTACTTCATCCTATTTTCCTTCTTGAAATTACAAGAACAGAAGTTGTAATAGTTTGATTCTTCTTATGCTGTGTTCTTTGTGGAAGAAAAGAATCTCTCTTGATCAGTCACAACAGGAGTAGGTTTTTGTCAGTTTTCAGGTTTTTCTATAGGAAAATAATTATTAGAAGCAAAGCTCAGAAATAATACATGGGGCAGTATCTCTTACCAACATTGTTCTGGGTTAAGTTCCAAGTGGAAGTATTGGGGTGAGTGTATCCTTCTCAAAATGTCAGGAACCTATCTTTAAATTACTTTTTTTTCCCCTAAATCTGGGGGTACATGTAAATTAATGCAGCTGCAAAATACAAAGTAGAGAGCCTTGAGAAATCCAGGTACTGAGAGAGTCTCATCAGGTCCATGGGTCCTGATGCCATAAGGACACATGCAGCCAGAAGTATTGCCTTGATTTCAAATACAGTTCTTCTCTTTAAAGCAGGATCATGTTTAAGAAAGATCCCTGTACTTCTTGTTTTGTTTGAAGTGTACTACTGTTTGACTGTTTGCTACTAAGTTCTGTAGCACATAAAACATACCAAACAAGACATCTCTTGAACATAGCTCAGGCAGAAAATATTCTGCAGACCAAAAAGTCTTGAAATATGTGTACAGTGTAGAGCCTTCTTAATTTAGGCTAGCTGTTCTCTAAGAGCTGCTGGCCCAAATAACTCTTACCATAAAGGAAATTGCTAGTATGGAAGTGCTCTTCTATGACTAAGCCCAGACATCTTAAATGAATACACTAAAAGGACTTTTACAAAGACTTGCTGCTCTTTATCTGACCTTTCCATACCTCCTTCAAATGATGCAGGTAAACTTGAACAAGCCCTGTAGTTATGCTTTTAAGCAGAGCTAGACAGAAGAAATGTTACAGAACAGATAAAACCATTTCTTCACAAAAAACTTAAAGCACTTGGCAAAGATAAGCCTGGTGGATTAAAATTACTTCACATTGAGTCACACAGCATTCTGGACTTCCAAAACTGTTCTGGATGATGTGCATTTATATCATTAAATATAAAATATGCACAGACATATAGGAAAAGTGTTGGAAGTTTGTAAGAGAACAATAAGCCTCAGCCATTTCATCACTGAAAGTCAACAGTGTCCCAGGACCCCTCTAAGTTCTCCAGTAAAAAGTCGGAACATTTGCTTTCAGTGCCCAAAGCAACAAGCAGTTTTAAGTAAACTGACCATTCTTAGCATCTGTTTCCCAGTTTTTACTGTTTGCTACATACAAAATGAGGCTGAAGTTCTACCTTCTGATGAGCTTGATGTGGATCTTTTGACAGTTTCTAATACTCCATGATTGTGCTGGATGCAGAGGAAAGGGTTTTAAAAGAAAACTGACCACACAGCTGAAAGGCGTAATGCAAGCTGAGAAGTCGTGCCATATACCCCGGGGGAACAGTGCCTGTTCTTGGCATGCAGGATATACGTTTGAATTCCTGCAGCTGAGAATGTTTAATGATCAGGAGGGTGTGAGACAGAAACTGGACACATAGTTTCCCATTCTTGTCTTTCAGGTGAGGAATAATCTAGTCTTCTATCATACTTTAAGTAGTGGTTTAGGCAACAGAGTAATTGAGCAGGTTGAACTAAATATATGTGCATAATCTACAGGAAGGATAAGGGAGGCAAGACTACCAAACACCTCTGTTAGAATTTCTTTCAGCTGGTTTGAGTGCCCCCTCTGTGCCCTGGATATCTATCACTTTGAGATAATGAGCTTGCCCTTTTTGCTGTAATGAACATTTAAATACCTGATTATCAAAATGATTCCTGTTCCTGGTGGGGATCCTTCACCTTCTCCAGGAATTTTTTTATTTCGGACAGGTTGCTGTATTTCTTCTACATCCATGGGTTCCTAGGTAAGGTAGTTGTACCAAGCTGGATCCTACAGCATAGGCACTCCTGAAGTGAGGAGTAATGCAAGTCCATATTTGCAATAATTTGGCAATGCCCTGTAAAATAGTCATTACTTTGCTAGCAGATCTCAGTGTCTATCTCAGCCCTAACTCAGCCCTAGTTAAGGTTTTTCAGTATAGCCCGAAGTGTTTGTAAAATTTGTAGAATTGTGTTTACTGTACGTGTAACTCTTCTATAATTGCCTTCAGCAAAGGCTAACTGTGTGGCTCCTAGAAAAAAGCAAGTGAAGTGTTTTATGGTGTAGCAGAGTTTAGCTGTCTTAAGTGTGTCTTGTCATGGTAACTAAACCCAGGATTATGGCTTCAGAAAATCGATAATCACATTTGCCAATGTAAATATGAAAGCACAGAGCATTGTGAAAGGCAGCCTGTGCGTTTGAAGTAGTTGAGGGCATGAGCTTACAGTGACAATGGCCAACTGATGATTTCCTGTGTGGTACTATCTCCCTCTGGCACTGATCCATAGGTGCATTACTATTCCACTAAGTTAGCAGTCTGGCAGGGCAGAAACACAACAACTGACTGTCCTGTTGCTTTTCTGAGGGCATCTTCTTTGGGGCACTTTCACAGGCCATAAAGTACAATGAGCTCATTCTACAGAATCTTCCACAACTCTCCGAAAACACTGATGCTCTTGGCTTGTGAAACTCGAGTCACCTTTCCTTCTATGTGAGGAAGAAGTGCTGTCGAAAGATACATTATTAATTCTGAGTAAGGTGACGTGCTGTACAGCTTTTTGGAGTTAGTGTCTACTGCAGGTAGCTTTCTTCACTTGAGAGGACCATTAGTCCATTTGCTCGTGAACTTTATCTTTCCCTTTCAGGTCAGCCATTTATGTCAACCACAGCTTCAGCCTTCACCATCCAATTATTTATAAATGTCTTTTTCACCCATGTTGTCAGCTATAAAAGAACAAAATGTATTAGAGACTGGCTGTTCCTTTGGATTACCTCTGACTTTGTGAATAGAGAGGTGCTCTGGAGAATAGTAAAAAAAAAATCTCTGTATATCTCTACACACTGATTTGTCTATCCAGTGCCAACTAATTCATACCTTGAATATAGAACAGGTGGAGTGGAGATCTATGCTCAGAAACCCCTCAGCTAAATGGTACTACTTTAGAATCAGTTTCAATATTGAACTATTAATAATGTGAATTACTCACTTTGAAAATGCAGAACTAATTTTGATGTAGACTTACTATTAATTGACCTCTTGCCCTGCATTCATTCTGCATCTGAAGAGGCAGCTTTCTTTCTAACAGAATGGGAAAACTGGACCAACATCAGTTGGTTTCATAGCGTGGAAGAGTGGAGCAGAGGTCTGGGCCAGATCATTGCAAAGATCTGAACCACCTGGACTCCAGCACACAGAATTCAGAGAATGCAGCCAAGTGTGAGCATTTAAATAAGAATTCCAAAGAAACAGCAGTTAGCTGAGAAGGTCTGCATTAGTAGGGTCAGCAGTGTCCTCTGCTGAAATGGGAGGAATGGAGTAGTGAAGCAGTGTAGCTATTAGAAATCAAGGTATTCAACATCTGTTTGTAAGCCTAGGACAAACTGCTCAGAGCCAGTTTGCATATAGAGCTGTAACCTGTTAGATTTAATTACTATTTATTTGTTTATATTTGGAGGAGTGAGGTCTGATTTCTATTTCATTACATGCATGTTTTAATCAAGCAGTGATATACTTATCAGTGGCATATCTCTCAGTGCTTTTAAAAAATCAGTTTAATTGACTGTAGAATTGGGCATGAGGGCTCTGGTGTTAGCTTTGGAGCTGCTTCCAGCAGTCAATTTTCCCATTGCTCTTAGGTCAGCCATTTTGCCACAGAGATATTGAGAGATGTCTTCCTCTTCCCCTGTTGCAGATTTAGAAGGCTGTCTGAAGGCACTGTTAACTTGAATGTTGTCAGTGCTCATCATTCTCCTGCAGTTTTGTTTAATAATAATTTTGTCCATTATGAAATGCAGTTTATCAAGCCATTGTGCTAGACAGAAAGCCAATAAATCTCTTTTAGAAAAGGAGAGGGAAAATGAAACTTTCACTTTTTGTGTGCTCTTTTCCAAAGTTAATCAAATTTCTTTTGAGACTCCAGGGTAGGTGGTGGTGTGATGGCTAAAATGTTTTCTGGAGATGAGTCAGTCAGGCTTAAGTCTCTGTTGTGAAAGAGTCTAAAGAGGTTCTCTCATGTGAGTACCTGACTTCCTGGACTGTTGGCTATTGTGGGTTTCTCTTCCTCTTGCCTCTGAGGCCACTTCCTTGAAATGCATGTGTTCCAAAGAGTACTGAGAGACGAATCACTACTTTCTCCTTGTCACAAAGACATATGTTTCTTAAACAGCTGTTTAATTATATTGTGAAATAACATAAGCTTTTGGGAAAATGTGGTTATATTCCATTTCAGAATAAAGCTATTCCCATGTGTTAAATGGTTAGGGCTGTGTTAGTGTTCCAAGCATCGTGGGGAGTTGTAGAAGAAGTGAGTAACAGCCATGATGGACACCTTGCCATGGCCTTGTTTCAGGCTGCTTCATTTCAAAATTTTAGAATCCTTACATTCTCATGGTCATGTCGTGGTGGGCTGCAGCTGCTGGACAGCCCTCCATCCCCATGGAGCTCTGGACGGCAGCAGCAGTGTGCTAGTGGAAACCTGGGAAATCTTTGGCTGCCTTTGTTGCAAAGGTTTGTGCAGGCATAAAAAAGGTCAGCTGAAGTACTATGACAGTGTGGTGGATGAGATGGATGAAATGAAGATCTGAGGTGGGCTAGGCAGTGAGACATCTTTGTTCAAATGGGAAAGAAGTGATCAACCTAGCCTAAACTGGACTGGTTGTGGAAGAGGCATCTGTTGTGGGCTGGAGGAGGTCAGGACAGAGAGTTGTGCCAAAGAGAGTGGGGATGAAAGGGCAAGTGAGAGTAGAGAGGTATTTTTGGGGGTGGGGGGGAAGGTTTGGTTTGGTAGCACAGGATGCCTTTGACACTAGTAAGTCTTGAGGAGTTGCGATGTCTCACTCTAGTGATTTCTGTCCAGATCTTAAAATAGCTGCACAACAAAAATGTATCTTAACTCTCAGTGCTGAGTGCTAAACATCAGATTCACTGATGCAACAGGAAATGCCTAGATGGTGTTTTGTGTACAAAGCTGTAGTAATGTATCCACTGCTGCCGAAAGTAATTTAATAGTCTGTGCTTTTCTCTGTTTTGTTAACGATCCCATCACAAGAGCAGAGAACTTCTTCTAAGTCTTGCAATTAAACAGAAGATTCACATGGTGTATTAGCTGTCTGGGTCTGGTGCATGGTAATGAATTTAATCTTATTGGTAGATTTTTCTTTCAAATGTGATTTTGTATAAATATTGTCACTTTATTTGGTGCAACTGTTTCTTTGACGCATTCTGGCATTTTTCTCATTTCCATATGACAGAGCTTTTACTCCTCTGGTCCTTTAGCATAACTCAGGACTCTGGTCCTGAGCAGCATAACTTTTTTCTCATACCACTAGTGGGTTAATAAAAGGTGTTTATAGATATTACTGATGACTCACACTCAAGAGTTGTGCAAGCCTTAAAAATAATATAGTTAACATTTTGTCATTTTAAGTTACATTCTGTGTAAATTGGTGTTAGAGATAGCAGATTTTTTTCCTTCAAGTTGATGAAAGTGAAATATAAATTTATCAACAGGAGAACCAGTGGAACTGATCAGTCCCCCTGAACCAGAAAGAGTGTCTGTTTGCAGGTGCACATTAACTAGAACAGCCGATGCATATACAGATCTCTTTTGGCCCTTTGGCATTTTAGTGGCTGAGGGACTATCCATACAGTTCAAGGAGTTCAGTAATGAACTGTCTTCAAAGAAAGGAATCTTTTTCATGGGTTCCACAAGAGGCTATTTTTAGATCAAGGATTTTTTTGCCCCCTTATAGCTATAAGACATCCGTGACCTTGCCTTATATTTGAAAAATCTGCTGTGCTGAAAGCAGAAGGTCCATCCTTTCATTTTTGCTTTATTGTTATTTTTTGTTTGGTTGCAAATATCTGAAAATCTGCAGATAGTTTAGAGCTGAAAAGGGCTGTGTATTTCTGTAGCTCACATGTAAAGTCTTAGCAGAGAACAGTTTTCCTGCATGGTTGATGCAGATGGTTGCCTGTCAAAGATGACCCTTAATCACCATGCTCTCAGCTTATTCTCTGATGTCAATACATAATGCAGTTTGCCTATCCAAATGTACATTTACAAAATGGTGTATTATGAGACATGTATGGGTTTTGTTCTATAGCATGTTAAATGGCAAATGAGTAAAGAATGTGTTCAACATACCCTTTGTTTTATTTGAGAACACGTGTAGTATTGCTGCACAGGATCCACTGGAATAAAATGAAAGAAAATGGAGGCAGCTTGCAAGGTTTTTCTGTTTGTGTTGCTGATGTTGTAAAACGCATACTAGATATATATGACAATTTTTGAGTTTGGGCTGGAGAGATACTCCTACAAGATATTGTCATCAAGCAGATTTAGGAATATCTCAGTGGAAAAGAGCAGCCATAAAGTTCTGTGCACTTCAGAAATTTTTAAGAGGGAGATCAGGTTAACTCTGATTGTCCACACACATTGTAAGAATGTTTAACAGAGCTAGCTTTCTAACCAAATAGAGCTAACCTAACAGAAGATGAAGAAGAGGAACATGATTATTTTTTAGCGTGTTTACCAATTAGTACTCTGGAATTTTAATGTATTGCTTCTTGTCATTGAAGAAAGAGGAGCATTTTATTTCAAAATCTGATGAAAGAGCTTAGAATAAAAATAGTAAGGGCTTGGTATCATTTTGCACTTCCATCTGCAGTGCAGAAATGTGAAATTCATACATGTAGTCTGGTAGGCCAAATTCTGAAGTCACCATTTGATATGTTAGCATGAAATCTGGCTTCCGGAAAGACTGCACTGACATCAGTGAGATGAAGATCTGCCCTTTCTCAGATCGGCAGTTGGCAAAAGCCTTTTCAAATTCTTTGAACATATCCCCACATTTTAGTTTTAATTCAATAAAATAAATAGTTGGGCCCTGATAGGTCCTGTTCTGGTAAAGGTGCTATCAAGGACCAAAACAGCTGGCATTATGTCTTGCACACAGCCCTTAGTTATTTTAGCTGTGGTTGGACTGGGCAGTGCTGCTTCTCAGAATGGTTCATTCCTACCTCTCCCTGATAAGTGTTCAACATTTCTTGATGTGTGAAGTAGGTACTAGCAGGGCATAAGTGTGTCATACAAGATTTGCATCACTTGGAGATGCCAGCAGTGCTTCTTGCCACCACTCCCTTTGGTTGATCTGCCACTCTCTCTCTTACAGGATGTTTATTTTTCACCTGTTCTTTCAGCAAAGGATCACTGAAGAAGTGATCACATAGGAAGAGGATAGTCTGCCTTCTCTGAACACTGTGAGATCCTTTTGTATGTTTGTACACATACTTGCTGTGTGCCTATCTTCAGGTTGGGTGACCCATCTGCTGGCATTTCTCCTCCAGTTTTGGTTGGTTTTAGTCCCCTGCCTCATCCTCCTCCACCCACCTGCCATTTGACCCGTTGCAGAGGTGTTGCCATGCTGAGAATGAAATCAAAGCAGGATACATTGAAATGTGTGGACTTCCTGGTTCTTTTTCATTACAGTTCACATCCTGTGTCTGCCAGCTGCCAAGTGTCTTCCATCATTCTTTCTCACTCTGAGGGATTGCTGTTCTCTATCTATTCTAAGTATTATCTAAACTGATTAGTATCTGACCTTGTAGGTATATCTCCTTTTCTGCTATCATCATGCATGCCATGAACAGGAAAAAATCATGGCACAAATGTGTGACACAGAACAGTACCTTCATGCCACCTATCACAGGATTACCTGTAAACCAGGAAAGAGCCTTCTGTGCATCCTCTCTAACCTCCTTCCAAACTTTTGCTGCTTGCCTGCTCAAAAATCCACTTGGCAACTGACTTGTATACCAGTGAGAAGTTAGTGAGAATTGGATTTTGTGTTTATTTGAAAATGTTTCAAGTAAATCAGAATTTACTATAGTCAATCTGAGATTCTATTTTGTTAAAAATGTTAATATGATTTTCTACTTCTTCAGAAGGCTTTATTTTTAATAAATGAGTATTTTCTGGTGGAGGATCCAGCTAGAAAATTTCTCACTGTCTGGCACTAACTTCACTTGATGCTGCACTGCAGAGGTCCAAAGGCACGTTACCATAGAGATACCCACAATAGTTTTAAACCAACTTTAGGTTACTACAGTTTGAGTGCTAATGGTTACTGCATCATCAGCTGTAGAACACACACTGTAAGGCTTGATATTCAGCAACTGACTACACTCACTACACCTAACTACAGCCCAATGATGTTCCCTTTGGAGGCTGGAAGCATAGGACTGAGATCTTCCTGAGATCTTGCTGAGACACAGCCATTCTTGCACTAAGGGACCCGACCAGGTACATAAGCACCTCAGTTGTGCCACTATTACAAGAGAAGGAAGTGTCCTCGAACAACTAGGTCAGATTTACAAAGGCCCAGTGGCTCCCCAAATGGGATTGCAGTGCTTGCTGCTGCTCTTCCTCTTTACTTGGTAACCGATACAGGTTGTTTTTACTTTTTGCAGTGATGTAGTTTGCATCTTGGTGCAGCTTGCACCGTTAGATCAGCATCCAGGATGAAAATTAAAATGAGTGATTATTTACTCGCTTCACCATCAGCCATAATGTCATTTGTGTTGTTACAGTTTTGGCTTCACTGTGTGTTTAATGCTTGTGGATGTGTTCAGGGAGCACATACAGAACTGGAAATTCATTCCGTTTTGAAGGAAAAGATGAAGCAGAACATTAAAGTGAAGAATTTAGCAATCAATCTTTAAATAGATACTGTTTCTGATTTGGTATGCTTCTGACCCCGAATCAGTCAAAGCAGCTAAGCAAGGTGGATGAGCAGGCTGCTACTGGTTTTGTTATCATTGTGTTTCATTTCATAGAGAACCTAGTCATATGAGGAAGCACATGAATGAAATGCTTACTGATACTGCTGTTAGGAACAGAAAGGTAAAGTGAATGACAATCAGTTGTGTATGTTCTGCTGTATATACAAATTCATGAAGACTTCTGTACTGCTTCGTGCTGTACACATTTCAGCGATAAGTAATAATCTCAGCAGAAATGTCTGCAGCCTACTTGCCAAGAGCAGCATAGACAATTATTAAACCAAGCCATCTTAAATAAGATAGGCACTCTTGCAGCTGTTTCATTTTCTCAGAATCAGTCTTTGCAGTAGAGCTCACTTATAAATCCTTTCCAAGTGGAGTGTGTTTATTTTATTTGTAAAGTCACAGTGTCTGCACTAGTATTCCAAGGACAGTAAAATAATTTATGGTGGGTACCAGTAAAATTACTGTGTTCACAGTATAATATAGTTACTTTGAACGCGTATAAAATTTCACTGCAATTTTTAGCAAGTGTCTTACGCAACAAAGAAAACTTGTTTAAAGTAACTGACATGCTTCAGAAATGGAGGAATAGTTTTTATTTGCTGTGAACATAGGTAATGTTTCTTCACTTTCTGAATGTGATAATATGATCGATAACTACAAAATCATTAGGTTTTATTACATGTAGGTAAGCTTTTTTTATGATCTGATACAAGAAATGCTTGAGATTTTGTGTCCCAAGTTCTGAGATGGCCCAATGCCTTTAATGGTGTGGCTTTTGCCTCACTGTGAGATAACTGACTGCAGAGAGAATTTCTGCTTTGTGATGAGGATTCCTGCACCATTACAGAGGTTGTATTGGTGCTGCAAAGTGGGAGCAAACTCCAAGCTGATGCTTTCTTGGCTGGAAGGATAGTTCCCAACCCAGAGATGAAGATCCCACTCCAGAGGAAAATGGAAACTGTGGCTAGATTTGCTTATAGTTATCTTTTGTAGACGTTCAGATATATATTTCTTAGCTTACTCATGGTAAGTGTTCAGAGGCAATCTTTTTTTAAGTGTGGCAAAAGTGATGAATAATTTAAAAACATCTCTGCATGCATCACGATTGCAATTAAAATACCAGATTAGGGAATGACTTTTTTTAATTTTTATTTTCAATGGCAAAGGATATTTTGTAGGGCTGTTTTAGTGAAGTGAAATATATAAAAAAGCCAGTTAATGCAAATGGATTTCTTTGGAACTTTTATGGGAAAAACTGTGTCTGCAAATATGAGTACCTCTCAACTGGAAGCTGCAAGAGGAATTTAAACACAAGAAACTTCTAAAATATTAAATACTAAGCATAACCCAGCTCTTAGACTTTTCTGGGGAAATGGTATTTTTTCCAGCATTTCATATGTATTCAGTACACAGTTTTAAAAGATTGATGCTGAAATGGGTCAATAGTGCATGCTTCTATAAACTCCCTGTAGTTCTCATCACTAGCAAAGTGACTTCTCGCCTTCTTTCTCATCTTGCAGCTAACTTTTTTGATGTGTCCTTTCCTGAGGTCTCTTTAAAATCAAATTATTCTAATTTGAATATGAGAAGCAGCAGTCTCAGTTTCTGTGGGGGAGGAAAAAATTACTGAGCAAGATGCATTTAAGTGGTGTGTCACGGCCACTTGTCTTTTAGAGCACACAAGGGAAATTCCCATTTCAGAACAGATCTCTCTATATGGGAAGTCCATCATACTGCCTGTAAAATTGCCTTGAAGTCTGTCAGAGCTGTTGTGTCTGACCTACTGCAGATTCACACCTACTGCACTGGTGTGTCAAGGCTACTTCTCTTTTAGAATACAAAAGTCAAATTCCCATTTTCAGAACTCTGCTTCCTGTAAAATTGCCTTCAAGACTAGCAGAGCTATTGTCTCAAACTTACTGCAGATACAGGGATATGTTGATTCACACTAACTTTGAAAATATTACTTTACCTGCCTTGAGGACTTAAAAATGGCTTAGCTTGATTTTTAATAGAAGTTTTCTGAGTAATCTGTACCTCATATATGGCAGTTTCTGTGAAAAACATAATGACTGCAAATTACAGGATGTGTCAGACTGTGCCGTGCTTCTCGGCTATATATAAAAAAAGGAGGTAGTGTTCCATGGAGCACATAGCATGAGTTCACAGCGACTCTACAGAAATAAGTAAAAGAGGGATTTTTGGGTGATGGATAAGTAAAAAGAAATAATTCTGTCTATTTTGGAAATCTCTTAAGGCTTACAGTGGGGAATGGATGTAGGAGGTGTCACTCTTGCTTATTCTAGTCTGGTACGTAATATCCTGCGTTGACCCTTTTCAGAAACATGATGTTAGTTTGGTGGCTTGGTCTGTTGTTATGTGTTTGCAATCCTGGCCTTCATTGAAGCCTGACTTAGCAAAATATTTAAGCACACGAGTAGAACCATCCAGCTTGACTGGAAAAACCAGAGCACCAGTTTGACTTTATATTTCCACAGGGTCATTGCACCCAGAAGAAGTCTAGAACAGCCTTAGGGTGGTTATAACCTGTGTCTGGCAGCTAAATATAGAGCAGTTGGTTAGTTCCATGTCACTACAAAGGTCTAAAAAGGAAAAGCAGTATTTCTCCAAGAAGGGCTGCATATGTGAGAATTCATTGTTTTAGTAATAGATGGATTTGAAGACTTGAGGTCTAAGTTCTGTAAGGAGGAGTAATAATGTATTTGCAGTGCCATAACTGAAATAATCAGGAATGCTCTTACGTTACTCAGTGTGAGAATCTGAAGATCTACTCTCCCACTTCGTCACAGGGTTTCTGCAGGTGGGACCACTGAGCTAGTCAGAACGTTTTATGTGTGCTCAGAAATTAACTTATGTTCATCAACTGTAACAATTACAAACATTTTATTACAGATGCAGAGGCCTCCCAGCCCAACATCTTTTACTTACTCTCAGGAAACCATTTTAACAGTAACTTGCTACATGAAGTAAAATGAAATTTCTGTACTCTTGGGTTAGAGAGTTGGCCTGTGCAATTGTAGGCAGCCAACTTCTGTATCTCCTTTGATTTCATCACAGCCTTGAAAAAGTTTACTTCAGGTCTTCTCTGACTTTACTGATGGCAGTCCTAAGCTGTCATCTCTGCCCTCTCTGTTGTATTCAGCTAAGAAACTTCTAACAGATAGCAGCATACATAAGTAATAGTGTGGATATTTGTATTGTTTGAATTTCTGTTCATTTCCGTGACTCCTGCAGTCAAGGCTCTCCTCTACCCTACCTACATTGCAGTTGTGTTTTTTTTCCCTGCAGCTTTTTTAATAGCTTTGCCTGTGGCATTCCAACAAATCCCCTTCAGCAGTTTTGAACAGGGAAACATGTTTATTAAATTTCCTTTCTCTAGAAAACAAGTTATGTTTATATATATATAATATGTTTTTTTATACATTTTATGTGTTTTTTTATCTGTACTCATATTAGGGCAACCCCATACATTTTGTAAAATGTTGATTTACATCTTCTGTTCAATATAACTCATTGTCTTTGTTCTTTCATACAACTCTGTCACAGACTTTCAGCATGAGTGGCCTGAATGCCCAGCTCACTTTCCCTGCTCTCTTGGCAGGTCATTTCCCCCAGTTTATGCCAATCAAATAGTTCTTAACTTCTTTGAAAATTGAATGTGGCTCAGCGAGAAACTTACTGAAGTTACTGTTTCCTGTGATGTGATATGCACTTGTGAATAAGTACAATATTAACAGGAAATACAACATATTTCCCTTCAGAGTCCATCCAAAGACAGTTGTAAAATAAAGATATATATTAGAGATATATAACAGAAAACTTCAGAAATATGTTTTTCTCTTGTACTCTCCTGGACTCCAGTGTACGAGTGTGAATAGTTTATGCATAAGTAGTTATTCTTTGGAGTTGTACACAATATGGTATCTAACCCACTACAACGAAGATATCATGCCTTATAAAATCTCTGTTGGTGAAAATGTTTGTCTGTGAATTGAAACTAAAATATTTTGTGGCTTTCAGAGATAGTATTTCTAAATGAAGGTGGTTGGAAAGCATCAGGCTTTTAACTGTACATGTGATCTCCTGGAGAAGAGATTAATACTTTTCTGTGGTTTGTGATATGTATATAGTTCCTACTGCTTAATAAGGGCTTAATTCTGTGAAATGCTGAGCATTTGGGCCATTCTGCCTTTAACTGTACAAGAAGCCCCTTTTGTCTCCAGCGATAGTGCTCATAAAATAAAATTAAACAATTGCTGAGCTAAATTCAGCTTCTGCAGTATCAGGTACATTGAAAATAGGCAACTGTAACTATTCTTTGGGGAGAGAAAGTTTGGCAGTTAACACTGTCCTCAGGAGCCAGAACTTCTGCTTTTAAGTTTGGATGTTCATACTGTGCATGTTCAGGAGCTGTGGGAGGAGATTGGTTGCCAAGATGTTTGCAAGAAGATCATGCTTCTCTATCTTTGAGGAATATCACAGTGCAATTTTTTTATCTTCTCAGCAATGTGTTGATACTAAGTTGCATAATTACATCCTAATGATGAACAATCCTAATGGTGGACTAAAATGACCATATTGTGTTCAAATAGATGTCAGTATATAAAGACTAGAGTAGCAGTAAGAACTCTCTGTAGAACATTGTCATGACTCTTATAATGCAGGGTCTGAACTGTGACACAATTTGGTGGCACTTCTTTTTATGACTGAAACAAAATGTCCAAAAGAAGTATTTTCCAGAAAGCTTTTAATTTCATACACACACTGTTTAAATAGTGATGAGTAATACCAAAATCACTGTTGCTTATTGCATAAGTAATAATTTGCTCTGGTGCGGTAGAACAGGTGAAGGGCTTTTGTAGAGCTTATTTGGATTGCAACTATATGCAAAAGTTAAACACTAAAATTAGATGCTGATCCCACCAGTGTTTTCATGAATAGAGTAATGGCAGTGAAATTACCATGACTGCATTCAAGTTTATAAGACTGAGTAATTAAGTTTCCAGATTTATCCGACCATTTCTTATTTCTGTGAGGTATGAATTCTTCAGGTGCATCTAATGCCTAATACTCTGCTCTTCTGGATAAGAGCTTCCCCTTCCTCTGATCACTTCATGTATGTCACTTATACCTATCTTGTATAAATACTGCTTCTACTCTTCCTCTTCATCTGTGTTTGGGTAGGCTTGTAGGATCAGTCAACCCACCTGCCCTAATATGTGACATATAGACATGAGAGGTGATCTGTGTCTCTGAGGATTATAAACTGAAATAGATGAGACAAGCTTTGTAAACACTTTAATCTTGAAGGACAAAATAAGGGGGTGAACAGGCTGGGTTTGGGTAACGTCTGTGTGACTTAGTTAGATCACTCACCAGTGGGCAAGGCACTGTGCACATCCCAGAAGGTGATATCTGGGTATCAGTGTTGGAGTATTTGAGACATGATTGCTGCTCTCTGGATTAGCTGCAGTGGCTTTGTCAAAACTAGAATAGAAACTTAAACTGAATTAAATGTGATCATGAATTACTGAGTTAGCATGAGAACCTTGGAGCTGTTTATTTTGGTGAGAATTTGGCTTTGATTTTCATTGTCTGCACAATTTTCAGTGTGAGACATGGCACAGACTTCCATGTTGATAATTTGTAGTTGCACAATAACAGATGGTACAGCATCACTTGTGATACTTGAGATGGTAGGGTCTGCTCTGGGAATCATTGTATTTGCGAGTTTCTAATTAAAGGAGCAATGGCAGAATAGTTAATTTTGGCATATATTTAAATGCTATTTTTGGATTTCAGTGCCAATGTTAGATGGTAATGGGAAAAGTGCCCCCATGTATCTGTTATTCTGAAAACTTGGGAAGATTTAATTTGTACTGTCTATTTTCAATTGGGAGTTGTGGGGTTCTGTATTTTTCTTTTCGTTTGTTTTAATAGAGTTCCTAGATATAATTCTAAGACATATCTTCTGCATGCTAACTTTTTAATTAAAAAGCCAAACTAGTTGTTTTCAGCTGCTTGTCCCAGATTCAAACAGTCAAGAGAGAAGTGCTGTAAAAAGCACTGACTGTGAAGGAGCAGAAAGGAGGCAACATTAAGTCTTCAAACGACATATAGAGTCTCATTTTAAAAGAAAACTAAGATGTCTATCTGGACAAGAAAGGGGGCCACTTCCTAAAATCCACCACAACCTTTGAAATGAAGAAACTTTAATCAGAAAATGTATAGAAAATTATAATGGTTCTTTACTACAAATATATATATATATCTCCAAAACCAGAACAGAACAAACAGCGGGAGGTGATGCTGTGCCTTGGGAGGCAATGGCCATGAAAGTCACTCACGGGCTCTGGTGAGACAAAGATGGGACCAGGGAGAGGCTCTGGCTCTCCCTTACTCCTGTGGGAATGTTGACCACAGGGAATGAGCTGAAACCTTTCCCATGGGAAATGTAAAGACCTTGTTCCCATTCTTTGTCCAAAAGCATTGGGGATGGGGGGTGGCGGGTTAGCAACTCCTCTGCAGGTGTTGTCAGCCTTCGTGGAGCGTGTAACAAATCCAAGTAGTGGTAACTGTTCTCTCCAAAGAACAGCTCAGGGTGTGCAAAGTCAGCGGCGGGGGGCCGAGCCAGGGGAGCTCCCTCCAAGTGCTTCCACTAGCCCAGCAAATGGTGGCTGGCACACACACAGCAAGAAGAGAAGTGTGGCAAAAAAACCGGAAAAAAACCTCTCTCATAGCACCCCACCTCCCCCAGTCCTCCCCCTAGCCATTAAGTTGGGATGCAAAGCTATCAGCCATTCCTTTGTTAGCTGGTAGTGGGAGAGGGTAGTGGGGGCTGGGCTTCAGCTCCCAGACCTCTGCACTGGTAAGGGAGAGAAAAAATTCCATGAAAGATTTTGAAACTAGCATTTAGTTACAATATCCTGTTCTTTACTGGAGCTTATTTTGGTATTTTTGTGAAATATAGATGAAAGTTCAATGCTGAGGTTTTCTTCTAAGTGAAGGACAATTCAGAAAACTTCAATAAACAGCTCACTCTCATCAGAACATGTTTGTTCTGTTTTTTGCTTGGTTGTTTTTTTTTCCTCCTTTGTTCCAGCAGGAGGAATATAGTGTTTTATAGAGGTTTTAGTCTAAGATAGTATGTAGATGCCTTACTGTAGCTGGCAAAAAAAGACAGGAGAAGACCTCTTTGAACACAAAAAATATTCCTTCCAGCTGTGTCCATCTGAGAGAAGAAATAAGAGCAGGTGATACTACGCCAAAGCTCTGATGGTGACGTACATCATGCATCACTGAAGAAGCAGCCTGCTACCACTCCAGCCTAAGGCTGATATTGATACCTAGTCATGTGTATAGTGGATAGTATTAGAGAAATGGTAGATTGGAAACATAGCACATACCTTGGGTCAAAAAGGTTTTTTCGTTTTAACCCTTGGAGCAGAGTCTATAATACCTATGTGTGCACTTGCACACCAGTATTTCAGGTGCTGCTTCTAACTGCTCTCAGACTATTGAGGGGCATAACTTTAGTGATTTTGTTCACTATACAGTAAAATCTTGTATAATTAAACAGTGGAAGCCAAGACACCTACATTTCTCTCTTTCAATAAGAAATCATATAGGTTATCTACTACTGTAACAGTAGCATTAAATTAACTGAGAACACAGTTTCTTGCCTGTCTTGGTTTAGGCATGTCATTCTCCAGTTTAGCACTCCTGCTAAATCCCTATGCTGCTTCCCCTCTCACCGCTCCAGCTGAAGGCACAAAAAGCAAAAATCATGGTTTGAGATAAGACCAATTTACTGGAAACAACAATGAGATAAGAAAATGAACAGTAATAGTAACAATATTATAAGAGAAGGTATAAGAAAAAGAAACAGTGGAAAACCTCTGACAATAAACAATTCTGTACCACTCCATCTGCCCCGTTTTCTTGCTCAGACGGTACCTTTTTTTCCAAGGAATAGAGAGAGAGTCCCTTCCCCCCACCCCCAGCAATGACTTGAGGTAGTATAGAAGAGCAATTGGACCCTGGCCATGCCCCCTCCCAGCTTCTGCACAAAATTAACCCTGTCTTCGTCAAAACCAGGACATTGTCAAAATCTCTCTGAACTAAAATAGGTTTTCAACAGGGGGTAACCAAAGTCAGCAATACATTGATGAAGAGAAAGAAGACAGATTGCCCTTTCCTAGTAGAAGTAGACATGCGAAAAACTCCTGAATTTTCACATATTAAAATACTTAGCTTCTTCCTTTGCTAATTTTCATGAGGAATTTCAAATGTGGTAATGGTCTTCTAGCAAACTCTTGCTGATATCACAGAGTCCTGGAGGTATGCCTCCCACAACCGAGCACAGAAGTAAAACTTAAGTTTTGTTTTGGCAAAGTCAAGGGAACTGCACGGTCTCTAGAGCAAATGCTGAGCTGGCAGACCCTCAGGTGTATGCAGACAACTTCCAGATGCTTTTTCTTAGTCTGTAAGGCAAAGTTAATTTTACATTTTAAAATTATTGTTTGATTGCAGACTAACAGTATGCTTTATGAGTATTTACCTAGACCAAGAAGTGATGGAAGATCATGATTATTTAGCCAACATCTTGATGCAAATTTATGCTTTGTTTCCATTCATATGTCTATAATCATATTACCTGAAATTTTCAGCATTGAAACTCACTTCATATTTTTTGGTATCAATTTTAATAGCCATGCCCAAGAACTGATCTACTGTATTGAACCATAGGTCTGTCAGCCTGTTGCCTTGTCTTGGGCGAGTGCAAGGAGCCTTACACAAAAGACAGAAGAGGACAGATGGAGAGGGATTTTTCCCTGGGCTTCTTTTAGCCTGTAACTGAGGGACTTTTGAATTGAGATTCTATTCCTACTGATGTGTTTCACAGCAATAGAGGGGTCTACCCTTGGCAAATTTTGTTCAACTGGGATTTTAACCGCACCCTCTTCAGTGGACTGCTTTAAGTGAAAGCATCATATTTCTTATATTGTAGATACTATTGATGGGTCATTCTTCATTCTGCTCTACATTGTTCATGATTTCATAGGTGCCTATTCTGTTCCTTAGGTAGCTCTCTTCCTGGCAGAAACATCTAGTCTTTTTAGTTATCAAAAATGCCTTGGAATATTCTGATTATTGTTGTTGCTTTAATTTTTCTAGTTTTTGTTACGTTATCTCAAGCAAAACAAAATATTACGTACAACACTGTATGCAAGGGTTCACCATAAATCTACATGGTAGCATAAAGTTGTTTTGTTTGGATATTTTTTCTTATCCTCACATTGGTTACTTTTTTGACTAGCTAAACATACAAAGATAAAAATAAGATCAATTTTTAAATCTTTCTGTATCTATAGATGTGTCTATATAGATTTTGCTGTCTTTTAAACACCAGTGCACATATTTCTGGAAGTTCAGGCTTAGTTGCTGTGTTGTTTACTGAGGTTGGTGTAAGGAGAGTTGATTGGATCCCCCAGTAAAGATTTGATTGGATTCCCCAGTAATGTGTGTGACTCATGCCCCTGCAAAGTCAAGAATGGGCAGTAATTACAAGTGCATTTGCAGAAGGAGGTCTCACCATGCCAAGACCCGCAAGTCTTGGGCAGATTCTGTTTACTTTGACAGATGTTTGGTGAAGTTTATTTTCCCCTTGTGTCTTCACACTGCAAGGACATTAACATGACTTACCTGTCATGGATATTTAGTGAAGTGAAATGTGTGTGCCAGCAAAATAAACACACTTTCAGAGAAACTTCTTTTGACAAAGTCAGCATTCAAAATAAAACTGATGTCATTGGTGACTGCGTTCTGTAGTTGGTTTTCTTTCCACAAATCTAGGAACACAGTAGTTTGGGACTTAAAACATTTATCCCATATATGTATTTTAATTCCATTCTTGTCAGTTCAGGTTGGGATGTGACTGCCTGAGCAGCAGCCATGATGAAAAGGGATAGGCAAAGCTGTAGCTGACCTGGTCAAATGTTGTGGCAGCACCACTTGGAGGGACTAGATGACCTTCAGGGGTCTCTTTAAGCCAAAAGGTTTGTGATTCTTTATTCATTGGTGTTTCACTGAGCATCTCAAGCCATTAGACAGGCCCTTCTTCTTTTTCAGATTCTGAATATCTGGGGGAAGGGGAGGAAGTATCCCACTGCTGTAGATTTTGAGACACTGTACATGATCAGTGAAGAAAGGTCTGATCTTAATTTACATGTCCTGCTGTTTTGTGAGCAGGAAAGCATAAACTGAGATGAGCTATAAGCACCAAGCTGAGTTGGTGGGAGGGACAACGTCACTGTGCTTGCCCTGTTTTTGCATTTTTCACTTTGCTATCTGCTTTTGGACATGTCTGAATATTGGACGTGGGGCCAAGATTGGTTGGTTTGACTGACTTTTGATTGTTCCTCACAGAATTTCTAAAAAGAATGTGTTTAGAAATCTCACCAGAAATTTGTGACATTTTATTAAGGAATGTCCTAATCAAATGTGTTCAACCAACTGTATCTTGGACAAATCTATTTTGTGCTGACAGCAAGAATCAGAGTTTTGAAGTGGTTTTAGTAGCACCTCTGTGCAGATCTTGACCCTTGAATCATGTGAGAAAAATCTGTGTGGTAAAAAACTGTGTACAAAGGTGCAGGATTGCTTGCAGATTCTGTGGAAAGCCTTAATCTGCAAACTACAGAAATAAAAGGCATGTGGATTGAGGGGTTTTGAGCCTTTGAAAGGTGTCAAAGTAGCTGCTGCTTTGAGCAGAATTGAGGACTACCTAAGAATGGTAGTTCGTAGGCCAAATTTAGAACCATAATGGCCAAACTGCCATGCTGCTGAAAACACAGCTGCGCTGGGCAGGGCACATCTCCAGGATGGAGGATCACCGTCTCCCTAAGATTGTGCTCTATGGTGAACTCCCCACCGGCTGCCACAAGAGAGGAGCCCCGAAGAGAAGATACAAGGACTCCCTGAAACAACACCTCAGCCTTGGCCACATTGACCACCATCAATGGTCCACTCTGGCCTCCAATCGGGAGAAATGGAGACACACCATCCATAACACTGCTGCTTCCTTTGAGAACACACGCAGAGTCAGTCTTGAGGGAAAAAGACAAAGCAGAAAGAGCCATGTCTTGCCAATACCGTCTAAGGAGATTTTCTGCTGTGCCTTTTGCAACCAGACTTGCCTATCTCACATTGGCCTTTTTAGCCACCAGTGTGCTTGTAGCAAGTGTGGGTAAAGCCCTTCCCTAATCTTCGTTCGCAAAGCCTAGCCTAGTCATTATTATTATTATGGCCAAACTAGTGTCTTTTCTACTTGACTGTTCTATTGTCCTATTATGATAAAGTATTCACAAGGAAGCTGCTTCCAAACTGTGAACAAAATGCAAAAAGTCCTAAAACAGTGTTCTTTCTTAGGTTATAATTTTATGTCAGATACACATTTATTTTGTTAGAGCTCACAGTATTATTTTACAACTGTCAACTTGCTTGTTCGCGAGGTTGACTAAAATCTCCAGCAATTTGACACAGGTACATTTTTCTTTCTCAATTTTTTTGTTCTCCTTAGGATGATCATTTTTAGGATGATCATTTAATAGTTATCTGTCTATGGTAGCTGCCCTTTGTTCCCTCTTTTCTTCCCCATGTCTTTCAGAGGTTTACCTGCATTCCACTGGTTTGCTTTTCTTTTCTTCCCTTACCACTGATTTTAAATTGAAATAGGAATGTTATACTATCACTACTGCCTGTAGTTGCTTAAAAATGGATGAATTATGTTAAAGGGGGAGAAGAGGAATGAGAAATAGAGAAGAAACAGATCTGTGGTTTTGAATACTTTACTAATTTCTTATTTGAAACACAATCTGGGAAACCATGTAGAGAGGAATGAGAATGAAGGAAGAAAGAAATCTTGACATCTGTTCCTGAAGCTGATCCTGATCAGACAAATCTTTTCAGCTTCGCGCAGAAGCAGTTGTAGGAGCTGACTCTGAGAACCAAACATAAAAACATTTAATATGTTATCAACTGTGTACATCACAGAAATTCAACTTCAGGCATTTGATCCTTACTTTGAAGTTTTTATGGGGACTTCAGCATATCTCCAGAACTGCAGGCAGTCTTAGCTCTAAGATACAAAGTCTTGGTACATGGTTCACAGTGAAGAATATGTGGAGTTCACAGCCAGAGTCGTCTCTATGGCAGGTTCCCTGAAGGCCCTAGTTAGGATGGTATTCTCAGAGCATAGGGCAAATGCAGGGATGACAGTGGGCTGGTGCATCTAGACTATGATAGCCTATGCCTAGCCATGCTTCATTTCAAATGCTTCTCTTCCAGCTGAGTGCTCTCCCACCAGCTGAAGGCAAGGTTGATGGGGAAGAGGGAGGTGGGAAAGAAAGTTAAGGCTCCTTTTCAGACACAGGTCACTGCAAAAAGAGGAGTTCAAGGGTCATGACTGAGAGCATGCAACGGGAGCCTGATTTCATCACCCAGAAGTAAAAACAGTCATGGAAGGGAAGGCTCTACTTCCCCTTGACTTTGTTTCTCTCCCTTGTAAATTTTCAATTCTCTTGTGTGCAGTGACATAGCTTTAACTGGAGGCATCAAGATGGCCTCGTCCCAGTTGGGCTTGCTTTTGAGTAGCAGAAGGACCAGATGCAGGTTTGTGAATGCTACTTTCGAGCTACATGAATGTACAAAGTACAGTAGAGCCTGCCAAACCTACATGTCTTTGTGGATTTGGGGTCCAGTTTATTGCCTGTGTATGTAGTGTTTTTATGCTGCATGCCTCAGTGTGTGTTGTGAGACGTCATGAACAGGCTACCTCTTCAAAATGCATATGCACGTTTTTTAGCCAGTTCTTATGTATCTGATGGATCAGGCTTCTGTTACAGATGACTGCAGAGATTGCAGTGGCTGAGTCAACAATGATGAAACCTTATTTCTTCTAAATGGTATGTGTGTTTGATGATTATTTTTGAAAAATAAAATAGCATGACCTTGCATTAACCTCAGATTTGAGCTATCCAGCTATGTGATGCTCCTCTGGACTCCTTGGAAAGGTGGCAGCTGGCTGGCATGAGCAGAGCAGCTTGTGGAGCAGAATGAGTTGGCAGCCCTCTAGTGGGAGCCAAGAAAATGAAGGGCAGGAGCAGCTGGGGAAGCAGATGCAAAAGTTAACTGGAAACCACAGCAAGGAGAGTTTGACAGGAAAAAAAGAACCAACAGATTTTGACAACAGAGGTGGCAGAGAGCAGTGCTTCCCAAAAGAGAGTAGAAATACTAGTGGGTGGAAAGGATAAACAGAGGCAGCTGATCAAATGAATGAGGCAGGGAAAGATGGTGTCTGAAAAAACCACAGAGGTCAGGCCAAAAGCCATCTAGCCCAGGACCAACCCTCCAGCAGTGAGTATGTAGTGATTCATGCTACTGTCTCCCAGCCTTTGACAACTTATCATTTAGTGGCTTTTTGATACAGAGGTGAAAAAGAACGGGCCAGTTTTCTCCTGTAAATCTGCCCCTTTTTTAATACACACAAATTTCTAAACAGATCAGATTATATTCTCTGTAACAGTTGAAGCTGGGAAAGAAATACGAGGAGACTCCAAAGAGAAAGAGGAGCCAAGTGTTAAACTATATAAAAATGCTAGTGGATTAGAGTTCCAAGGATGAGAAGTGATAATAAAGTAAAATAGGAGAAAGACTGGGATATAGTTCTGCTAAGGAAGACAAGACAAAGGAAAGGAGGGGAGGAACAGAGGGGTGTAACTTTTTTGAACAGTGGAAGAGGAGCTGGATACCCTTGTCAGATGTGCTGTAGCAGTCAGAGGTGCAGGACACCAGCTCCAGGCCAGGGGTGTTGGAGAACAGCTCTGTGTCCTGCATCTCATAAGGGCTTTTAAGCAAGGCTAAGGCCAGTGTTGAGGTCATACATGCTTGTAATTCTTTTCAGGACTGTAGTTTGTCCAGGCAAAAAACCCAAAACCACAAACAAACAAATAAACAAAAAGAAAAAAAAAGGGGGGGGCGGGGGTTCAAGGTTGAAAATAGTGGTACAATAAAATACAGAAATTGTAATAGCCAAAGGGCAGGCTGAGGTGTCAGCTCTCACCAGCAGTGTGGAGAGAGGAGACTGAGCTGGAGAGAAGTGCAGATGAGCGCTAGTAAAGACAGGGAGATGTAGCCAGAGGAACACAGAGGTGTGGTGAAAACTACGTCAAAAAGTGAGTCCTGTTACCCACTTGCTAATTCAAAGGGTCAGAGGTATGAAAACATACTACAAAGGTGAAAGAAGGGATGTGAGAGTGACTAAAGGAAAAAAAGATACAGAGGGCAGGGGGAAGGAGCCTTCAGGGAAAAAGGTTATCCAAAGGGACCTTGCCATCTGTATGATGCTTCTCAACTGGCACATCCATTCTGAGCCCTTCCAGGAGTGTGAACTCACCAACACCTTTACTTCTCCACTTGGCTGGTTCTGGTTGCAGTTTTTACTCTGGAGCAGCACAGAATTATGCAAGATTTTGCTGTGGTAATTAGTCAACACTAATTACAGTGGCATATTGGTAATTACTGATTCATAAACTGCAGGGGCTGTAAGTCTGTAGGCATAAGAGTAAAGATTTTTGTAGTGATAATTTAGAAAGGTGGAAATTTAATGAAGTAGTAAGTGCATTTTGTTTAATGGCACTGCTATGATAGTAAGGTAGTTGATGATCATTGAGTTACACAAAAGTATAAGAGTTGAGAAAGTGCCATTGATTTTGTCTGGTTATTTGATTAGTAGCTGACTTCTGTGGAGATTGATTTGAATATTATAATGATACTGGAAATAATATTTTACAATGTTAAAAATTTTTTCACTGTTTTCAAGTTTTTATTATTTACAGATGGTTAGTTTATTTTTAATTTCTTTGCTACCAACACTGTGTCAGTTCCCCTACTCATTGAAATTGTGGATTTTCTCACTGACTTCTTTGGAATCAAGCTTGTCTCTGCATGTTTTACCAGAAAAGTCTCTTATGAGCTACTAATTGATTTAGGTTCCAGATCTATTAACAGTCCTTCCTGGCAGTCAATCGAGTAATGAGAGCTTTATTTAAATTGGAAATCATAA
Source organism: Sclerurus mexicanus (assembly GCA_013396755.1). Taxonomy (NCBI): domain Eukaryota; kingdom Metazoa; phylum Chordata; class Aves; order Passeriformes; family Furnariidae; genus Sclerurus; species Sclerurus mexicanus. Next base: position 112,146 of record VWZF01000462.1, on the reverse strand, counting down.
GCAATGTGATATTCACTTAAATGAGGAAATGAACAGAGGTATGGTCTTGATATCACTAATATGCAATGGCCACATGGTCAGATTCTTCTGGGAGTTCAGAAGATGTGGAATTTGTTCCTTCAGGCCAATGAGAGAACATTTGTAAAGACCAGGCACTTGTCATTTTTCTTGCTGCCTCCTGTAGCTGAGTTTTGAAAGAGTCAATTCCTTATACCCACTGTTATTTGGGCATATAAGTCCAAGGGTCTGATTCAGTTTGTAAAGCAAGACTCAGAAGAGGAAGGAGGATTTCAGATGTACTTTTTGCCATATGTGATGAGAAGTTGTTTGGGTTTTTTTAATTTATCCTTCCCATAGTCAGGTTCATTACCAGTCTTAATTTGACTGTTCCATCTGTTTCCATGCATTGTATAAGTAATTAAGTTAGGCATTTTAGAGACTTAAAGGCTATGCATGGCAATCTTTCATATATAACAGCACCTATTCTGCATCCCCGTGTGGTTCTGACCCTATCATGTCTGCACAGAGCAAGACAGGGTCAAGTTCACCTACATCAGGGATCTCAGGTTTTCTAATTTTCATCAAACTTTCCTGCTGTTAGCAAAGGCAGGAACACCCTGAAACTGGAAGGTAGGGAGGAAGGGAGAGAAAGACTCTTATTTTTATGTTCTTCTATTCTAGTATTTTCTATTCTTGAGGCTGACACAGCAGCAGCAGGGAGGAAAACTCTGAGTTAGAGACTGAGTGGATTCTTTTATTGTTGTTGTTTTACAATAAACAGGGTAAGAAAAGTGGCTAATCTATAAAGTAATCTCTGTAAAGGATTTGATAGACTTGCCTGCATCGATCTGTGTCTTGGGAGACAGTTATTCCGTTTTTGGAGTGACTAAAGCTGGATGTCCTCTGAAGTGGTAGAAAGTGAAAGGCATTAATTTGCAATGTAAGTTTCCTAGTATTGATAAATGGATAATGAAATAAGTATCTGTGTCCTAACATACACGGATGTGTCTGTGTTCTCTGGTTGAAAAATCCCAGGCTCTTGATCCACACATTCTGAGACAGCTTGAGCTGTGCGTTGCCAAAAAAGAAGTTTTTGCTCTGGCACTGACCCAGGTCTGTTGTGTAGTCCTACAGATTTGTCTAAACAATTTTTTTTTTTAATCAAAGTAAATAATGGTAAAAAATATATTGAAGAGTTTCCTATATAGCACCATTGGAGTGTGAATGCGGTATTTTTCTTTTCTGGTTGGGAGGCACAGAGGGGTTGGGAGCTTTCAGAGAACTGTTTCTCTAACCTTACTCTAAACTCATGGTTGATGATGGATGCTAACTTTCATTTCTGTTCAGATATGCTTACTGACACTAAGCTACAGCGGTAGCTCAAGTGGGAAGTGAAGCTTTTCTGTGAGAAAGGGAGAGGTTAACTACACTTATATTGGGGGCAGTTTTTGCTTTGTAAAACAGTGGCAGGCTTTGTAGTTTAATCTTTTGGAGTACTGCCCATTACCACCCTCTGACGTATGTTGTTGGGCTGAGAAGAATCGATGTGCAGTGGTGCATGAAAGTCCAACGTGTCAGTCGTAGCCATACATAATACTACTGTCTCACAGGCAGGCAAGGCTGTTAATACTTAACACAGTATTGTATTCTCTAAAGAAAAATGTTGAATACTGGTAACTTCATCCATATTGAATGTTTATACATATTCCTTTGAAAAATACATTTTTAAAGGATTAAGTATTGCCTGTATAAAAGGCTCTAGCTATTGAGCACCACAGAGCAAAATGTCACAGAAATAAGACTCCAGGATTCTTATGTGTGGGGGAATGACCCTGGGAATCTGTCTACAATTAGGGTTTTGGTCAAACTACATGTCTTGCAGGGTGATTGCTTTAACTCACCTCCTCCAGCCACCTGGAGTAACTGCTAATCAGGAAGGTAAGAATCTGCCCTTTTGCAGATCGGTAACTTGCAATTAATTCTCCATATGCATGAGGGGAACAACATTTTAAAGGTTCAAAAACTCTTTTCCTTAAGTATGTGTATCTGTGGGAGGATATATGTATTGTTCTGTTGCTTAACAACCTTCTGTTGCTAATGGTCTGAAATGAAACAAATCAATAGTGTAAAGGAGAAGTGTATTGAAATGCATCAAGACACAAAAAGTATTAAGGTAGTCCAACTCCTAGGAAATAGAACAAACAAAGCAGCCACAGCCTACATCTACTGGCTTTCTTGCCAGTTTAAATTATGATGTGCTCTCATGTCTTCTGAAAATGTCATGGCTCACATGGTAGTGATGTCTTTACCTGAAAACTAAAGGCTGTGATTCTGGGAAACAACTTTAAGTCTGGAATCCAAACAAGTTCCCGTGTCTGAAAAATCACTTCTTTCCTAATTAAACCCATTAAAACATTATTTTGTAGCATATGTCAAAAGACCTTTTATAAAAGTTCTATATTACATTCAAATGAATAGGGCAGTTTTTGATCAGAAATAAATGGCTTTCTGTAGTCTTAAGCAACATACAAGTCCTTCTGTGTAACAAAAGCACTCTGTTGGGGAGAGAGGTGAAAGGAAGTGGTGTTTCTTGTTTCCTTGTTTAAAAACCTACAATTCCTAACTTAAAAAAAAACAAACAAAATAATATTAATAAAATAAAAAATAAAATTAATAAAACAAAATTAGGAGTTCAGTAAAGATGATGATGTAAGATACACTTCAAAGCAACTAAATTAAGGCTGCTAGTCATATGCCTGCCTGCCTTTGAGCATCTTTCATGGTTCTGTTTGATCTTTCCTTCTTGCATGTAAAGTGCTATCTAGTTAAGAACCAGACTGAAAAAAATATCTTTATTTCACTTCTTCAGCAGGCTTCAACCACAGAAGTAGAAGTTGGGCCCATGAGACTGACACAATACCCAATTCAGGTAAGATGTTCCTTCAGTTTCTTGAAACAGTTAATTCAGTGTTAATAGTTAATGGTTAAGTATCATATTTTCATTTCACTTGTACAAGAACTCTGAGATGGGTAATGGGTGTTTTGCTGTATCTAATTGCTTGAGAAGAGATCTATAAATAAATTGGTAAACAAGATGCTTAGATTTCCATTAGCATCTCATCATACCTTTTATGTGTCCTGTCAGTAGGGTTGTGTGTGTATGTGTGCATTAACAGGGGAAAGAGCTTGCTTTATGGATATTAAAAACTGTTCCATTCTGATATACCAAAGCAGAGAGCTTCATGCAGTTTAGGTTCATGTCCATTTTTTCTGGGTTTTGCACAACAGGACAGAGAACTGTAACAGGACAGAGAACTGTGCTTCTACAGGTCACCGATACAAGAAATCATATAACCTCCAACAAAATAGGTTGACCTTCAGCTTAAGGAGCAACAGCTCTCACCCATTTATTTTTCTGCAGGTTTTGTTCCTGTGACAGTCAAGTGTTACTTTTTTTAGCTTATTGTGAGTGTTGGAACTCTCAGATTATAGGTAATTAAATAATTTGAGCTTTAACGTTGTTCTAGTGATACAGAATTCATTTTAATAACCTTTGGGTCACTTAATTCTGTAAAATACTGAGACATTGAGTCATCGGTCACCTTTTCTGTGAAAAACTTGTGTGTGGAAAAAATGCATTCCCAGGGAAACTAAATCATGTGTATGCATCATAAAGCTTTATGTTTCTATGTCTGCATTAAGCATCTTATTATGACTTGATCTGATGAAACTGTTTATTGATATTGTAATAAGACTGTGGAACAGTGACTTCAGCAACAGAACAGTCGTTGGTTTTGCAAGGAATTTCAATGTAGAATTGTGGAACTTCACAGAAGAATGTTCTTTAAATCATGAGCATTTTCAGAAAGATGCTCAAGCAGATCTTTAGCAACTGGAAATACTCTCATGCTTATGTCAGGATATTGCTCTGTAGAAATTGGAAGTGTCATTGTATCAGTGTTAGCTGTTACAAGTGAAGACTTCATTTAAGAAGGGGAAGTGGGATTTGTTTTGTGTTTAAAACTGACATTCTCTTGGTATCTTGCCAGTGGGCATGATATTGTGTCCCTCCACTACACAGGTGAGAATCTGTGTAAAAATATGTCATAAGTACAGTAGAAACCATTCTTTAAGTAAAATCATTAATTGAAAAATTTCCCACAAAAACATTGTGGTACACTAACTTATTTAGAGTAAAGGTAAAACACTTCATGTAAACCCACCTCCTTTGTGGAACAAGCCATATTGCTTCAGATGACTTGGCAAGTATTGCACACATCCACACATTTAAGAAATATGTGCTTGTCTTTTATTCTGTCCTGCAATTACGTATTTCTCGGTGCAGTGCAAACACCTACTGAATATCACATTTTAAATCTCTATTTGTGGGTGATTAATAATGTTTACAATTGTCTGAGAGGTAAGTTCAGTTTGTTAAAACAATTGCCACTGGGGATTTTCTTAGCAAAGTTGATTTTATTCTGGTATGTGTTTTATGCTGTTATGGGACACCTGCGCCAACCTTGAAATTGCACACATTTTTTGTCTGAGAGGCGACCTTACTTGTGACTGTGACCTGCCATAAACCATTTAATAGATTCCTCGCCAGACTTTATGACCATATATGTTGGAGGAAAAACCTGGTTTGGTTTATACTGGATTGTGGCCTTGGTGCTGCTGGCCTTAAGAGGCAAGGGGAAGAGTCCAAAGCAAACCAACCAGCTCCAACCCTTCAAACATCCCAGATACAGCTTGCATATCTGCCCTGATTTAATACTAAGATTTGCAAATAGGAATGGTTGGATTCCAAGATCTTAGAAATTACCATGATAAAAGTACATGAATGTGCTTTCTGCAGAGGACAGAGGAGATTGGTGGTTTTTATAAACATTTAGTGCACTTGAAAAAGGTGAATCCTGTTGTAAAAGTGTTTACCAGGGCTGATAAACGTTTGGATGTGTCCCTATTCAAATTCTAAATTTTCTTGCCTTTTAGGACATTAATTTGCCATAATCTCTTTCATAGCATTAACATCAAACTCCTTCTGTTCTGTTGATTGTGATATTCCCTGATGAGCTGCAAATAAAGTGTGTTGGTGCACAGCATTTTACTGTTCCCTCAGGGCAATATTCAGTGTAGAAGAGCCCTTCCATAACTTAATTCTCTGTCTTTTCTACCTTAAAAGTCTCTTGCTGGGATATGATGATGTGAAAATAGTTAAGGAGCTTCTGAAGTTGCTGTAATTTTCTGTTTCCTTTTGGTGTCCTTAGCTGGTGTCCTTTGTTTTATTTCAAGCTCTTTAAAACAAATTTCTGTCCATTTTCTATATTTGTATGATAGACTGGAAACAAGATGTGCTGTGGTTGTGTGAAGCAGATATTTAGAAAGAGGGTAAAAAAGTACATCACCAAAATTGTAAAGGTCTCCATAGAGAAAGTTCATGGTGCTAGGGCAGCAACATTGGCAAATTATGCAGCAAAAAATAACTACAGATGTTTTTTCTGCCAAGGAATAGAGATTGAATTCAAGCATTTCTTTGATTGTGTTGTTTATATGGATTGTTGTATTTTTATCTTGGCTTTGAGAGAGTATCTTACAATCTACTTCTAGTTACATTATGTTTTGGTAATGTATAATAAGCTTCGTACAAATGTTAATGAGAAAGCATAGTAGTAGCACTTTAAAACAACTTTCAGAGTTAATATTCTCAGAAGGATTTGCACACTGATAATTAGCTACCAGTGAGAGACTGGGTGGTTTAATTAAGTTGCATTATTTTACTGCTGGTAAATGATTGCATTTTGCAATCCTTTATATCCAAACTGGGAGAGCTGAGAAGATATAAAAAATTGCACACATTCCCACTCCCAATTTTTCTGAACTGTATTGTTTCAAAGTAGGAACAATATAAAACTAATGGCATTTGGAACCAAGCAGAAGGTACTGAGAAACATCTGAACAGGGAGACAAAATCTGCAGCTTGACCACGTCACACTTTCCAATGCTTTCCAACACTTTGATGGCTGGAAAAAAAATCAGGCATTAGGTAGAATGACAACAGTTACCTTGGATGTTTGTCAGTAAACCAAATCATTGTTTACTGCAATCAAAATTGTTAGCTGGAATCAAAACTTTTTCTAATAAATTGAATTTTCTTATTTCTTAATATTTATGGTAATTCTGAGCATATAATTTTCTTCCACTGTTTAATGAAACCTTGGCTGGTTGTCCTGTCACAGTAATACTGATTGATTTTTTTATTGTTTAGAATTCAACAATCCAGGAGAAGAGGAAAGCTATGGTCACCTTTTCTAGCTCCAGACTGATGGTGTTGAAATTCATGTGCTGACACCACAGCTGCATAAAGCAGCGCAGATGAAAGGTTATTGACCTTTCTTACAGGCGTTTGGAGGAAAAATTTTGCATGTTTTTCACAGACAGGTTGTTTAGAGAAGTCAGGGGATGACTTATTTATGAAATGTACAGGATTTTGCTTTATATATGATTACTTTCTGGCTGCTGCCTTTCTTTGCAATTTGAATAGCTGTGGATAAACCTTTGACTTTTTGAGACCTTCTTTTTCACAGCATATTTGCACTAAATTAGCCCTTTTCTTCATCTGACACACAGGGTAGCATGGTTAGTTATCAGTTGCTATGGTAAATAAATGCAAATTGTAATGGGGAACGTCTGCATGACTTGTGTTCCTGGCTGAAGAAATTGTACACTGATAATATATGTATTATAGGGCAAGGATGAAAAATTTATTCTCTCCTAAAAACACTTGTCTTTCACATGAGAAGCACAGAAATATGGCTGTTTTCAGCCTCTGTTCTCTGTGTCAGTTAGCAAACACATCTCTTCGGTTTTCAGAATGGCCGCTCAATACATATCCTTCCCGATTTGGTGTGAACAGTTCCTTAACTGTGTTCAGTTGAAATTGTCAGAATTACCTCATATGTTTAGGAACAATTTGGGACAAGCTATTGGGTAAAATATTGTTGAATATCTTTTCCCCTACTCAATCCTGTCCATACCTGCTCGGTTATTGTTCTTTTCAGTTTTGAAATAATATTGGTTACATATAAAACTGTGTTATGTTTCTTGGTTGTTGCTATCTTCAGGGGAAAGTGACAATTAGTTGCATTTCAGACAATTCATTACAATCAAAAGTGTGTGTAGGTGGGATGGCCTGGTGGGAGTGACAGTGATGTTTGAACACTCTGGGTGGTTGCGGAATGAGTTGGAACAGGAGATAGGAAAGAATCATCATCTGACAGGCTGGTTTTGTCCTAAAAATCAAACCTATGCAGTTAACTATTGATTAGCTATTGATGACCACTCTGTTCATTAAGGAAGTTACACTACTGCACTGGCTGCTTTACAATCTGTGGTTCAAACTTCCCACTCTCAAAGCAGACTCAGTCTCTCATTAGAGCAGAAGTGTTTGTTAAGATTTGCACCATGCAGACGACTGCTTTGTATGTTTAATGTGGTGCTGCTGTTTTGCACCCTTTGCAGGTTTTGCTGGTCTTTGCAAAAGAAGATAACCAAAGCAATGGTTTCTGGTGGGCTTGTGACAGAGCTGGATACAGGTGCAATATTGCCTGGACTCCACAGTCAGCGCTTGAATGTTTTCTTGATAAGCACCAGGAAATAATTGTTATAGATCACAGGAACTCCAGATATTTTGATGCAGAAGACATCTGCAGGTAACCTGAAGGACCTTGTGCTTCTCTTGAGGTTCAGAATATATTGTAAAAAACCAAACCTCCTAATTTTAAAACAAAAATAGGGAAAAAGAAAAAACAAACAAACAAACAAAACAAACCCAAACAAACAAAAACAACACAACCTCAAACCAAAACAAAGAAAATGGGCACCCAAAATTATAATAAAATGCAAGTTTGGGGACTGACGCCAGAAGGTGTGCATGCATTTGTAGGAAAAGAACCACATGAGAACTCTACTCTTGGCAAAGTTGAATTGTAGAATTGTCTCCAGGTTATGAGCTTATATCAGAGCATAACCTGGAGCTGTGAAATTATTCCCTACTGTCTGTGTCTGCTTCTTCCCTGGCTTACTGCTGCAGCAAAGTCTGAAGCTGCAGACTTCAAAGGAATGTGTTTGTTTGTCCACTAGGTTGGGCCCTGCCAGTTCTTCATAAAAGTTTGCATTACTCTTCTCATCCATGTGATTCTGTCTAAGCAGTATTAAAACTACAAGTGCTTAGTATTGGAATTCTTTGCTAAAATACACTGAAGCATACATTTTACATCATACTACTAGTCTTACCATGACCTGAAGTTTGCAGTGTTTATGACAAGGTGCCTTTTAATGCCCAAATGCTTGTGGTGATGTAAGTGTTTCTAAAAGACCTACAAATAAATATAAAGACTGTTTATTCAGAACAGTATGATATGAGTGAAAAAACTTACCTTTCACCAATAAAAAGTGAATGGAGTGTTCATTGGATAGTTGGTTGTATTTTTTCAGTTTCCCAATACTATGCAAGGTGGTAAATTTTTTTTTATTCAGCATTTAATTAATTGTAGTCTATCATAATTTGCTGTACCTACTTTTCTTATTTGCATGCCTTAAAATCACTTGCTACCCTCTAAGGAAAATTTTACAATGTCTAGGAGGACAGTGGTAAATATGTGAAGTGTTAGGGATTCTTGTTTAAATTAGCCAATGGGTATTGAAAATGTGTTACATTTCTCAGCTCATGCATTCAGAGCAATCTGCCCCAAATAAGCTGAGTACATGGGGCAAGCATTAGCTAGGTTCCAAGCGTGGGTTTGAAATGCTGCTGTTTGTGCTCTGTGTGTTTGGAGCTCTTGCCTTCTTCATTGCATAGAGCAAAATGAAGAATCTAGTGGAAAAATGAAAATGGTTTGTCTTAAGTGGGGGTGGGTAGGTTTGGCAGGGCAATACCCTATTTTCTAGCCTAAGTAGTGTCTTTCAGTCCTGGGTTTCATTTATATTTTCAGTGAAGGTACTCACAGTAACATTGAGAAAGCATTGAGTGTAACTGAGAAATTTTTGTTTCCTCAGGTCTATTCGTGCCGCAGAGCCCTCAAAGCATACTGTAATACTTGCTGTGGTTCCACGCACGTAAGTATTATCGGCTCATGAAAGATTTTTATTTTACCTTAAAAGAATGTTATGCATAATAGTTACCTAATATCAGAAAGTAGCTTACTAGCAAGTGTTACAGAGTAAGTTTAGTATTTTTCACCTGAAATGAGTTAGTGATGTCATATGTTTGATTTGAGCATTTGATAACTTCCCTTTAATGCAGACTAGTATTACCGCATCACCTTCAGAATGGTTTGTATACTAAGAAAATTAGAAAGATGTGTTAGTTTCAAAAAAAAAAAAAAACAAAAAACAACCAACCAAACCAAAACCAGAAAGCTGCGTATTACTTTCTAAAGGAAATAACCAGGTCAAATAACACACTGTGGTTTTTAGGGAATTGGGTAATGGAAAAAACTTCAATCCTCAATCCTGTTGATGCTAAACTCACCAGAATGTTGTCCTGAAATCCTTGTTCAGTAATTCATACTGCATGTATTCAGGAAGAATTCTTACTGACTTAAATACATCTTTATCAAATACCTTCAAATACTCTGGTTAGAACTGTAAACACTACTGAATCCATTGTCATTTTATTAATTTCCTAGCTCGGTTAAAATATTAGGAACTAGAATGGCAACAGTACTATTCCTGCCAAGATTCAAAAATAGGCTAAATTTGCTGCTGAGCAAGATTTTTCAACTTGCTTCACCTTTTTCTTAAAAACACTTTTTTTTAGATTATTTCTCATAGGATATCACAGGATGTCTTTTACCCTCTTTCTTTTTGTAATCCCCTGTTTGTGAAGAGACACAGGACTTCTGTAGAGGATCTGTCAGGTGTGCTGTGGAGTAGCTATCAGGCTGTAATAACAGCTGCAAATACTTGTAAGAGGAGACTGTAGCATCAACTTCTATAATAGTGTGATTTTATGTGTGTATTTGATGCAAAACTGTTCTCATTGAGTTCATTATGTTTCAATAACTCTGTCAAATTTATGTCATGTAATTCTTAGATGTTGTGTGACCATACAATATACCGGTCATGTTTAATATTTGTATTGATGATCTGGATGAGAGGACTGAGTGCACCCTCAGTCAGTTGGCAGATGGCACCAAGCTGGGTGGGAGTGTTGATCTGCTGGAGGGTAGGAAGGCTCTGCAGGCTGAGGCCAGAGGTATGAGGTTCAGCAAGGCCAAGTGCCAGGTCCTGCCCTTGGATTACAACAACCCCAGGCAGTGCTGCAGGCTAGGGGAAGAGTGTCTGAAAAATTGCTTGGAGAAAAAAGACACCCCTATGAGTGCTGCTCAACAGTGACTGAACATGAGCCAGCAGTGTGCCCAGGTGGCCAAGAAGGCCAATGGCATCCTGGCAACAGTGTGGCCAGCAGGACCAGGACACTGTTCATCGCCTTGTACTTGACATGGGCGAGGTCACACCTCAAATTCTGTGTCCAGAGAAGGGCGGAGCTGGGGAAGGGGCTGAGCACAAGTCCTGTAAGGAGTGGCTGAAGAAGCTGGGGGTGTTTAGCCTGGAGAAAAGGAGACTCAGGGAAGACCTTATTGCTCCCTACAATGGCCTGAAAGGAGGTTGTAGCCACGTGTTCTCCCAAGTAGCAAGGGATCTGAAAAGTGGAAATGGCCTCAAGCTGTGCCAAGGGAAGCTGAAGTTGGATAGTAGAAAAAATTTCTTCACTGAAATGGTTGCAAAACATTGGACCAGACAGCCCAGGGAAGTGGTGGAATCACCAACACTGGAGATATTTAAAAGACATGTAGATGTGGCACTTGGGACGTGGCTTAGTGGTGGACTTGGAAGTGCTGGGTTAAAGGTTGGACTCTGATCTTAATCGTCTTTTCTAGCCTGACTGATTCTGTGATTTTGTTTTGTAGATCTGCTGACCAAGAAGAGACTTCTGTTCTTACCCTTCTTGATGCAGGCTTTGATAGGGTATGTGTAAGTTGCCCATGTAGTATAGAAACCATATAGTAACTTCATAAATTGCAGACACTTTTAATTCCTCAAATTGAAAGCTATACATCCTCTTCTGTCAAAAATTTATTGTTAAGAAACCAGTGGCAGTTGATTGAATATTTTTTGCTTTTCAACAGTGTACTCCAGAAGCATGTGAAATAAGGGACCCTGTCCTTTCAGAATAGCAAGAGCACTGAGGTTAACTCCTTGTGGTCTGACTGGCAGGGGTTGAGTTTTATTTATGATTGCATTAAAAAGCAATGAAGGCAGACTCTGATTAATATGTGCTGCATATTGCAGCATGTTGACAAGTCACCCCGACCTCTCTGCATGTCTCAGACTGCTGGGATTCCTCTTCTAAGGGGACTACAAACCTGGTCCAGCTTCTGATGAGAAGAATTCATTATGTTTTTTTCATGAGGTCTGTTGTGTTGGTTTGCACTGGTTCTTCTCAGAACAGAGCTAAGAGGCTCTCCTCTACAGGCAGCAGAAGTGAAGATAACTATTACTACTGTCTCTGAAAACAGCTTTGTGGGACAGGGCAGAAAGGCAGGAGTTCTCAGCTCTGAAAATCTAGGTTGCTTAGCCTCTTTGACCCTTTGTGTGAACGACTTTGGACGGACATGAATATTATGTTACTGTAGTATAAATCAGCGGTATTATTTAAGTTAGCCATTCATAAGGAGGGTTATGTGCTTAAGCAATAGGAGCACATCAGTGGACACTGTAGTTAGAGAGAATTAACTATACATATTGCCTTAAATGTATATATGTAGTTAGGACAATGAATTGTAGTAAGGAAAATCAGGGAAGGAATGGAATTAACCCAGGTACAATCTCGTGCTTATACGCTCACACTGAGTCCAGTATCTGAGTTAACTCACATTCAGCCCAAGTTTGTTTATATAGCAGAACATGCACCATAATTACCATTTTCAGATCATCTCCAAAAAAATGAGGTACTAGGTCTTGCCTCTCCTGCGAGGGTATTGTGGGAGCAAATTATTTGAAGGCCAAAGCATTTCTAAAGGATGTGAATGCTCTGAAACTTGGAAAAGTTGAGTCTAAGAGAAAGGTCAGCTTAAGAATGCCAGTACTTTCTTAGTGTCGTTTCTTTCTCTGTTTCTCTCAAAAAACCCCAAACAAACAACAATAACAAAAAACTTTAATATTTTTCAACGAAAACTTTACTACTTCTCAGATCTAGTGTTTCATTTAAAAGTGTGGTAGGGCAATATGCTCTCTGAGCTAGATTGTAACTGTAGGTGTAGTACTGAGTAAAGTCAGAGGAGACACTCTGCAGCTCTGAGACACCTTTCAGTGGCACACTATCTGCTTAGGAAAATAAAATCTTTTTGCACCTGTCAGCTGCTCTAATCATTCCCTCTTGCTGTCCCAAATTTATCAGAGACCATGCATAACATAGTAATTCCCTACTGGAATTATTTTCAAAACTTTAAAACACATCTGATGTCAAAAATTCTATTTTTGCAGTGGTGTGGACGTAGGAATTACTTCTGCTTGGATGAGGATCAGTAGGGACTAAGTCCATTAACACACAAAACCACCGCACACAAAGATTTAAAAATACCTTTCTTCAAGTAGAGGATGGTATTTGCAGGGAATTTCTTCCTCAGGAGCAAAAATGAAATTTATTTTTTGGAAAATCATGCCTGTTTAAATCATAATTTTTTTCTTGTTTACTTATTTCTGTTTTTTCTGCCTCCTTCTCAAGAAAGTCTATTTTATTACATCTTCTGATTTTCCCCCTATATCATTAAGAGGTTTTGTGACTGTGTATTAATGCTAGTATTAATTCAGTGCATAAATTACAATGATCTTTTGTTCCTGTCAACCTCATAAATCTAATAGCAATTGCCTGCTTAAGGTGGACTAATTTGAATAAGTAATTTAGCTTCCTGACTAATTTTTAGCTATGATTTAAATCAACAAACACGAGATCTTAATGGTCCAGTTATTGAATTACAGTCTTGTCTTGTATTTTGAACTTCTTTTCCTAAACAAATGTTGATTCTTGTGACCAGATACTATTAAAACTTTCTGGATTGAAATAAAAGAAGTCTTTAATATTAAAGCTAGCATTTATTGCTAAGCAAGAAGAATAATGCATTCCTACTAGCTGATGATTCTAGTGGCTCCTGTCCAGTTCTGTATGGAATAACAGTGGAATCCAATTATAATGAAGTCAAAAATAATTTAAGGGTATAAGTTAAATCACAATGTACTGTATAAATGTATAAAACCATTTTAAAAGAAAGTGCTGTTGTCTGCCTTCTAATATTTGAGAGTTATAGATATTCCTCTTCTTGTGTCGCATTAGATGCAGGTTACAGACAGGAAATGTTTCCTGCTATTTTCAGGTCCCAGTTGATTTCCCAGCTTTGAGTCAGCCACTGAATGAATGGCATCAATGCTATAAACGTAAATAAAGTGATTCTGTACATCTGCAGAAGACTACAACAGTTAAGAGCAGGTTTAGCACTTCAGTAAGCTGCAGTTCTTGGTTCTCAGCCAGTGATTTGTGCCAAGAGTTTTGTCAGTAAACAGCAGTTGTTAAATATTGCCAGTAAACTGCACTACTTTAAAATGCAGTTTATAAAGAGACTGAGTGTATTCTAGTAAGTCTGCTTTATAAAGTAAGATTGCCATCATTGATAAATTTTATATTATTGATACATTTGTTCTTGCATTCTCTTGAATTTAGCACTAACATATTTGAATATTTAAAAGAGCACGCTAAAACTGAAAATCAAAATCTACAGTGCTGTAGAAAAGAAGTTTGCAGGCAGTTTATTGTGAAAAACACAACAGTTATTTGCACCTTTGCTTCTGCCAGCTTGATACTGTGCTTTTTGTTTTCCCATGCATTGACTTAGTGTGTGAAGTGAGAGTTACAGAAATACTTTAAGATCTTTACATTAAGGAGTGAAACAGATGCATGCCAACTGCTCTTTTTAATTTTACTTTTTTACATTTTGCTCACAACTTGGGATTAAGCCATTGGTCCCACAGTTCTTATACAGGAGAGAAATGCAGATTTCTTAAAAGCTCTTCTTTGTTCCTTGGAGGTTTGCATGCTACCTCTTGACTCTGCCTGCAGCTGTGCTTTGAGAACTAGTGACAACATAGGGTATTTCCTGTAATAAATAAAGTCAGTTTGATTGATCAATAAGCTATAACTGAAGTCAGAGAATCTACTTCTTTTGTAGCAACATAAAATTTCTGATTTCAGCAGGACCAAGTACAAGACCTTTTCTGACAAAGGGTGGACATTCTCTCCTGTCTGGAGTAAAAGTTTGTTCACTGTTGTTAGCATATTCCTTACATTACATACTTTTTTGCACTTCTGAATTCACAGTGACAGCTCAGTGAGATTACTTGTGAAGCAAAGTTACATCACTTTCTGAGCCTAAACTGGTATATTTGCTTGGAAACAAATGCCAAATATAATTTTTTTCTCCTTTTTTTTTAGCATGAATGTTTTATGTCTCTAAGGTTTTTCATTTCCATTCTGAATTAAGGATAGATGTTCAAAATGAAACATCAAGGCAGTACTGGTTTTGTGTCAGACTGTGTTTGGGGTTTTTTTAGATTATCTGTTTCTAACTGGGTTGCTAAAACCAAATGGGAAAATCCACAGTTGAGATTTTAGCATATTTTTATACTTGTTTTGTACTTAGATAGCCATGTTGTCTTAAAAACTAGGAACTCACTCCTGAGGAACAGATGATTATTCAACACAAAAGATACAATGAAAACTTTTTATTTCTACAGAATCACAGAATGGTTGAGGTTGGAAGGGGCCTCTGGAGGTAATCCTGCCCAATCTCCATGCTGGAGCAGAGTCACCTAAAGCAGGTTGCCTGGGACCATGCCACACAGCTTTTGAAGTTCTCCAAGAATGGAGATTCTGCAACCTCCCTGGGCAACCTGTGCCAGTTAAAAAAAAAACCCCAAACAAAAACAAACACAAAACAAGTGTTGCCTGATGTTCAGAGGGAATCTCAAATGCTTCTGTTCATGCCCGTTGCCTCTGATCCTGTCCCTGGGCACCACTGGAAAGGGACTGGCTCTGTCTTCTTACAACCTACCTTCAGATATTTATGTACCTCAGTAAGTTCCCCACTTCAGCCTTCTCTTCTCCAAGCTGAACAGTCCCAGCCCTCTCAGCCTTTCCTCACAGGAGAGGTGCTTAATCACCTTTGTGGCCCTTTGCTGGCCTCATGACAGCTCTCTTTATAAGGGTAGAGTTTTAGATGCAGGAACAGAAATTACAGTTTAAAACCATTCCAGTCGATTTCATGCACTCTTGATTTGTCTTCCAGCAATTCATGGAGAACAGCAGTGTAACTGCTTGTTACAATGAACTGGTACAAATAGAACATGGGGAGGTGCGATCTCAGTTCAAATTACGGTATGTAGAAGGGTAAGAAACTACCAATATCAACTTCTTCATCCAAATAATTGTATCAGGTTGCTTCCTGCTTCTTCCCAGCTATACATATGTGTGCTTTGCATCTATCTGTTAAGCAGTATACTATACTTTTGTATTTTCTCCTTCTGTTGTTTTGTAAAGGACAAACTTAAGTGCCTTAGTAACTGGTACCCTGAGAAAGCTTGATCTAAAAACTGCCAGGTTTTACATGATGGTAAAACTTCACAAAGTCATTCTTGATCTCATGTGGCTGAGGTTTCATGTCTGATAGGTTAAGCTGAGTGCAATCTTGATTCAGCTTTGAATTTTTATTTTCTTGCTTGGGTGAGACTTCTGGGCCAAGATTTTTATCCTAATGGGTAATTAAATTACTTTCATTCCCTTATCACTTTTTCTTTAATGTGACTAATTTTATTAGGTGCATGCATGTAGGTATTTTTGCAATGCAACTATATGAAAGAAAAAGCCCTTGAAGTTGAGTGTAATGCAGAGAAGGGATCATTCTCTGTGTGTCTTCAATTCCACCAACAGAAAATACTGTCACTTTTCCACAGGTTTCAGTGTCTCTGTTTAAGAAGTAGATTTTCTAAGATTTTCTTTGTAAACTGATCCCTCAGTGACTTCACATTTCAAATGGTTGCGTGTTCATGCAATTACAATAAAATTTTCAGAGGAAAAAAAATCTAATTTTGGCTTATACAATTTTAATAGTTGTTTTCCAAAACTCAGCAGGAAAATAAAGCTATGACATTTTAGAAGTTAAATTTTAGCCGTTAATTATTAGTTGTGGTGGCCCTGACTTGGTTCATTTTCAGTTGTAAGTACAAGATTTAAAAAGTGTCTTCTGAATGAGATCAGCATAGATCAGAAACATCCATTTTATGTGGTAAGATTAAGCTGGTATTCATACACACAGCATTTGTATTTTATGTTTCAAGAACAAGATCCAAATATGTTTTGTACATCTTTACATGAGTAGTATCAATTATGAGTGCAAATAATTAGAACTCCAACACAGGGAGCATGATTCATATTGGTTATTGTATTTTGTTGTAAGTTCATTTATAGTCATCACTAAAAAAAAAAATCTTAAAATTCATTAAAATTAGAAGAAAACAATGTCAGTTCCCAATAGCATTTCATTTACTGACAGTTCTTTCATCCATATTGTTTATGAAAACAGCAATCATTCTGCTTGCTCTTGCTTTCCTGAATGGAGTTACATAAATTGTGAACCTACATAATTTCAATTTATGTAAAAAATAACATTATATAAAATTCATCCTGTGTTTTCATGTCTTCTGTGTATTGATAACATTTATTGTATATATTTTTGTGTGTCCACACCACCTCAGAACATGACTGTTTTAGGAACCTTTGGCAGCATTGCAAAATACTGTGAGGAGAGAAGGTGTATGTTTGGGTTTGCTACTGCCACTACCAGATGCAGTTCCAGAATAATTAAGTGAACAGTTTTAACAGATACAGGCCCAACATAGCTAAGCAGCTAAACCTTGTCATCTAACAAGCACAAATAACTCTTAAAAGCAACTTTTGTACTGAAAACTGGAGATATGAGTTAGCCTTTTTAAGGATAAACTTTCTGAAAAGCTGATGAGAAGGTGATGTCTCCCCCCTAACTCTGCCTCATTTGGCAGGTGGTGTTAAAAATTAAGGAGAACTGGTAATACTATTCAGTTACAATCTTTTTTTTCATCGGTGTGGTTTAATTAAGTGGGTAAAAACGTGTTGTACTGTACGTCTGCCCCACTTACAATTGGTCTGTAGGTCTTCTGTACTGCTTTGTAAAAGTGAAAGGGAAGAGAATGAAGTAAATTAGTTGCTGGGATTAAACCTGGGATATTTCAGGTCTTCAGACACAAGAGGAAGATGATGAAAGAGCATAACCAGCCCAAGAAAGCAGTGTATAAGGTCATGTCAGAAGTGTCCTTCCATTCCTAGCAGGGACTCTGCTTCTCCACATAGCTGTTTCTGGTTTGAAACTTGGTTGGATAACTGTCTGCTAATCAGAGAGGACATGAGTTTGTAATTTTGCTGGCTTGCTTGCCAGATGAAATGAAAACTCTAAGGCTTGAATAGTGCAACCATACCTGTGTGTTTTCTTACAGCAAGTTTACTTTTGTAATGACGTTTGTTAGCAGCTGTGTACCAGACAGGCACCGGTCACTGAGATAAATTAGTTACTTTGCACAGCATAAAATCACACTTGGGAACCAGCTTGCCCTGCTAGAATATCTCTTGTAAAATTACACTGGGAGCTTCTTTTATTATATGAGCTGAAATACTGCTGTTGTCTTCTGGATACAACACTTTTTTCCTATAAATCTTCATGCAGCTGCATGTCTGTGTTTCTGTGTATATCTCTTCATGTATCCTGTTTGGTTTTGAGTTGTTTCCATGATAAGCAGAAGTAACAATGTCCTGTATTTCTTAATTTTCTAGTAATTGGTACTAATTCAAACCCTACTATGCAGTCTTGGAGCAAGATGTTCCTTTTACATAGTAACTGTATACAAGAATGTTTATGTGTTTTTGCTCTGCGCTGTGAGAGGTATATAGAAGATAATTAGTTTGTCTTTAGTCCAAATCAAAGATGAAGTACTGACATCTATCAAAGCAAGTATGTCTGGATTGTTTCTTTTAGTATGCACTAAAAGACAAGGGGGTATGCCCATGACAAGGGGTTGGACCTAAATGATCTTTAAGGTGCCTGCCAACCCAAACCATGTTATGATTCTATGAGATGCACCTTTTTTCCCCCTAGCATTAGGAGTCTGTATTAATGCTTATGCCCTTCTGTGTAAATCATAAAATAAGCAATTTAAATTCTGTAGCAAGAAATAAGGCTTTTGTTTTCATGCATTAGTTCAAGGATAGCCGTGAAATAAATAGGGAACAAAGACCATTTTGACCATTTAAAATCAGGATGTATGGAAATCAAGTCACTGCATTATTATTTGGGGGCAGGAAAATTTTTTTTGGACTAGAACTTTGAGATGTCTTAGATTGTGTCCTCTGTGTTGTATTACAGCTCTTTGGATAGTGCCAATCTCTTTGCTTGATGAAGACTTTGTATTTATCTGCGGTGATGATTTTTGTATTCCTAATCTTTAATGATCACAAAACTTTCTGATGTAACAGTAACATTTTGTTTTTACTGCAAATTGTTAGTTCCTGCTGTCCAGAGCATGTGTGTAGATAAAAATACACTATTAAGAAGCTGCAGTGCTTATCAACACTTTTACAATGTGATCTGCAGTAAAAGCACGTTAACAACAGGGATGTCTGAGGCTGGATGTTCTGAAAAAATGTCATAATGAAGATAGTGACATGGTTTAGGCAAAATAACTGCTACTTTGTGATTCATCTACCAATAAGTACAATTTCACAATGTATTTATTGTGAACAAGATGTTCTAACAATAAAACTAATGTGCTAATCATTTGCTAATTTCAGGGCTTGTAATGCAGTGTTTACAGCATTAGACCATTGTCAGGAAGCTGTAGAAATAACCAATGAAGATCATGTCATTCAGGTAGGGGGGAAAATGTTACCTATTTTATAGAATTTGAAAAGAAGTAGCCCAAAGAGATCTTTGCACAGAAGTTCCTGTTCTATTTCAGTATTTTAGTTTTGTTGCCCATTAGAAAACCTTGTGCAATTAAATGCGCAATTCTGGACGATGCACACTGATGCCTGCCGAATAACACTTTTCCTTCAGTAACTGTATTTAGATGATAATTTTCAGTAAAGTAATGCTGTTTATGGTAAAATCTGCATTCGTTCTCTTTCTGTGCCTTCTGATAGGAACTTAAATATTGCATTCTATCTTGAATAAAATGTTTCACAATTCCATAGTATTTTCAGACAAGAAACACTGAATTGTAAGGATGTGGGGTTATGGCTTTAGCTGTATAACTTTTCACAGTTTGATAGTAATATGTGAGTAAATATCCTTTAAGAATGTTCCTTTTGATACTGTCCTGAGGTACTTTTGTCTTGGCAGTATGTTAACCCAGCCTTTGAACGGATGATGGGGTACTGCAGGGGAGAGCTTATTGGCAAGGAACTTACTGAATTACCTAAAAGTGATAAAAACTGTGCAGATCTTTTAGACAACATAAACACATTTATTAAAAAAGGAAAGGTAAGCAAATAAACTCATTGTAATAGATTCTGCTTTATTTTTTATTTATATATTTTGCTTCTCATTGCTCTAGGTTTAAGAACACAAGATGTGTTCTTTGTAAGTGCACATATAAGACCAGAATTCTGTTCCTCAGATATCTAAGGAACACAACAGCCCATGTCACAGACTAGTAGCTGCAGATTTCATTAGCTTTGGTTTTAGGATCTGACTGAATTGCTACTGATCTGTTGGCTTAAGATCAGTATCAGAATGTTTTCCATGTTTTCTGTTTTGTTTAGAGCCCATGGAGCTTTTGTTAGCTGGAATATAAGTTTGTCCCTCAGTCAGTCTCTCAGGTGGCTGAATCATCCAACCAAAAGGTTTAACTGTTCTGTCAAACTGCAGAGCCTGCACTGACTGCACACTCCAAGCACCAAAATGTATTGGCACCCAGTGGGGTTTGTTTTTCTAACTACAGTTAGGATTCTATCTGCAGGGAACTGTGAGCTCCTGTTGTTGCAGTGATTGGCCTGGCAATACATTCCCCTAATGCATGCAACCATCTCTTATCCCATCTCCCATGGGTTGCAAAAGTTCCTCTTATCTCTCCCTGTCTCACATTTTGCTTCAAGAACTTTGTGGAATTCTTGAACCTTTGAGTCACTTCCAGCAATGATCTGAGCTTTGTGAGTCACTGTCTGGAGCTGTTTGCCATTCACCTTGGTTCATTAGCTGTACCTGCAGGCCACTCCACTTTTTATGGGCTGCCCAACAGCTCACCACTGACTGCTCAAATGTGTCTTCCACCCATTTTCCAGCTTCATCCGACTCTGCTGCCAGGTAGTTCCCTCCTTAAAACCTCTCTTCTTTGAGGTTAGTTGGACATCTTTAGGTCAAGGACTTCTGAAGTTTAGCATACATATTACTTGACAACTGACAGCTCCAAAGCTGAATTGTGCTCAGCACAGAGTTTGTTTCTGCTGGTTCTAAGGGAGAAACCCTCTGGATGCGTTACAGCCACTGCTGCTTATGGTGGTACCAAGCAAGAATGTTTGTAACCCCTCTAAGTAGATGATCCCTGAAGGTCTCTGTAAAAATGTTATACTCTATCATAAGAGAAACATAGTTACACTGTCCTTATGTTATCAAGTACCTGGTAAAGATGCTAGCCTCTATTAATAAATTTTATACTCTTTAAAAAAAAAAGACAATAATGAAATAAAATGTAATAATTTACTATGTAATAACTGTGCAATAATAAATGAAAATTTGACTGCAAGCTGTATATTCTTAGATGCTCTCCCTGTTGTATGTGTTTCTGTAGGAATGGCAAGGAGTTTACCATGCAAGAAGAAAATCAGGAGACAGTATCCAGCAGCATGTGAAGATAACACCTGTGATAGGTCAAGGAGGGTAACTAACTTAGCTGAAACATAATTGCTTTCTGTTTTTTCAGGCCCTTTTCTCAATCTGTAAGTTTGTCATGAACCTCCATGTATTTAGCAGCTGGGCAATCCCCTTGTTTGTGTGTGCTTTTATGTGCTCCCACCTTTGCAGTCCAGAATGGGCACATTGCCAAATTCAGCTCCCAGATGTACAGGGGGATTCCTGTAGGAGCAAAAGGATCAGGTGTCCTGGGACAAATACATCACTGTAGTGCCAAAGGAGTCATCTCGTTGGTGTTGGGTTTAGTATGTGGTTTCCTGAAGGCATGGAGACCTCTGCTTTAGCAAATAGCGTTGTATCGCTTCACTTCTCTCTTTACTATTTGATATGGTAACAAGTGATTATTTCTGTTGCTAGGAAAATAAGACACTTTGTGTCCCTCAAAAGGCTGCATTGTACCAATGAAAACAACAAACAGGTATTGTATTTTTTTCATGTGATAATTTTCATAGCTTTTAGTAAAATCATGTTTTTTGGCATATCAATTTTTCTAAGCAGGTGTGATCTGTATTGTCAATGAGATTCTCAATGATTGTTGGAGCAAGCAAGAAAACTTCAGCATTTGCATGGGCTATTCTCCTTTTGTAGGACTGCTGAGCAGAGGAAGAACGGCTTTAATTTTCTGGAGCGTGGATGTGAGAGTTGAGTCCATGATACTGTGGAGCAACACATACCATACATAATTCAAAGGGAGTTCAGGGCTGTTTTCTAGAGCTGCTATTGACAGTCTGATCTGGTGTACTTATTCCTAATAATGACCTATGCTCAGTGGTCACAAGGTTTGCAAATGTGTCATTCTTAAATAAAGTGTAGCCTTCATGCAGGACCTGAGACTTCACACACTCTTCAGAACAGGTGTTCTGGAGGGGTGCCCCTCAAGCCATAACCCATGTAAAGCAGCAGTTGCAGCTGACCTGGTTCTCTGCAGTCCAGACACATATCCACACCAGCTGGTCCTGCAGCAAAGCTGGTGGTTTGGGGAGCTGTTTTTTGTCATCTGCTTCTGGTTTCCACCCACTGACAGTATCTGAGGCAAATGATCATATCACATGTTTTGCCCCCAAAATACTCTAGTACATGTCCTGTAAAGAAGTCTGAAATTCCGTGAGCAAAGAAGTGAAATCTGCCTTTAGCCTGTGGTCTGTAAGGGTGAGATAGAAAGGGGAGAGCACAGGAAGTGGCTAGCAACATTTTAGACTCAGGATATGCTTGGGAAACATGATACATTTCCATGTTGTTTAGAGGAGAGGTTATGTATCTTATTTAGACTTTTATGTGCTTTCATCCATTATGTGGGTACAGACACTCATGCAGGAAAAGTTATTTAGAAAGTCACTATGTCTAGTTGCCACTTCTTCAATAGAACAATACTGAATATTAACACATTATTGGAAAACCTCTGCTACTGGAAGAATTTCATGGGTGATATTCTGTAAAATTTGTTGAAACCATTCTCCTTGCACAAGTTTTTGTGGAGGCAAGTAGTCGCAAGTCAGGGAAGAAATCTCCATAATTTTTTTGAAGAACTCTGAAGGTGGATTACTGCAAAATAAGACGCATGATGTTGTAAACTGACCTCATCTTTGAACTAAACCATGGGTTTTAGTGTAAGTGGCAAAATATCATTTACAGTGACAGGATTTTTTAAAATGCTCAGGCTAGAGTGCAGCAGTTTTGTAATAAAAACAGTGATAAAGTTACATGTATTCTTTCTAATTCATTGTTTAAGCCTCATCATTGTTGTTTCATGTATAGCTGCTTTGATGTTGATTTGAAAATGAGATACAGTCTCATGGGTTTTTCCTATTAAAAAAAAACACAGCTGAAAGACTGGCACAGTGAAGTCTAGGTATGATACTATACTTTTATTCCAAGATAATGAGTTGAACGCAATTACAAACTTGCTGCCATCTGTAAAAAACAGCAGTAGGAATATTAAAAAAAGTCTTTTTCTTTTCTGTGTTTCTTTGCCCAGTTCATTGGACTGCCTAAGCCAGTAAGAATCATAGAACCATAAACTGATTTGGGTTCAAAGGGACCTTAAAGATCACCTGGTTCCAACCTCCCTACCATGACCAGGGACACCTTCCACTAGACCAAGTTGGTCAAAGCCCCACTCAACCTGGCCTTGAACACTTCTAGGGATGGAGCATCCACAGCTTCCCTGGGCAACTTGTTCCAGTGTCTCACCACTCTCACAGTAATGAATTTCTTCCTGATATCTAATCTAAACCTACTGTCTTTTCATTTGAAGCCATTCCCTCATGTCCTATCAATACACACCTTTGTAAAAGTTCCTCTCCAATTCTCTTGTAGGCACCTTTAGGTACTGAAAGTTGCTTAAGGCCCCACTGGAGTCTTCTCCAGGCTGAACAACCCCAAATCTCTCATTATTTTCACACAGGAGAGGTGCTGCAGCCCTCTGGTCATCTCTGTGGCCCTCCTCTGTACCTCTTCTAACAGCTTGCTATCATCAGCCAACTTGCTGATGGTGCACCTGATCCCAGTGTCCCTGCCCCTGGCAAAGATGTTAATTAAAACAGGTCAGTATTAGGACCAGGTCATCACTCCTCTCCACCAGGACACTGAGCTATTGACCACAACTCTTTGAGTGGGACCATTCAGTCAATTCCTTATCCACTGAGTGGTCCTCCTGTCAAATCCAGGTCTCTCAGTTTTAAAGTCAAGGATGTGCAGGAACCTTCATGTATTTCTGAGCCAGATTCATCACATACAAAAATTCAGCATGTGAGATTTATGCATGGAAAAAAAAATTATGTAAGAGAGTATTAAGCATTCTTACAGTGAAGATTTATGAATGAGGATTGACTTTCATGTGACTGTTTCCATGTGCTGAAGCCTAGGTAATTATTAATGCTGCTGCTGTCAATTTGAGGCCTAGCAGGATAGAGTCCAGTGTTTGCACATTCATAAATTTACAACAGAGGTGTTTCTCGTCTTAAGAACATATTGACCCAAGATTAACTGTGTGACTACCCCCATAACTTACCTTACATGGCTCTTTTAGGACATGCCTGCAGAAGGAGAAGTACTCAGAACAGAAATATGGTTTGTTTTATTTTTTTAGTAGAGTCCTTGGAGGACTGTGCCAATGCTTCTGCTAGTTATGCAGTAGACAGAGATACATAGCCATTGGCTCTGAGAGAAGCTCCAAGTTGGGACCAGAATGAGCAGTTCAGATGCCTTGTGTCACTGTACTGTATCTGATGAGATTCCTTAATCTTACTCTGTCTGGACAAGATCATTTGTCTGGGAGTTTCTGCAGGGTTATAAGAGAAGTGTTTTAATTTTTTTTTTTTTTTTTGAGGAGGGTTCACTTCTTACACTCTCTTGAACAAAGTTTATATTAAACATGAGCACAGGATTTCTCTTTCCTTTTTTTGTTCATTAAAGAAATCCATGCCTAAATCTTGTGGGTTTTTTGCTTTCCATTTTCTTCTCTTTCCCTTTCACCCTTTTTACCTGCTGCCCCCACTGCAAAAAGGAAAAAAAAAAAGAGAGGTGTGCAACAATGACAGAGAAGAGTTGTGTCCTTCTTTTCCTTTCTTTCATGAATAATCCCCATGAGGACGCTGCAGCATGCACTGTCACAGACTGATACAGATGCTGAAAGCACAGAAGCTGAACCTTGTTGTACTTCTAACTCACTGGTTGCAGCCATGGATTTCATGTTTCCATGCAGTCTAGTGCATTGGTTTAGGCAGGTGATGGATTTGGTCAGAGGAACCAGTCACCACATGACAGTAATGGACTCCTCAATAAGATGTGTACTGAATAATGTGTAATTACAGTGTCGAGCACTCGGGATGATTCATCTGATGTAGGAGAGTATGTGTATCTTCTCTAGTGACTGCAGTAAAAAAAGTAACGCATTATTTTTAGTCTTTCTCAGTGTCTCAGTTATTAAATACCTTGTGCTAATCTTAGAGGGAAGACTTGAGGAATTGACATTTCTGCTCCATTTTCCTATTAACAGCAAAATACTTTATTATAACAACATAACAAAGGAAAGGGGTGAAGTGGTTAGCAGGTATTAAATTGTTATGAATTGAACAGTGCTTTTGTTTCTGGGCATAATGAAAAAGCAGAGGAGCTTTTAATCTGTGCTGTTGTAGTCCAAGCAGTATGTGTAAATTTTAAGATGATGGAAATATTCTGTGTAAATTCTAAGAAAGCTTGAAATACCTGTTGTTGGAGCTACCCAAGAGGTTTCAGAAGCACAAAGAATTAACATTTTGTATTTAACTTTTTCATTCATAAAGTTGAATAAAAATTAATTGGAAATAAAGTTCTGATCAATGACACCTACTAGCTCTACCCCTCATATGCTGGAGAGTTGTTTTTTGAAGTCCAGTTTATTAGAGACCCATGAAAGGATGCATGCAAAATTAGTTTAAACAGTTCTAAGAAAATGGTTTTTAAAATGCAAAATTTAATGTTTTGGATTTTTTTTTTTATTTTTGCATTTTATTCTTTCAGGTTCATATACAATTTGCAGTTAAAACACCAGCTAAAGTGAATGTCAGTTCTCTTGCAAACACAGGCATTAAACAGGAACTTGGTACATAAAAGCACTATTGTATCTGCGATTTTCTGCATGACATACATTTTTACTTTCGTATTATTTCTCTACAACTAATTGCACCTAAAGAAGAGTCTTTGCCAAACACTTTTTTTTAAAAAATAACTGAATGGAAAATTCTAGATAAGGATAAGTGTTGAATGTAGCCTGTTTAAAGTCTTTTTGTATTCTTTTTCCTTACATATATATTTTACTCTGATCTTCAGCTCTGCAAGAGTCATCGTGAGGAGAAGTACACAGGAGACAATTCTCAGTCAGGTTAGAATACTATCATTTACCTCTCTATACTGCTGTGCTGGAGGTCATGGCAGGGTTCTTTGCTGTAACACTTGTTGTCCCTTCCCTCTGTCTTGTCAGTAGTCAGAACTGATGGCCAGCGATGGATGCCAGCTGCCACTGAAGTTGCACCATGAACTTAATTTGTAATCATCAATAATAATTCAGTCTCCTGTGCAGATCTCTTGCTGTGCTTTTGAAGTTAGGATGCATTGCTCTTCATTGTATTAAAACAGTGTCTGATCCTGAGGCTGATGTACCTTGGCACCCCCTTGTAGTTGAAATGTGGAATGTGGTGATCTGTGCCAGCACACCTGCCCTAGCGTTTCCAAGTTTGAGACCTGTCAGCAGGCCATTGTTTTGGCCTCAGCACAGGGCTGACAGTTGTCTGAAGTGTCCAGGCCTCAGCCACTCAGTTCCAATCAGTGCTGAGTTGTTGCAGGATGTCTGTACAACCCTTGCCCTGTGTCTTGGGTGGGTTTACTTACTCACAGATAGCACATTCCAGCCCTCATTGACTTCTGCAGATAGCTTTTGACTAAAAGTGTGGAGAATAAGGGGATAATCCCTTCCTCCAGTGCTGTATAGTGTTTGGAATAACACTTTTCCCTGAAGAAGGAGGTACCAAAGACCAGTTTTAAGCTTGTGACTCTAGTGATCGCAGTCAGATGCAGTACTGATGTCTTATAAGTGAGCAGGTTCTCATGCCCTATTACGTTCTGGCACCTGAAACCCTTCCTGCTATGAAAGATAGACAGAGTTGCTGTGCAATGTCAGGCAGCTTCTGATGTTCACATGGTGGGAGGATATAACATACCAAGAGCATGGGACATCACTGTTTGGCATCCCCTGCTTTTTCAAGTAGCTCAGGAATACATACAAACATCAGAGAGCTTTGTGATGCCAAATAGCAGTAGATGGGGAAGAAGAGTCAATATGCAATTGGCTGCTCTCATTCCCAGTGCTGATCCACGGTATGTTAAACTGCTTACTTCTGTGTCCCTGTAATAAAAGCAGATTTTCTTCCCACTGTTTATTTCCTGCAAACAGGAAGGTGAGAAAGCCCATGAATTAAGCTGAAGGGCACTTGTTACTAGTTAACACATTTTTACTAGCTTACTAACGTTTTAGGTTTGCTAATTTTTGTGACATATTTACTCAAGACTGGGAAGTCCCATCCCATGGTGCCATATTGATGACTATGGTGCAGTGAAAGTGGGCAAACTTAGAGCATGTGATGTAGGTTATCCTTCCCTGCGGTCCCTGGCTGTGCCCCAAGAATAAATTCCCAGAACATATCCATAGGCATATACCAGTACATGATGAGTGTAGAAAAGCAATTCATGTGTATTGTGCTGTTTGCAGTGGTGTGATTTGTAGCAAATCTGCATGACTAGATATTCTGCTCACCAGGTGAAGAAAAATTTTTTTGTGTAGGCTTTTGTAGAAAGATGAAATTGTAGTATAGGAGAGAGTAGCTTTTAGGCACCTGTGTCTCTCTGGGTGGCACTAGCAAAGTTTCCAACTTGCTAGTTGGTATTTAACACAAGAGTTGTCTTGTCAGCTATAGCCACTCACAGCTATGTTCATCTGTAAATGCTTACTCCCACTCATGTGCCTGATGATAAACTAATCCAAATGTTAACATAGAATGGGATTTGTAAGAGGAGTACTATGGATTAAAAAAAATTTAGCTATGCCCTGCTCTTAGGTGTCAGCAGAGGAAACTGCTTTCACTTTCTTCAGTTTGGATCACAACAAAATAGGAAGACCCAAGCTTATGAATCTGTGGCAGAAAAAGAGAATTAAGACCGAAGCTGTATTTCAAGTAATTTTTAAGATGGATAAACTTTTAATTTTGGAGAATTGTGTATTTAATATTTTATTTTGCTAGACAGGCTGCATACATCCTGTCTTGTGACATGGTCTTTATGTTAAGAATATCGATGTTACGATATTTCTGATTCTTCAGATGGTTCTGTCTCCTTTTGAAAACTTACTGGGGTCTCTGGTCTGTGAGTGGCATTTCAGATACTCTAGGAGTAGGTACCATAAAGGCTCTTGCAAAGAGATGAACAGATGCATGGTTGCTGTGAAGAGTAATATTTCGGAGGAAAGTGAAATTCTACCAATTTTTTTTTTTTTTGAGGCCCTTTCCTGTCATTTCATCCAGCCTCTGAGTTTGGCTGGATGTGATAATTTCTCTTGCTTTAGCAAACAGCGGTTTTAAGAATAACAGCTTTTTGCATGGTTAATTTTCACAGCAACCAAACTGATTATTTATAATCATTCTCAGCATGCTGAATTTTTCTTAAACACAGAGTACAAAAGTTTATTGAAATAAAAGCAAAAGCTGTCTGAATGGTGCTTGGGCTGGAAGAGTGTAGACTGAGATAGGACTTTTCTCTCTTGGCTAGAGTTTTAGGAAGTTAAACTCAGGCTTGTTCAGTGGTTGGTGGAGAACAAAAGGGACTTGCAGGACCCTGTGATGTTTCTCCTGAAGCAGGACCTCTGATAACTACCTTAGACAACTACAGCCTGCAAGACTGCTACTTTTAGGGAGCTAAAGTACCCCATTCCATAAGGCATCTTAAGTTCCTTTTGAAACACCTTTCCAGGTGACTTCAGACAAGTTACTTTAAATTGATACACACTGCATTCCTTATTCTGATGTGCAGAGATTACAATATTTCCCCTGCTTATATGGTATTGTTAAGATCATTTAATTAAATTTTCATAATTTTAGATGGAAGAGACTTTGTAGATATTTCACTTCAAACTTTCTTAAAGCTTTTGTTTTGTATTTACAGAATCCAATTCCTACAAATGCAAGAACAGAAGGAAAGACTCAGTTGATGTTAAGTCAATAACATCTCAAAATAGTGATGGTAAGAAAGTAAACTGTCAGGAATGTTTATATATAGGTATGTAATACTATAAATACATAAAACTATGCATTTACAAATACATAAAGAACCGAATTGACCAAGGCAATAAAACTGCATTAGAGGAACCAGGCAGATTCAGAGCTGATTAATGAGAGATTACTCCACTTTTTTATAACTGCTGTAAGATTTCTTTCTTCTGATTTGCAAAACAGTGCCCCAGCATGAGTCCCAGCATTGCTATATAATGCTTGG
This sequence comes from Sclerurus mexicanus, assembly GCA_013396755.1. Classification (NCBI taxonomy): domain Eukaryota; kingdom Metazoa; phylum Chordata; class Aves; order Passeriformes; family Furnariidae; genus Sclerurus; species Sclerurus mexicanus. The sequence continues at coordinate 83,020 of VWZF01000462.1, read as the reverse complement.
CAGTGCACAGAGCCTTCATATGGAGAGGAGTGACTGTGCCAAGGGATGGGAGCAGCCTGCTAAAAGAGTGCATGGTGAAGTGTTTGTGCCACCTCTCTTAGAAAGCTTCAGCTTGTGCTCCTGAACCAGTATTTTTGTTTTATTAGTGTTGAACATGAAGGGATCTATTGCTGCTGATTACTTGAGAGCAGTACTTCTACTTCTGATCCTGTTTGTGCCTAGCTGCCAGGGCTGGAATGGTGGTGGCAGAGATCTCTTTCTGCCCCTCTATGCAGTGAGGGAAGCACAGCTTATGGGGAGCAGGAATGGGTTTCATTAGACCATTTGTATCACCAAGATGAGGGACATAAACACAACTCACAGGAGGAGCCATGTCTAACAGAGATCCACTGCAGTCAAAGGGCGATTGGCAGGTACTGGGCCTGAAGTGTAATATGTACAGCTTCATCCAAAGTGAAGGACAGAAAATCTGACAGCAAAAGTGATGGATGGCTGCCAAGAAGGTAGACAACAGAGCAAGAAATGAAACAGTAAAGTAAGATCTTGCAAGAGGAGAGATACAGGAGAAGTGGGAGATAAGGCTGGATTCTGTTGTCCCATTCCCCAGCCTTCCGCTCTTTAAATGCAGTCATCTGATTTGCGCTCTGTGGCTCTCTTGAACAGCAGCTTCAAGTTTACAGACCCGAAGGTACTCTTCAATGGCAAGGATTCACTCAATGACAATAGAAGCTCCTATCACAAAGGTGAGTCCTGAGCACTGACTTTTTCACAAACTCGGAGTCTGGAGTTGCCCTCGTAGGGGAGTATGTAGTTAGTTCACAGACAACCAGTGGTTTCCTGCACTTTAACGGAGTAACATAAATAACATTTTTTTAATCCTTACTACTTTCTACATCTTATCATTGTATTCCAAATCCTACTCATAAGGAAGAACATTAAAAAGGGAAAAAGGGTGTCCTTGCTAGATGCCCTGTTGCTAGCAGGAAGGGGACACTTCTGTTGGGCTGTGTTTGTATAGGAGGATGTGCTTCCAGTCTCACCTTTGCTCTATTGATATTTATAACCTAGTACGCAGAGAATGGAACACCTGTTCTCTCTCCTCCACTTTCCTGCAGTCTTTTCTTCACAATCTGTTTTATACAAACTCTGCCTTGCAAACCAGCTGCAGTCACTTGAAACACACCCCACAGTGCCAGGGATCTCCCACCCTCAAACCATTTTTTCCTCTCTTCCTGTCTTTTCTTGCTGTCATCAAGCTCTTACTTTCCAGCACCACTGTGACTGCAAGACCATGTCACACCTGCGGAGAGGTCTGTAGTGTCCCTGCAGCAGCCTTTCATTGTGGGAGAAGACAGCACTGGGGCTTTCTCCCTCTCAGTCCTGGCAGAGCAAGGAGCAGTCCTTGCTGCTGCCGTATCATTGCTGCATTCCCAGATTGTGGTGAAGGCACAAAGAGCCATTGTCTTCTTCCACAGCCCAGCTCTTTGTGCTCTCTGCCCTTCATTTCTATATGAAGAAAACTAAGGTTTACATCTAATGTCAGGATATGGGAGTCACCTCCAGGCATTTGTTTGGGTTTTCCTCAGGGATTGAATGATTGTTCCAGAGCACGACTGGATATGCTGAAGGACAGCGACTTTGCTAGTTTTTGGTCCACCCACCTGCACTATTTCAGATATTTCACACCCTTCTGCTTTCAGTTCCCAGGAGTATGACAGTTAAAAACAGGAGATGGATACCAGGAAATCTGAGCACAAATTTACATTTTTGGAGTTGTACTTCAAGGGTTGGGGGAATTACATTGCATTTGCTAAATGAAAAATAACATAATTAAATCAAGAATAAAGAGTTTGTAATAAGAAAACAGTGGCCTTCACTTTGCCTGCCTCCTTAATCTGCTTTCAGGTTATTAACATAATTAATGCTGCCCAGGAAAACAGCCCCATCACAGTAGCAGAGGCCTTGGACAGAGTTCTGGAAATCCTGCGGACAACAGAACTTTACTCCCCTCAGCTAGGTACCAAAGATGAAGATCCTCACACAAGTGATCTTGTTGGAGGTCTGATGACTGTGAGTAAAATTAGTAAAGATCAAATTACTGCTGTCAGTGTCTGCAGCACAGTTCAGTGCTCTGCTGTGCTAAAATCTCCCAAGTGTTGGGAAGGGGACTCATAATTCATCACCATTTCACTTCAGGATTTTGGCCTCTTTACCAGCAGTAGGCACTAAGATGTAGTAAGCTGTGGCCACATCTCAGTCCACTGGGTGCATTCATCCTCACATGTGAGTGAACACGGTTGCCACTTGAAACTTTATCATCCAATCTGATTTTTCTCAGGAGATCTCGAAGGAGGTATTTTTTTAGAAACTCTAGAAGCTTAGATGGGATTAGAGGGATTGCTCTACATTTGGTCCAATGTATGAGTGAGGTTGCTTTAATCAGGTTCTGACTTTGGTCTTGTAACAGCAGCAAGAGACAGACTGTCTGTATGTCATCATGGATTTACTAATTTTTTTTTTTAATGTACGATGAGCTAATTCCTGCCAAAATAATATAATGAAAAATAAATGATAGTGGCTAATTTGAATGATGAAATCCTGCAGGTGCCAATGAAAGGGACAAGGAGAGCAATACACTTTAGAGATAATAATATCCTTTCTGGAGATCTCATACCAGTCTTCCTTGGATTCTTCATGTCAGTTTTGAAAGACCTTAAAACAAGGATGGTGCCTATAGTGCTACAGTAAGAGCAGTGCTTTTAGTACCCAGGAATAGTAGCTAAAGTGCATGTAGTGTTTTTGCAACTAATGATGCAATGGTCACTCTGCCTAAACTTACAATAAACTTGGGGTTTTTTTTTCAGGATGGCTTGAGAAGACTGTCAGGAAATGAGTATGTGTTCTCTAAGAGTAAGCCACCATTTTAAACTTCCTTTGAATGTGTGACTTCTTTTGTAGATACTGCTGACATAGAGCTTCAGGCTAATGTGCAGTGGGATATATGTCTTTGGAAATGGTTAGCTAATCACTACAGACCAAGTGCTAGACTACCTCCATTTTGGAGTTGAAGCAGGCTCAAATAATTAAAATAATGCATTTCAAAATGTTACCAAAAACCCCGAACTGGCATTCAATAAAATGTTCGCTGATCTTTTTGGTTTATATTCAAATAATATGTAATAAACCTTATATATTATAGGTTTTTACAGACTTTTTCATGTAAAAGAGTTGTTTTTCTTGGAAAAGAGTTGTTTTTTTTAAATGGAATTCTGCAGGGGGATTGCAGTAGTGTAGGGGGAATAATCCAGAAATGTGTTAATTCCCAAATTCCATTTCAACAGATATGAACCTGAGCCACAGTCACCTTCCAGTGCCAAACACCATCAATGATGTTCCACCCTGTATTGCACAGCTCCTAGATAATGAGGAAAGCTGGGACTTCAATATTTTTGAGTTGGAGGCTGTTACAAATAAAAGGTACTGGACTCCTTTCCCTGGGTGCCCACAGAAAGGCTGTTGAGGAGCTGTAGCAGGAAGTGCTTTGTTCTGGAAAAACTGAAGCAAGACACAGCAAATCTGTGAGAGCTGTTTTGCTTGACTCATGTCCACTCTGTTCAAGTGACACTGTTTGGCATAGCTTGATGTTGCTACATGTTCAGTGTCCTGCAGATGCCCCTTTTTCCTGCTCATGTGCAAATGGTCATGCTGGAAAAAGCAAGCCTCTCTCCTCCCTCACCTAGATCATCCTATGATTTGGGAAGGCAACAGTAGCTTTTGGCTACAGGAATAAAAAAAATGGGATGGAGGATAAACCAGTGATAGAATCAAGGGACTGAGATTTTAAAGCTTATAATGAAAACAGACATCACTGGTTTTGAGGTCATGCAAACTGCAAAAATAAGTGCATCATCCACAGAAAAAAAGTGGTTTTCATTCCAAGACAAAGATTCGAAGAGACTACCCCGTCTTTTGTACCCTCTTTGCAGAAAATGATCATTTTAGGAATTTGCATTTGTCTGGTTTTAATCAGCAGATGTTGGGTTTTGATTATGCCTTTCTCAGCTCAGAGGCTCTGTAGATCATCTTGCAGGAGTGAGAAATATGCCTGATAAACTCTCTCACAGGCAATGCAATATAAATGACAACCCAGAGTGGATCTGGATTTAAGAACCAAAAAGATTAGAAGTTTTATACTTACTGTTTTACACATGGGCTCCCTAGCATTAAAATACACACAGATACACACAGAGAGTTTCTATTTGACATTTGATCTTTTGTCTCAGGGCTTCTTAGCCTTTGGGATGTCCCCATGTCATTTTCAAAGACTGCTTTTTCTCCTCAGGAAGAAAATAAATGTATTTTTGTTTGATTGACAGACACTGAAACCACAGAAGACCCAGGCTTTTAAGACCTCTTTTTCTGAAGCCACAGGAATTGCTGCAACTCTAATGGAACTGCACCATTTCTACAAAACATATTAAAATAATGTCGGAAAGGATGGTAGATGTAATGACTTGTAACTTTGGCCAGGCTTTTGAGAGGTTATATATGTGCAATTTAAAAATGTTTCACATTCCCCACCCCTTTTTATTTTTAAGGTCTTGTTGGTTTCTTCATCAAATATTTTGCTTTTAGAACATGACAAGTTATTATTTTACAGCAGTGCTTTTCTCTTCTGTTGTTTTTCAGGCCATTAGTGTATTTGGGCTTAAAAGTTTTTGCCCGGTTTGGGGTCTCTGAGTTTTTAAACTGCTCGGAAGTAACACTGCGGGCATGGCTGCAGGTCATTGAAGCCAACTACCACTCCTCCAACTCCTACCACAATTCCACACATGCGGCAGATGTCCTGCATGCCACCGCCTTCTTTCTCGGGAAGGAGAGAGTTAAGGTAGAACCATCACCTAGGAGTCCCCAGGCTAGGATTTCAGTGTGCTTACCATTTTATGTGTGTCATCCAAAAGTCAGACGTTTAAATAATGGTCCTGGCTTCATAAACTCTCTCTGCCCTTGAAGTCTTCCTGTGATGCCAGCAAGCCCACACAGTTTCTCTAAAGTCTGTTTATATAAATTTACATTTTTAAGTAGCAATAATGGGGGTGTGGGGAGGGAACCTGGCTCTTTTCTGTCTCTTGGTAACTGGCTGTTAGTAACAGTTCTTAATAAAGTTTTGCAAAAGCTTTGGAGAGGGAGGTGTGAACTATTCTCCCGGGTACCCAGTGATAGGATGCATGGGAATGGTTCAAAGTTGTGCCAGGGGAGGTTCAGACTGGACATCAGGAAGCATTTCTTTAGTGAGTGGTCACACACTAGAACAGTCTTCATAGAGAGGTGGTCGATGCCCTGAGCCTGTCAGAGTTTCAGGGGCATTTGGGCAGTAACATGCTTTAATGTTTGGTCAGCCCTGAAGTGGTCAGGCAGTTGGGATGCTGTAGGTCACACTTCCACCTGAAATAGTCTATCCTACCCTATTCTAAGACATAAAAAGTGTGTAGGAGCAGAGTGAGTACAGATGCATTCAGGCAAGCACACAAAGAAGGAAATTCTAGATGATCTATCCATTAGAGATTTTTATGCAAAGATACTGCTTAGGTGACAGCATAGTAAAAAGCTTCATTAAAGAAAGAGTATTGAGGTAAGGGTGGAAGTGGGAGTTTTGTAGTAGTTAATCTGTGGGCACAATGAGTGGAAAATGATTGCAAGGAGGTAAGACACCTACGCTGAAGCTTACATTGGCATAATTGTGGGTACTTGGAAATGATCAGAAAATACTTACTGCAACTTTTGTGCCACATTATAATTCTTCTCTTTTCCTGTAGGGAAGTCTGGACCATTTAGATGAGGTAGCTGCTTTAATAGCTGCCACCATTCATGATGTAGACCACCCTGGACGAACCAACTCTTTCCTGTGCAACGCAGGCAGTGAATTAGCTGTCCTTTACAATGACACAGCTGTATTAGAGAGTCATCACACAGCACTGGCATTTCAGCTTACAACTAAAGACAGCAAATGCAACATTTTCAGGAACATTGATAGGTGTGTCTGCTGGAGAAGGGGGAGTATGCATGTGTGGATTTCTTGTTTGGCAGTTTTAGTTTGGGGCAGATTGAGAACCTACCTTCTGAAGAGGAATATATAGTGTAAATACAGATATTAATATATAACTTCTTCCAGGATCCTGTGTAGACATGATTTTTAAAAAAGGCTTTCATTCCCCCTTCACCACCGCCATCTTCCAACTGGTAGTTTCTGGAAGCTTATAGAGATGTTTAATATACCTTTACATGGTTCAGTTGACAGCCTTAAGACTGTATCTTGGCCCGTGGCCTTTTGGTTGCAGGAGCCTGGAAAGAATTTTTTTGTGTTATGTTTTTCCACCCCAGCAGCTGGATGCTCCATGCTGTGTCTACACAAGGTCCTGTGCTTCTGAGCAATACTGCATTCACATGGGGCAGAACAGGTGGTGGCAGAGGGACATGAACCTCTGGGAGATCTGGAAGTTCCCTGTGGCATCCCCGTAGCCTGGGAGTTGCCACTGCATGAGCCTAGCTTTTGCAGGGACAAGGTGAGAGAGAAAGAGAGTGGGGTGAGACCCCAAAGAGGTAATTAACAGTATATCCCCATAACAGTATTGTTTTTGAAGAACCTGAGCTTTGATTTCCAAGCTAGCATAGAGTGAGATGGATGTGTTGGTGCCATTTCTGGAGAAGTTGTCTTAGTGTTGCAGCATTTTAAAACTGAGTTGTAAATTTTTATTAGCCTCGGGATTGATTTTCATTAGGTAAAAATAACAGAGCTGGAGGAACTCAGAGAGGCACGATCTAGTCCATTCCTAGACTGTTCCTAACTCTGAAGGTGCCCATTCATGTGGGTGAGCCCTTGAGCAGTGTTTTGCAGAACTGTCTGGACAGGGATGAGGAAAGGACAGAGCTCTCTCTGGCAGGCTTGTGAGCAGGAACTCTTTTTCTTTCCTAGAAATCGCTACAGGACATTGCGCCAGGCCATTATTGATATGGTTTTGGCAACAGAGATGACGAAGCACTTTGAGCATGTGAACAAATTTGTGAACAGTATCAACAAGCCTATGGCATCTGAGGAAACCAGCCCACACGTAAGTGCTTGGGGGACTTTACACCCTCAGGCATTTCACTGAGGTTCTTACAAGAGAACTTTAAGCCATTTTCATTCACTTTATATTAACTCACATTATAGTAATGGCCAAATGACACAATTGGATTTGTGACCTCACACATCCAAGTGTGAAAAAGTACTTTTATTTTATAGGTTTTTATGTCTGGCTCTGCCCTGAGCTCATTTAAACACTTCATTTATAAGCCTTGTTCTCAAAGCCATCTTGTATTCAGAAAATATGTGGTGGATGTTATTTCACATGGAAAACTCTGGGCATGGAGTCAGGTTGGCATTTGTGTCTGTGGTGCTGTTTCCAAACAGTGGGATTTGTCTGACCCTAGGTTTGTAACTGAGAAACCTGCCTTGATTGCTTTGTGTCTGTGTAGTCTGGAGCCTTCTGGAGCCTGAGGAGTAACTTCCTGAGACCTCTTCACTCCTGATTGTACGAGGACATGTCCAGGCCTTTTTTCCTATCAGTTATACACCCTAATGCTCCATCACCAGGCAGGGTATATTTCATAAGCTGTCTCTGAGTTCTCCGTCCCCCTCTTACCTTCTCTGGTTGCCTCTTATGGCTAAGCATTCAGGACCTGACAGGCTTCTCCAGGAGAGTGTTACCTGAAAAAAGACTACCTTAGCCGACCTTAGTGAAAACAGTGCTTGTTGGAAACATTGGAGACAAAAAAAAGACAAAACTGAAGGTTAACAACACTAAAAATAAATAGAAGGACCTTCTGTTGGTTATCTGTAACTGGACTTTTTGCAGTGTAGACTGTCATGGGTGCAGAAATCAGTCAGGATTGGTGGGGTTTATGAGTTTGGAGACAGCATTATGTCAATTGAACTTAACTGCTTCTAGGAACTGGTGAGCTCCACTCTCCCAACATTTTGAGCTGGAAATCACAGATGCTGATGAACTTATCTCATAATAAAAGTGGAGCACAGAACCACTTGTACTACAGACTGGTTGCTTTCCCCAGTATTAGGTTGTTCTGTTCTTTACTGTTAACAATGGCTCTTTCTATTTTTGATCTTGAACAGCAGTTAAGGTACAGAGCTAATTTGGCAGCTCTTTCATGGGCTACCCATGCTGAAAAAGAATCAATTGTTAAACATAAAGTTACAGGATTAATCGCTGAACTGGCAAAAGTCACTGCAAAATATCTCCCCATAAACTGTAACAACATTAATTTAGTTGTAGTGGTGAAAAGTACTTCAGGTTTTGCCTCAAGAGTTGAATTTAACAGGGAAGGGAGGTCATAATCACACAAAGATATTATTTTGAGAATGGCGTTAATGCCATGATGAGCTGAGGTGTAGGCTTTTTACTACTCCATAAGGAACATAATATACCTGTGCCTTTCTACACTCTTCAAGACTCAGAATATGATGCCACAGCAGACTTGTAAAAACTACCTTGTCATCTCCACCTGCTCTCCAGAGCAGTCAGTGAGCAGTTTGGTATTTTACTGTCTAGCAAGTAGAGACTTTGTAGTCAGTGTGCTGCTCCTGTGTTTTCCTACCATTAATCTCATAGATTACCTAAGACTTCACAATTGCCTGTAGTAAAACCAGAGATTCTTCCAGGCTGAGGGTTCAAAGTCTGGCACAAAGAAAGCAGTTTTATGTCTAAACATGCTGGAACGAAGTGGGAGGGACCTGCTTTTGTGCATATAAAAGTAACAGTCAGTTGTGCAAGTCAGTTCAGCCCCCTGTGCCTGCCTCAGTTTTCTTATTTAGGAATGGAAATCTCTCCAGAAACTCCCCTAAGTGAAGCAGTCCCCTACCATTACCAACCCCAAATCTAAACATTCAGCATTGAAGATAGTTTATGAGCTTGTAGTTGGTGGATGCATCCCCTATCATGGTCCTTTTCCAAGCGGACAAGGCTGGGATGCAGACAACGTGACATTCTACCTGATAAAGAGCCTGTAGCTCTTTATTTTACAAGCTTAGCTATTAATTCTGAGAATCTTCACCACTGTATTGGGGTTGCAATTAGCTACTTAGCAAGGCTGCAGTTCCGAGACTTCACTTTCTTCTCCAAATTCCTGGTGCTCTGCATGCAATTAGAAGGCGGCAGACTGGGTGCCTGCTTACTGCGTAAGTGCAGTAGAGCTGATAATGACGCCCTCACTCCTGCCAGCAGGGGATGCAGCCCCTGGTCCCTGTAATCAACTCTCCTTTACAGAGCGAAGGCGGCGACACTGAATGTACAGCCAATATAAAGAATTTTCCAGACAACCAGACACTGATCAAGCGCATGATGATTAAATGTGCAGATGTAGCAAATCCATGTCGCCCCCTAGAGCTATGCATCGAATGGGCGGGGAGGATTTCAGAGGAGTACTTCGCACAGGTATGTCTATTTTTTACTATTATATTGTGTAAGAAAATGCATGTCAGCTGGTCTGCTGTTCCACACAGGGTCTCTCTGGTGTCACCACAGAGTCCAGATGTATGGGTTTTTCTTCCCAGCCAGAAGTGGCCCCACAATTTCATGCAGAAGAATTTACTCCAGGCAGTGAGCTAGTTTGCTTACCATGAAGCTCACTGGGTCATTGTATAGAATGGTGGAAAGGAGGTTTTACATTTTCAACTTTCTTCATCTGGCTAAAACAAAATTATTTGATTAGGCTTAGTCAATTTAATTGGCTGAAATTCAAGACCATCACCATTCTAGCTTCTCGTCCCAATACCTTTCCTGAAGGGAGCATGAAGATCCATGCTGATGCAACCCTGCAGCTGAACCACTGGGATGGCCCTTTCTTTTCTAAAGTAGGAACTGAACTACTGTCATTGTAGGCAGATGAGTAGTGCAGGCATGTGGCCAGTGGAAATACTTATGACATGGAATCTCTCCAGACAGAACTGGAAGCAAATCTTCCTTTTTCACATTCATTTTTTCTAACAGAAATGCACCAGCTTCCTGAAAGTGAAATACCCTTTTAGTTCTTTATTTGAACAACTGATAAAATCTCAGCTTTTGTTTGCCACTAATGGTGCAGAAATCAGCAGTTATGAGAGACAGAAAGGTGGGCATGCCTACCATACAAGTTCAGATCATACATGTGATAGTTTTTATGGAAAGAAAATTGTAGCTAGTACTTGGGACATGTCCGAATTTCATTTTAATCACAGTGAGTAAATTCTGTCATGTCCTAAGATCAAGGATCACTTAGGCGCTATCTCATTAGCAGTCAAGGTATCATGAGCTAGCTTTAAATTGCTCAGCTTAGGCACTAGCCTACTTGCAGAAATGTGAGGTGCTGAGAGCCATTCTGCTGTTCATTCACCTCATCTAATTTTGGGGACTGCTCTCCTCCTAATTTCAGCATTAGGTGCTGCCTGTACTGCTTAAAATGGGATTTTTTTTATTTTTTATTTTTTTTTTGTAATTCAGTTCTAAGAAACTGTTGTGATTTGATCCTCCACCATACTGAGTGCAAAAGAACCAGCCCTGTTCCAGTTGTGGACACAGAATTAAAGGGCATACTTTCATTTCTATCCATCTTCTAACTTGATATCAGTGGAGAAAGTAGCCTTGGCAACAGCCTCTTCTTCCTTAGAAGACAAATGGTTCAAAACAGCCACTAGAGATGTGGAAAAATGGACAGGCCAAACCCATCCTCTCACAAAGGGCTCTGCAACCCTATTTTCCATTTTTTAGCTGGTTTACCCTAATCACCAGAGCATTCTGTCTTGCTGGGGCTAAGTGCAATCACAGAACTACAGTAATAAGAGTACTTGTGAAAGGGAAGAGGTGTTGATTTCAGTCCCTGTTCTAGACAAAATAATGTGCATGCAATTAAGGCACATCACCTCAGGGGTTCTAAGGTTTGTCTCAAATCTCCTACTGCAATTCATCTAATCCCTTGACCTTTGCTACTCCAGCATGAAAGTCAAAAAAGCTTTAGTGGCTAACTGGAGTTTTGTCTTCTTAGACTGATGAAGAGAAGAGACAGGGTCTGCCTGTTGTAATGCCAGTATTTGACAGAAACACCTGCAGCATCCCCAAGTCTCAGATTTCCTTCATTGATTATTTTATAACAGATATGTTTGATGCATGGGATGGTAAGTACTCCTGCTTTTTGATTCCTTGCTCTGTAGCAAAGATTCCTGCAGACTAAAATGACTAATCATAGAATCACAGAATCAACTAGGTTGGAAAAGATCTCTGAGATCATCGAGTCCAACCTTTGACTCAACAGCGCCCTGTCTACTAGACCATGGTACTAAGTGTCACATCCAGTCTCTTCTTAAATACCTCCAGGGACAGTGACCCAACAACCTCCCTGGGCAGCCTATTCCAATGACAAATCACTCTTTCTGTAAAGAACTTCTTTCTAATGTCTAACCTAAACCTCCTGGCGCAGCTTAAGCCTGTGCCCTCTTGTCCTACTGCTGGTTGCCTGGGAGAAGAGCCTGACCCCCACCTCACTACAACTTCCTTTCACGTAGTTGTAGAGAGCGATAAGGGCTCCCCTGAGCCTCCTCTTCCTTAAGACCTCAAGTGGTCCTGAGTTCACTTTTTTGAGGGGCAGTACCTCTGTATAAGCAGTACAGCATAGGATATTGTGCAATGCTAACTGCTGAAGCCCATTTCACTGCACACAACACATGCTTCGTAAAGCTGAGCACTTACCAGGCAGTCTATGTAGAGGAAGAGTAATGGCTTAAAAATAAGCTTTTATCTATCTTTTTGCCTTTAGCAATGTATTTCTTCTGAGCAATAGAAACTAAGACCACTGTAGTTGCATGCTAGCATAATTTAATAAAGTCATCATGCTTTAAGGGAGGTTCTTGAAAAAAACACATGAAGAAAAATCTTTCACCTTTTAGTATTAGTTTAAGGAGCTGGAGGAACAAATAAGAGTAGGAGAATGCCAATTTCAGATGAGGTTGGGCTGTTCCTCTGCCCATTCTATATACACAGTACAACTGTTTCTCCTGTTTTTTCAGCATTTGCACATCTGCCTGTTTTGATGCAACACTTGGCCAATAACTACAAACACTGGAAAACACTGGATGATTTAAAGTGCAAGAGTCTCAGGCTTCCATCAGAAAACAACAACTGACACTAAGTCAAAAAAGAAAAGGACCTTTTGCTCTTATCAGTTTCACTGTGAATCACTTACAGACTCTTCATTACAAAGGGGATGATATTGCCTTCCAGTGAAATTAACACTACATGACCTGAACAAAATATTTTACTCATCATTTTTAAGTTTCTCTGAATTCTACAGAAAAATGTTTTTCAAAGAGGCTATATAATCATCAGATGGCTAAGTGCTCTTTGGAAATAATATTTTGTGGCAGAAAAAGTACTTTTGAAACTAATTTCTAATACTGAATATGCATTTGTTGAATCTTGTGGATTGATACAATTGCATTCACTAACACTTCACACAACTGTTTCTCAGAGGGGCAATGTAGTCACTAGGAGAGTAAGAACAGCCTGCCAAATACGCATAAAAACTTCCCTCTTATCTAGCATAAATTTTTCCAATTCTATCAATGTTCCCCAGCTCTCTGGACCAACTTCTAAAAAGAATATGCACAGTAGAACAGTAAACCTCAATAAACTGGATGTATTAAAAAAAACAAACCTGGCACTTTAAAACAACCTTCTTATTACAGAGTTTCTCTTTCAAAGCACCACGTGTTCTTTCTTTTACATATAAAATCTTGGTAGGAGTCAATGTCCCCTCAAACTGATCACATAATGAAGGAAAATAAGCATGTTCTGTATAGCTGGTGCCATCCACGTAGTTCTCTGCCATCTTACAGATATTATCATGCAAGACTTCATCACATTTTACACAAAAACTATTGTGGCATTTGATCACCATCCTTTTTTTATAAAGTGAACTTTGTACACATGGTCATCACTTTTATTAAACTGATCTAAATTTTATGATATGTTCATATATTGTGCTACTTACTTCTAGGATGAATCTGTCACTTTTTAAAAAAAATTTCCAGGTTATAATTTATAACAGCATTACAATTTGTACTGCTTTATCCTCTTAATAAAATGCTGGTTTGTTTTGTGATGTAAAAAGTACTTCAAAATGTGTAAATAAGTTAGAAATCAAACATAGTTTATTAGTTTTAAAATACGAAATTTATGCTAAGGCTTTCAAAGCACAAATGCATATTTTTGTACATCTCATTTTAATCACATGCAGAACATGAGTTCAAATTTTAGACTATTCTCAGATTATTCAGTTAATAAATACTAGCAGAACTGCTGATTTTTAACACTGTGCACTTCAGGCTGCAAGCAAGACTGTCAAAGCTGTGGCTGAAGCTGAAGAGGCAGTCCACCTCCCCTAAGTTGTATCAAGAATCAAACTGGGTAAAGGAAAAAAAAAAACCAAAAAGGCAAACAGCATTTAGATTGCTGTGGAGGAATAGTGACAATGCTGTTTACTGCAGGTAGCTTACATAACGTGCCAACCTTTTTCGTATATTTTGTACCAAGTCTGAAACAAAAGGAAACATTCATAAAATGTATCTGCAGAGAAATGTATATAAGCTATATTTTTGTTAGAATTGTAATAGATCCTTTTGTCATAGCTAAGGCAGGTTGCTATGTATTAAAATGCTGCGTTGTGTATGTTTCGAGAATTGTGTTTCTGGTGAAGCATGTTTATTCATTCTTTCCTATTATCTATGGCAACATTCTCCAATGGATTTTTATTCAGATAAGTTGAACCTCTATTTTCTAATACTGTAAACTATTGGTTTTTACTATTCCTTTATTTAGCATTAGTGCTCTCAGTGGTTGTACCTTAACTATTCTGGTAACTGAACGCTCACTGCAGCTTGCATTAGACAAACGAATTTCCCAAGATTCAAAGCTTTATCTTAATTTAATTTGTTAAATACAGAAACACTGTAAGACCACATCCATGTACATTTCATCATTTTTGTCACACGGAAAAAAATGTGAACAGTGGAAGGACTCTAAAAAATAAAGTTCAACTTGCGAACAAAAACTGAGGCCCAGGTGTTGATGTGTAATCAATGTATTTGTCTCTTCCCACGGCAAGACTAAGCAAAAAAAGGAGCAGTCTGTGTGGAAATAGGTTCTCTTTAGGAGCAAAGTAAATCAGCACAGATCAATTGTCATGTGCCGATTGTATCAGATCTCCTAGACTAGTCCAGTGACTAACAGCTGCTTGTTTCATGCTATTGTCAGTGCACAGATGTGTAAAACATCCACCCCTGAGCCGTAAAGTATTAAGGGTGGGTCTGATAAAGATATTTGCTTTTATGATGTGAACATACAGAATTCTGTGTTACTGCAAGGTGAAAAAGAATTTAAAAGGACCTACATTAGAAGTAAAAATTCTCATCTGGTCACCATAACTCTGCTCACTGCGCCTCCCAACAGTAAGTGGCAAACTCTCATTTAACAGAGGAGTGGGATAGTACACTCTTACTATGTTCACTGTTACGCTTGAAGTTCATTTGTAAAACAAAGAACTCAATTTAATACTTTCAACTCAACCATCTTTAAAGGAAGAGACCCTTGGGAGATCTATTGCAAATGGAGTGTATCTGAGAACAATGGCACTTTTGATAGATATAAATATTTATACATGCATGCAGGACTATTTAAGGATGAATTATATCCCAGTAAAATGCACAGTGAGTTTTGTGACTAGAACTGTTCACTAAATAGGTCTGTTTCTATACCAGGTATTCACTTAAAAGCAGTCACATAAAAAGGAAATAGCTGTTCTCATGGTATAAGAAGAGATAATAAAAATATCAGCTTTCTTCTCTCTCATTATAACTGATGATAGCATTATTCTCTCCAAAAAAACCTGCGTTTTATAAGCTTTCACTGTAAAGGTTTAGCAACAATGTGTAAACACACACTTTATATACAACAGTTCTCAACAAGCTAAAAATGCTAAAAGGATCCAAGGAGAAACTTTACTGCCCCAGCTTGTTCTGAGGAAGCCAAAAATGCAACACTTGCTGATGAAGATAAGCTGAAATGATGAAGACTTAACATGCCTTTCTCTCTCCAGTTTAATATCATAAACCCAGAAGCATGTTATCCTTAGGTGGAATCCAAAAGCCTTTTCTAGACTGGTCAACAGAAGAGCCAATCTGAGCAAAGAACATGCAGCGCAAGTTTTAACACTGATTTAACCCTCCTGAGTTGAAAGGAGAGGGTAGTTTAACTATTTCTCCATTTTGTATTTTTGAAATACATTATTTTGAACTCTGTACTCAAAATAAGATTACCTATACAAACTGACTAAGGTAGGGAAAAAGTACAGCTCAAAATCTTCCTGTTCCTCTTCCCTGCCTTGCAGAGAAGGTTAAGGTCAGACTCAAGAGGCAAAGGCTGGCTTCTGGGCAGTAGGAGGAAGGCAAGTGCCCACAGCTGCTGTAAGAGGCAAGTCTAAAAGGCTCCTTGGTTTCTTCCAGGAAGCTAGAAGCTTCCTCCTTTTGCTTCTGCTCTTGCCATGATCTGTTTAGCCCATTGTTTTAATTGCACTTACTGCAACCACTGTATCTTAAATCTGGAATTACAGCTGTATAGTCTCCTATACTGAAACCAGTTCTCATGGATTCGAAGGAAGGAGATGGCACTCCAAAGCTGCACTTGACTTACTCCTAAACCATTAAAGTACTGGATCTTCTGAGTAGACCTGAGGACAGCAGCACCCTCTTCTGCATGGTTTTACAATCACTAAGTTCCCAAACTCTCCCCTTCCCTAGCTCTTCTCTGTTCAAATGGTAACTTACCACTCATTATCTCATTCTCACTCACACTGTCTTTGTATCAGTTCTGGCTTTAACTTTCCTTTTATTTTTTCTTTTTTTGCTTTTGTCTTTCTGTCACTGTGTTTTGGGGTTTATGATGCTGATTTTTTGCCAAGCCTCCTTTCTGCACGTAGCACTGTGAATGCCGCCAGCTTCTTTAGTTTTGATTCATGTGAGGATTTTCACAAATCTTGACATCCACCCCTCATAATTTTAAGCACTGGGCACATTAGAAACTATTTAATGAGTCACCATTATCTTCAGTCTTTCAAGAGAACACCATTTCTGCTGACAGAGCAAGCTAACATGCAAAATTCTCCTTTGAGAAGAGTAATAGCAACAAATAAAATTTCAAATATAATACATGACATCAAGTGTGTTATTGGTAGTCAGGTTCCCACTAGCTCACACATTCCTTTACACTCACATTTAACAGACATCCAGTTTATATATGTAGCCTGTATTCAAGCAATTTAAAGTTTGAGCTCCAAATCACCATTTTGTGCCAATTTTTGAAACAGTGTTAAACTGCGGAGGCTAGATTCTCGTTCACCATCCTTCCACAAAATAATGAGGTGATCAGCAGAGCATGTAGCCAATCCCAGTTCACCAAAGTACAGGAACATCTGCAATGAAACAATTATTATTACCGTGATGCTTGCATGAGATGGTAAGCTTGCTTAACTATTTAGTATACAGCTGGACTAAACAAATACACATATCTGAAATGGCTCTGCTTATAGACAGTTATGCAGAATTAACACTGTGTATGTTTGAGACATCATAAAATCACCACGCAAAACAACTCTTTAAACAGCACTTTGTACTGAAAGATCTCCATTTTAAAATAGCAGTAAAGCCTCATAGATAGGGAAGCTAAAAGACAGAATCTTGAAGAAATTTGTTCTAAGTCAGCAACAGAAGAGTGAATATCTTGCCTGAAATCTGATCTGGTTTCTTATGAACAGAAGCCACTGTTCTGTTCATTGGGTATACTGTCCCCTTCCCTACAACACAATAGGCTACTAGCACCAGGCCTGGAAGGATCGAAGATCAAACAACTATGACAGACATCAGGACATACCTGGTCACAAAGAGGAAGTCAAGCAGAAAACGCAACAGAGAAGAAAAGTACAGCAGCAGTGGAGGGATTTTGCAACACCAATGGAGACAAGTCATGAGGTCATCCCTGACTGCCAAGACTTTCACAAGGCTGCTTAAAATGAACCACTAATTGCAGTTCAACACAATAGCTAATAGAGTCAGTGACACCACTATGGCATGCTCTCAGTGTCGTGAATCTTCATTTTCTTGAGGGGATCTGCCCAGAGAGAGCCTTCAGGCCAAGGCCTACCTGCTCTGGGAATGGCCACTTACTAGTTACAGGGTTTCAGTAGAAATAAACTGCCAAACCCTCATCACATTTCTTCACTGCTCAGTATTTTCTTCAACAGCTCCAATCTTTCTAAAGTTTAAAAAAAGCCCTGTAATTTTTCATACACAGAATGTTGCAGGAAATCATATTCACCATCATCTCCATTACTCCTTCACTCTGCAGCATCCCAGCCAAGACCCAACATATGCTTCTCACCTTCTATGCTGTGTCTCTTGCTGAATTACACACTATGTCCTCTTTCGTAGATAGCAACTTTCCAAGTTGATAGTAAGACCCCTTTCAACAGTTTCTCAAAAGAAAGATGCCAGAAAGGTTGACCTTAGCTATTAAAGAAAAACTTTCACGTTTTTGCAGCAGCTCTGAAATCCAGTCTGTCTCAAGAATACTTGTGATCAAAGCTACTGCAGAACCACACCACTCCTCTCTATCTGCCCCTTCCCCTGGTCCTGCCAAGAATGTATATAGAAGTTCCACTGTAAGAAAGAGATTTGTTACTTCAACAGATTGTCAAACACAGAAAGGTGTGGACAGAAAATGCCATTTAAAATGAAAACCATATTAGGCAGACAGAAGCATGGAATGATACCTGATGTAAAATTAAACTACCTCCTTAAAGCTCACAGCACAGACAGCTAACAAATTACTGAATGTGTTTTGTTTTGTATGAGTCCTTGTTTAGACTGTGAACTTAAGATGAAAACTGGGTCATGCATGTGGTTCCCAGCTGTATTGTCTGCAGTCTATAGAAGAAACCAAATACACTACTACTATCTGTAGCATATATGTGCACATACAATCCTCAGGCATCAGTGAGCACGTTCTCATTAGAATATTAAGGCCGTATATATTATTTTTTTCATACTGCACTAAATATACCACATAATCAACATGCTCCTAGACGACAGGCAGACCCAGGCAGTCAAAAGTTACAGCTTTACAGCTGTTTAAGAAACAGTGTCAAATATACATTATTTACTAACATTCACTTGTTCTTAATAAAGCTGACCTACCTGCACAGCTGATGAATGACCAATCAAATCACCAACCAGCTCCAAGAAATACATAGGTGCATTCTCCTGCATCTTCTTAGCAGCTTGGTTTGCCTGCTTGTTTGCCCTTCCAAATCCCCACATGTTGAAAAACCCTGCAGGGGAAAAAAGTCTCCTGTTTTGGCAAAAATCACAAATACAATTTATTTCCTCTAGCTGAAGAGCCACATAAAATCTAGGACAGTCTGCATGGCAAAATGACAGAAACATTGTACTGTGCAGCATTTTTATGTCAGGATTATTCATCTTGAGGGAGAAAGGAAACAGCTACTTGTCCTTATTAGATATAATTTAGAAAACATACTGAATTGCACACCTGGATGAGACAAAATACAGATTTAAGAACAAATACGAAGACTTTCTTAATGAACTGAACAGCAAAGGTTGGTGTGGGACAGTGATGTTCACTTTTGCTCTGTCCTCCTAAACTGTGACTTGTGCAAAGAGGAACAAAATGAGGTGCCAGTCTCTCCCATGTGTCCTGCACTACAGCATTAAAGTGTTGTCACACTGCCTTCTTCCTTCAGATTTAAAACTATCAGCCAAACTGGAGTGTGGAGATAGTACTCCACATGTTCCATTTAGATACCACAAAAATACAGACACAGCCACCAGGGCAACTGTGCAACAGTACTGACAGAAGTAGGAAAGTTGGGTTCTGTTCACTATGCAGTTCAGACTTTATTTCCAATCCTTCCCTCAGCCCTATCAGCACACAAAAATAGAAGTGTGCTAAATCATGGCCCTGGTGCAAGGGAAGTAACTGGTGAAATGAAAAACTTCTCATGGGATCCCTAGAATAAAAATAGAGCAAATCAACAGCAATATCTCACTATGGTTTCTTTCAAACACCTGGATTCATAGAAGTTATAAATTTCCCATGTGAAACCAAATATAACTTGTCACTGTATAGATAACCTGTCACCAGCATTACTGAAGAGAGAACATTCCTGGAAAACTGTTCCTAAGTCAACCCAGACAGTGAAAATATATTTGCAAAAGTTATCAACAAGAGATAAACAGCCAGGTAGACAAGATACATCAAGAAAATTATTCACAGCTTGAATAAAAAAAATTCCTACAAGAGGTAGCAACAGTGTATTGCTCTTCCCAGTCCCTAATACTAATTATATTGTCCAGAGCAGCTGTCCAAGGCCACAACTGCCAGTGTGCAGGGAAGTTGCCACCTGGTCAAAGAGTACCAAGTACTACAAAGGAACTCCTCTCATTGCTCTAGCATAAGCAGGAAATACACAGAAGGCAGAATTGGGGTCAAGCCACTTGGAATGAGAGAGGCTCTCAGAATAAGTAGAAATGAGACAAGGAAGGCCATCTGGAATTAAATCTGGCCAAGGATGTCAAAAGAGAACAAAGAAGGGCTTCTTCAAATACATCAATAACAAAAGGAAAACCAGGAATAATGTCGACTCACTACTAAATGGAGAGGGAACACAGGTAACAGAAGATGCAAAGAAGGCAGTTACTGAGCTTTGCTTCAGTCTTCACTGACAAGACCAGCCCTCAGGAATCTCTGTCTTAGAAGACCAGGGCAGAGGAATGTTGGAATGAAGATTCTTCCTTGGCCAAGAAGAACCACCCAGGCAAACCTGACATTCACAAGTCCATGAGCCCTGACAGAATGCATCCACCAGTGCTGAAAGAGTTGATGGACACCAGAGCAAGGCTGATCACCATCATCTTAGAAAGGTCACAATCGGGAGAGGTGCCTTAGGACTGAAGAAAGCAAATGTCACCACAGTCTTCAAAGGTGCAAGAAGGACAGCCCAGAGAACTGGCCAGTCAGCCTCCCATCAATTCCCGAAAAGGTGACTGAGCACCTTATTCTGGAGGCCATCTCTATCCACATGGAGAACAAGAAGGTAATCAGAAGTAGGCAGCATGTATTCACTAAAGTCATGTTTGACCAATATGACTGCCTTCTGCAATGAAGCAACCTTTTTCCTAGTTACAGCAGCCAGGACCAGCTTATCTCTATGTGAGTGTAACCAAAACTGTGTATTCTACACCCTCTGTCATTTCTGATGAACTGTTAAAATGGATCATTTGCAGCAGCTGCTCAAGGCACACCTGACACCTCAGGCTACAAGCTGGGTGTTAAAGAACCCTGTGAGACACAGGAATGTTTCTGTCTTCTGTCACACCAGTGACTCAGCTGTGGTAACTCCCCTCCAGGGAGACATCAGCACCTTCACACCCAGCCTGAGGGCTCATGTCTGCTACTGGGCCATTAGGGACTGGCACAACAGGCAGCTGCAATGGTCTAGACCATCAAAGATTCCAAAAATATCCCATGACTCACAGAGTTAAATCACCCATTGTGAAACTCCTTGCCCTGGGAGGAGGCACTGGACATTTCCAACTGAACCCAAGCACATATAATCTTCAGGTTTTGGGACTTCTGGTGCCACTCGTTGGATCCAGAGGAGGACCAGAACCTCACCAGGACTGCAACTGCCACTCTCAAGCAGACTGTGACCATCAGCCTCACCAAAAGGTTTTTCTTTCCTTTTACTTTACACTCAGGGGGACCATGTGGTGCTCAGCACAGGGGCTAACAAACACCGTTCTGTTCGTACGCCAGGGTGCTGGGTTACACATCTGGTTTTTGTGGGTTGAAACCAATTTTTCTCTGTATCATTGTATTTATTGTAATCTTTTTTAACTCTCAACTTGTAATCTCTTTTGAGTTATGTTCATTTCTCCTACCAGTTTAACTTTAAACCAGCACAACCATCTACTGGGATGGATGAGGGGAGAACAGTGGATACTATCTACCTCAACTTCAGCAAGACTTTTGAAGCTGTCTCTCACAATATCCTCACAGGCAAACTCAGGAAGTGTGGGCTGGATGAGTGGACAGTGAGGTGCATTGAGAATCTGAACAGCAGATCCCAGCAGGTCAAAATCAGGCAGAGGGTCTAGCTGAAGGCCTGTCATGAGTGTTGTCCCCCAAGGTTCAATACTAGGCCAGTATTACTTAACTTGTTCATCCATGACCTGGATGAAGGGACAGATGCCTCCTCAGCAAGTTTACTGATGACACAGAGATGGGAGGAGAGGCCAATACCCCAGAGGGCTGTGCAGCCCGTGAGGGGCAGAGGAGAACTGCCTGAAATTCAACAAGGGCAAGTGCAGGGTCCTGCACCTGGGGAGGAATAAGCCCCTGCACCAGCACAGGCTGGGGGCTGATCTGCTGAAAAGCAGCTCTGTGGAGGACCTGGGGATTTCTGGTGGACAACAAGCTGACGATGAGCCAGCAGTGAGGCCTTATGGCCATGAAGGCCAGTGGGACCTTGGAGTGTGTCAGCAGGGGCATTGCCAGCAGGCTGAGGGAGCTGATCTTGCCCCTCTACTTGGCCCTGGTTAAGTCCACATCTGGAGTGCTGTGTCCAGTTCTGGACTCCTCAGGACAAGAGAGACATGGAGCTCCTGGAGCAAGCCCAGCTACAAAAATGATGAGGAGAACTGGAGCCTCTGGATAGGCTGAGAAAACTGGGCCTATTTAGTCTCAAAAAGAGATGTCTGAGAGGAGACCTCATCAATGTCCGTAAGTATCTGAAGGGAGGGTGTCAAGAGGTTGGAGCCAGGCTGGTGGTGCCAGGCAATAGAACAAGAGGTAACAGGCAGAAACTGATGCAAAGGAAGTTCCACCTGAATATGAATAACAACTTCTTTACTGTGCAAGTGACCACGCACTGGAACAGACTGGCCAGAGAGAAATGGAGAGTAGTGGAGTCTCCCTCAAGTCAAATACCATCTGGATGCAATTCCACCCTATGTGCTCTAGGATGACCCTGTTTTAGCAGGGAGGTTGGACCAGATGATCCACTATGGTCCCTTTCAAGCTGGCCCATTCTGAGATTCTGTGAATGTCTGTACTTGATGAAAATGCTCCCATTAACACTAGCAGCTAGCCCTGAGAACTGCAATGCTCAGAGACAGCAGGCAAGTGAGGCTGGATACAGCCTCAAAAGTGAGTCCCAATATCATTCCCAGTTCAAGGAGGAGATGTGGAAAACGCTTGTTGGTTTGGGTTTTTTTCAGGTGTTCATCTGCAAGCTACTCTAGCTTTCTTCACAAGGTTCTGCAACCATTTATTTGGCGCAATGAGGGAAGGATCAAGATTTGTCAGGAGAGGTCCTAATTTTTCTTAAATCAGCTGATAAAACTGTAAACTTTAAATAATCTTTATGACACATAACTGCTTTACCTGGACCTTTTAATGTCCCATATCATACCTTGATATGAGTATGTACATGGCTTGTACACCCGTGCCTTCTTCAGTTTCCCTCCCACACCTGTTATCAGTTGGTTAAACACAAGACATTATCTCTTCTCAGAAAGCCTGAAAGCCTTTCTATTCCTATATGGTAAATACTGGATTTCCTCTTATGTTTTCAAATACTCTTTTCACCCCCCACTACTGGCAAACCTGTTGGAACTGGTTCAGCTGGCAGCTGCTGCTTTTCTCTGAGTTCCCAAATGCGCACACTGCCATCTTCTGAGCAGGAGATCAGTTGTCTGCAAAAGAAGATGATAAGCAACACTAGCATGGATACTTACCTGCGCAAATCACCCTGTGATGCTTCTATAAAAGAGACAGCACATTGCCTCAAAGGGCATCTGTAGCAGAACAAACNCCGTGTGGCTGCCGTTGGCTTTTGGCAGGGAGCCAACTCAAACCTCCACAAAACTATAACAGACTTGAAGAATAAGTGGAAAAAAATAAACATTTTCAACCCCATTTTAAAGGCACACCATTCTGTGAAACAAACATAATGAGTTTAGGCTCTGCAAACAAAGTTTCACTAAATGGTTTCCATAACCGTACTTTCATTAAAGCAAAAACATACTTTTTTCTTATGGAAAATTAAGAAAAGGTACCCGATTTTATTATACACTTAGAACAGCACATGCATTTACAAGATCAAGGCCCTAATTTTTATCTTCTGACATACTTTTGCTCCATTGAACAAGAGTATGAAGGGACTTAACTACTATTGGAATGAATATATATATATATGTGTGTGTGTGCGTGTGTGTGCAGCAAATCATCCAAGCTGACTGTCAAAACAAGTTCCAGCTAGAAATTCAGCACTAATGAACAAAGACTGAAAGTTATTACTTTTTGTTAAAAAAAAATCTCAACTGTTACAAAATATTTAGTGAAAAATATTTACTGAATATGCCATATGCCTTTGCTTTATAGAGGTAAAATGCCATTAAGCTGTATTTTCACAATAAAATAGATAAAAGTGCTTTATCAAGTTTGATTTTGAAAATAGCTGAGATATTTTCAGCCCATGTTCCAGTCATACTGGATTATAGTTTTTTCCTGTTGAATTACAATGATGAATTTTCAAAAACCAGATCAACAAGCTCTACCTAGTAAAAGCAGATCAAAATGTAGATAAGTCCCTGCCCTAGAAATTAGATGTAGCTTTGCAGTCTGCCTAGTCACCCTTCCTAGTTTTGCTTTTCTTTATTGCATTAACAAAATGTACTATGACTTGTACCTGTTTGGAAGCTTCTCAATGTGCAGCACAGAGGAATCATGAGCAGTTCTCTGGCAGGCAATCACACGCTTCATTTGAAGATTATATACGTATATGCCTTTCCCAACAGCAGCAAACACACACTGGAAAGAAAATTCAATGGAACAACTTGCAGAAACAGATACTGAAAAATCACCCTGCATGTAATAGATTTCCAGCAGTACTGTGATGTCATCTAGCCTACACTATCTAGCTTGTTTCAGTCCTCATGTTACTGCCTTATCCCAAATACACAAAATTAGCAAGTTATAGGAAAAATATGGAATATTTCTGAGCAAATGTGGGATATCCTCCTATACCCTAAGCAGTTGTTTAATGTCTGGGTTTTTTATCCTGTACCTTATAGTCTAAGCAGAAACCAAGGATACCAAGAAATCAACAAACTTCGACAATTAAACATTTATGTTCTTACACTAAAATAATGCTTGTGTTTTGAAAAACTCTTGCTTTATCAAGAAAGCCTGAAAATACAGGAAGCTGTTCTGCACTTTTGCCTTTTTTGAAATTTAACTAAAGCTGGAAAAAGAGGCCTTGCTCAAGCATTTGGGCTCTCCTGAGTACAGAAAAGGAACTCTCTGGCAGGAAAGTATTACACAATATTGCATTTTGCATTCAATGCTCTTATTCAGAAGAGTGCAGGCATTCCATCTCGAGTGCAGGCATTCCATCTCATAACCATCACAACCCTAAGAAGCCAGAAACAGCTTACACATCTTTGGACCTGGACCCTCTTGTGACTTGTGATGATCTTTGAGAGGACAAATGTACAATCATGTGTATACACACATGATTAATATTCAGTACCAGAGGAATGCAAAATGCTTCCAGTCAGTACATATTTGCAGTTTTGAACATACCTTGTTTAGGTGATTGTATGCTGAAACATTTCCCTGAATGACCTGATTCCACTTAGACAACCCAAACATTAATGTCTCCTAAGCAGTTCACACTATGTATCTGTCAGCATTTCATATAACTTGTAACCCAGTGTCTTTGACTAAGATTCTCTCTATATTCAACGACATTTTGATACATTGCAAAACTTTTATCCAGGTTTTTCTGCAGGTGTTTTTTTTTCTTATGGCACATCTGTGGCGGGAGCACTGAAACTAAACAGATTTCTGATAGCACCATTACTAAGTCAAGAAAAAAAAGCCTATTGAGCCCATCTTTATTATTATTTTCCTAGTTTTGTGTTCAAATTCAGTGGCCTTCCACATCACTTTTCCATCTTGAGTCACACAGTCTTACAGCTTTGCAAAAAATGCTCTTCATGGAGCACTCTTCTTTTTTCACAAGCCCTGGTAAAATTCTGGTCATCTCAAACACCAAGAAAATAAAGACAATGAAGCATAAATTGTACATCTATCTTAAAAGGCAAGCTAAACACACATACACACATGTATCAGGGCAGCAGATACACTCCTTAGCACTGTTTCCTAGTATTGCCAAACCTTTACCATCCCATTTGTTTCTGAATCATGTTTTGCCTACAGTCTTAGTGTCAAACTAGAGAAGTGCATCTTCTCCAACTACCAAGCCTGGAAAACAGAGAAAACACCTATTTTGAATTATTTTTTAACATGAAGAACAGTGTTCTGCTTTTAGACTGCAGAAAACAAAGTAATACATTATACTAATCCATTTCTCTGCCACTTTTTAAGTAGGAGCTTTACCATACTGACAGCTCTCCCTTAAAAGCACCTTCTGTTTCAGAATGTAACACCGAAACCACCTTTACTTCCCACCATTCAAAACTCTCACAATGAATAAAATCCACAGCAATTTGTTTAGTTCAGTTCCATGAATGGAAGAAAGCCTTCAGCAGGCTCAGGTTCCACATTCAATGTTTTAACAGCTTCTGACCTTCTCAAAATTCTTTTTCCCTTCCTTAAAACACATCTTATGTAGCTTTCAAGCAGGAAATCAAAGTATTTTGAAGCCAAATTAGAGAACTTATCCTAAAAAAAATTTGCTTTTGGCTCAAAAACACTGGAGATCCTACCTTTAGATAAAACCACACCCCACTGTGTTTCTCTCCCCAAGATTTTAGGAATGTTCTGTTCAGAAACAGGCAAATGGATCAGCTGACTACTTGGCCTTAGCCTATATTCAGGCTTTTTCACAGCTTTTTTGTTATAGCTTGTATCTCTGAATCCATTTCCAGGAATCCTTTTCCTAATCATTCCCCAGTAACTGACCTCCATGCCCCAAAACAAAAGGCCACTGTAACCCAACTATAAAATGTCTTTCATGTTGCCACTAACAGTTGGCAACATTTCACAGAAGTAAATAATAACCTGAGAATTTTGAGTGTTTGCTGAACAATAACTGCGTTTTGACAGAGTATTCTGATCAAGAACTTATGTCCAAAGCATTATTACAGTATACTGAATCTTGGACTCATATTTGAGTATGCAAGTGAGTATAGCCCATCTGAACAGAAGGAACAATATTGGTTTACTATTAAGCATAGACATATGCCTATTCTTCAATTCACTTTATAGTACCCTCAGATATAACTGTTCAAAGAGGTGCATTACTCTGAACATTGCATTTCCAGAAGCATGGAATATGAAATATGTATGCCATCAAAAAAATCACACCTCTTATTTATTTTTTCTCTAGTGGTACTGTAAACAGCTAATAAATCTTTGTCAGTCAAACAAGAAATGCTGTTGTTGAAAGTCCCTTATGTTAGTTTCCAATACCATCAACATATTATAACCTTCAGTTAGCTCAATAGCAAGTATTTTATATAAAAACTGTTGACTGTATAAAAATAGCTGTGCACATTTAAAAGAAGCCTCTCATATTAAAACATGAAAACTGAAAACATAAAATATTTGGTCTTCTGTGGTAAGGTCATCCTTGCTTACTTGAAGCAGTTGACTCTATTTAAAGCTTTTTACCTCCTCATCACATGTTAAGTGTTGAACTGAAGTTTCATTTGGGCTCTGGGATAACTTTATTTCTGGCTGTACATCTGGATGGACAGAGGAGTCCCAGAAGTTGCACTCAGATGCCTGCTTTGTCCAGTCAAGTGCATCCCAAACTATTAGCTCACCTACATGAGAACCTGTCGCAAAAGTCAAGTCTGAAGGGGGAAAAAAAAACCACACATAGAAATCCCATGACATTAAAAAAACCACATTTCACACAAAATTACAACCCTAGAAATGTAAGAGTGCCCATTTCCACATAAAGCTGTGTAGAATCTGCAGTACGGAACAGACCAGAAAAAACCCTCTCTGAGTAAATACTTATTTAATTACCTAGCATAGTTCAGATGAGCAAAAGGAGACAAACTCTCTTGTAAAATTAAAACTAGGAAGAAGAACATTCAATGGCTGCAGTGCACAGTACAGTGTAGCAAAGGCAAGGAACACCACCAGAAGTACATACAGGTATTTTAACTCCACTTCTACATACAAAGCCCTTCTATTCCTTGGGCAAGTAGGTGTTTGGACACCTCTCAGACACAAAATATGTCTATGCCATAAACAGAAATAGAAATCACAATTAAACAGACGAGTTAATGGCAACAGTGAAGTAGCTGCTCATGAATTTGTTTTTCACGCATGGAAAGAAGTACTACAACAATATTTAATGCAGGTAGCATATTGTCTTTTGAAGCCAAATATTGCTTGCCCCTCATAATCCAAAAGGAGAAAATAATGGCAACATTTAAGCCCAGAAACAAGTACCATAGAATCCAAGTTTCCTTTTTTCCAGCTTCTTATTACCTCTGTAACAAAGCCACTTTGTGCCAACCAGGCCAACATAGATGCAGCCAAGGACAAATATACACTCTCTATTACACCAGTAATAACTTCTCCTGGATTCTGTGGGTAGTCCATTAAAACAAGACAGGGAAGAACAGAGTAGAAGGGACTGATACTTGTAGTAGAGTAGGCAGAATTTCAGGTTAATAGCTCAGTATCACCCTAATGAGCAGGATACATCTGCATACTCAGAACCTTCAGTTACCTTGGGACAACTGCAAGGAACGTGGCATCACATATCCCATTTTAAGAATCAGAAGAAATGAGGAAAAAGGTAGCATTTTTAACTTTCCCAACAGAAAGAAGACCCAGAGTTCCATTTCCATTAATGACTGTCTCTCTTGTACGTTGCAACTTGCCTGGTTTCATTTCATTGTTAATCCATAAACAGCACTTTTATTTTCATATGTCACTACCTTTGCAGCTACACAAGAAGGTACATCCACTAGTCAAGAAGTTTTACTCCAGTTAAAACTTTGGGCCCAATAAAACTCCACAGGTGAAATATCCCACTGATAACTAACGAAACCAGTAGTATTATAAAACGACTTACCATTGACACTGACTAATGACAAAATGTTATCCTGATGGTCAACAAGGCGCTTTACTTCAAGGACATTCCAACCTTCAGACCCATTGTTAGAAGCACTCAACCTAAAAATTACTTCAAAGAAAGAGAAATTGTCTAAATAAGCTCTTTCATTTGGAATAAGATGGAACTACGCTTAAATAAAACACATCATTTTCAGAAAGACACAAAACTAAAACATATTATATGAGAGACAGTACAAGATCCAGTTATGGTCACTTGTGACATCAAAAAACAGGAATAAATTATTTCAGTGTTATCATTAAAGCCTCTTACTACAGCAACTATAGGATAAAACATTTCAGCCTAGTAACTCTGAAATTCAGAGAATTCGTTAACATCAGAAGCTGTAGAAAGCATAAGTATTAGACACCTTTATAGCTAAGTGAACTAAAAGTGAAACAGGTTTCTTGAGGACTCATCTGACTGAAAAACTAATATTCAAAAGGATGCAAAATTCCCTAATAAGGCAGTCAAGACCATCAGGAATTAAGACTTTATTTTAATCAGTCTTGGAATTTCTTTTCTATCTCAAGGATATGCAAAAGAAGTGTGGGCAGCTCAGATGGAAGTTCATACTGTATATTAATGTCTAAACACAAGAGGATTATTTTTAATTTGTTCCTCATTCTTTGATCAGAGCATCAGGTTGTTAATTTTTCAACGAAGTACTTACTCATCTTGAGCAACATCTCTTGTTTTGCTGATATAATGCCCTACTTTTTCACCTGCACTTTATTCCTTATTTTGATATTTCAGTAATTTAACATAGCATTTATTGAAAAGACTCTCCACCAACAGCTAGCCAATGACTTTCATAATTCTGTCTCCAACTAAGCAACAGAAATCATCACATTGTCTCATTATAGCTTTGGACGGTAGGAGATTGGCACTGTCTCATACTTCTGATCCTGGCATAAGGAGGCTCTAGAGAAGTCTAGTATCTGACAGCTCAGATATGCAGTTCCAGACCTTCTCCAGTAGGACAAATGTCAATTGCCCCAATCAGATGTGGACAGGTGGCACTAAGAGAGAGCTGGTGGANCTAGAGGCCTGTCAGCCTGACCTCAGTGGTGTCAGATCAAGGGTTGGACTTGATGATCCCAGAGATCTCTTCTAACCCAGTTGATTCTATGATTCAGTGCCAGGGAAGTGACGGAATAAATTATCTTGAGTGTGATCACAAGACAACCAGGGAATCAGGCCCAACAAGCATGGGTTTAAAAAAGGCAGGTCCTGTTTGATCAACATGAGCCAGCCATGTTTGCCCAGTGGCCAAGAAGGCCAGTGGCATTCTGGCCTGTATCAGCAATAGGGAGGCCAGCAGGATTAGGGCAGGGATTGGCCCTCCGCAGGCNNNGCAGGATTAGGGCAGTGATTGGCCCTCCGCATGCAGAACTGGTGAGGCCGCACCTTGAATCCAGCTCTGGGTCCTTCACTTCAAGAAGGATATTGAGGTGCTGGGGCGTGTCCAGAGAAGGGCGACAGAGTTGTGGAAGGGTCTGGAGCACAAGTCTTAAGAGGAGGGAGCTCAGGTAGTTTAGCCTGGAGAAGAGGAAGCTCAGGGAGACCTTACCACTCCCTACAACTACTGGAGAGGAGGTTGTGGTANCCTGGTTAACCAGGGATGTCCCAGTCAGCCGGAGGTTGGCCAGTGTGATGCCCCTTTACAAGACAGGTCAGAAGGAGGTTCTAGGGNGAGGTTGTGGTAAAGTGGGGACTGGTCTCTTCTCCCAGGTAACAAGTGACAGGACAAAAGGAAGTGGCCTCAAGTTGCACCAGGGCAGGTTCATGTTGGACATCAGGAAGAATTTCCTCACTGGAAGGGTGGTCAGGCATTGGAATGGGCTGCCCAGGGATGTAGTGGAGTCACCATCACTGGAGGTGTTCAAAGAATGATTGGACATGGCACTCAGTGCTATAGTTTAATTGGCATGGTGGTGTTTAAAGGCTGGACTTGATGGTCTCAAATGTCTTTTCCAACCTTAATGATTCTATGACTCTAAATATAGAAAAGTTTTGTCTACAAAATTCCTGAATGAGATTAGTATTGTCTCCTCTTTGTCAAGTGATGAAAAAAGGAAGAAGGCTGCTGATTACACCCTAACACCATTTACTTTTCCTATAAAATTCCATCAGTGTGCTCTTTTACACGTATCTCTGATAAGCGGCTGTTATAGAGGAACATGAATCCTTAACAGAAATGCAACATACTTGTTGGAGAACAAGATTACACTAAATGGAAGAGAGACCACAAAGTGACTTGACAGCACTGAAGAGATCAAGAAGGAGAGCTGCAAGAATGAGCTATCCTGCACAAGAGAAAGTTTATTGCGGTGTATTGGGTTGTTATGGGTTTCCCAGCCCATGAATCCACAATTGTAAAGTTAAATAGCATTGTTGCATGCTACAGAAAATTGAGTTTGGTGTTATCCCTGCTCCAACTGGACAGATGCTGCCACAGTGGAGCTTTTCCTGTATATGGTTATCTCCACCCTCGTTTACCCCTTAAGGTTATAATCCTTCCCTGTTTTTTCCTTTTCTGTGAGAGGATTTGCATGCTCCTCCCAGGTCCTACCCCCTTTCCAGAAAGTTCCATGCCACCCCTATATAAGCTGGCGCCATTATAATAAATGTGCCATTCCATCATTCCACCATACCCCTGCCTGGAGTGTTCCTCTCCTTCTTACCCCGAAAGGGTCTCATCACATACTCACTTAGCTCTTTGCCAACAGCTGCTGCAACACAATTTTTGGGCAATTCAGCCAAAGCGCTGATACCTTTGAAAAAAAAAACAACCAGGGAATAAGTGAGAAAAGGATAACCATTGGTCAATAGAAATCACAGCAAACTGTTAATTCCTTACTAATACATTTCTTAATGATCTTCCTTCCACTTAAAAGTTATTACTAAAATAAAAGCACATTGCCTGCAGCAAAACTTAAATGGCATCAGAATTTAACAGATTCTCAAATGGAGGGGAGGTCAGGAGTTTTGGTCCTGAATTCAGCAGAATCCTGAACACCAAACTTGTGGTGAAGCTGAAAGTAAATTATCTTTTTATTTTAAATATAGTTAACATATTTATGTCCTAATGCTGGACAGTATTAAGGACACTGTGGCAATTATTAAGACTCTGAACATATGCAGTACCAAAGTTATTAGATACTGTACATACCTCAGTATGCACAATTCTAAAATACCATGCAGAGCCAGCTGAGGAAGAGTAAGGCCTAAGACAAAATGTCCAGCTTGCTGTTAGTCTGTCTTCATCCTGCAGAGAATTTCCCCAGACTGTGCCACCACACCATTTATGAAAAATTCCCCAAGGAATAAGCAATCTCTTTTCCCACAAAGGAAGCATAGGTTAGGACAGAAGACAAGGCAGGCCCAAGCTGCACATTCCATTGACTTCTTTTACCAAAGTTTCAATAACACCTTCATGCGGAGCATCACAGCACCACTTCCAGTTTGTATTTAGCATAATATTTCACACTGAACTGAAAGAGGTTTTGTAGTGGTTTTGGTTTAGGCCTTTCCTGGTAACTGGGTCNCCAATTTCAACCGGTCACAGGTATTAATATCCTCAAAGATTCAGAAGGCTTTGTCTACCACTACTTTATTCTATGACAAAAATAAGGACAATATTAGTTCCACGTTTGAATGTGATTCACAACTTCATAGGTATCTTGGTAAAGCATGGCAATAACATGCAAAAATTTTCTCCCATGGACATAAAATAATATATTAATATAAAAGAATGATTCACATTGATATCTGATTACATTTATTATATTTCTATCAAAGCCTGTATTTTCTATATAAAATGTACTGAGTCTTCATAATAAAAAGTAATCTCTACCACTTTACTACTAAGAAGCTTCACATAGAAATAATAAAACTCCCATTCAATCACACAAAAAGCCAGTCAAAGGATCTGGTACATGTTACAGCAAACACATAAACCAGCATCCTAGTCTAGCTCTCTAAGTGCAAGCTAATGTACAGTTACTGAGATTTGACATATTCTAAAATTCACACCACATAGGAGATTAAAAGCAATCATAATTCTGAAACTATTAAGTCTGACATTTAAAAAAATAGAGAGTGGCTCTAATACATAATGTTATCATTAGAATTAAAGGTAATTTGCCAAGTTGGTTTTGCATCATTATATAGATCCATTTTACTCGCACTTTAACAGCTATATTGAGTCATTTACATTTTTACCTGCATCAGTAAGATGACTGGTCTTACACAAGAGATCTAATTTTCGGTTCCAAACACACAGATCACTCCCTCCAGACAACCATACATCCAGTCTTTGAAGAACTGTCAAACACTGCAGAACAAAAATCAGATATATGTCTCCTGCAAAAGTTCTACAGGGAATTTCTCAGTGAAATATAAGTACTATGAAGCACAGTACCAAGGTGTGATTTCCCAGAGAAACACAGATTTAATTACATATATTCTTCATCAGAAAAGCAAAAACTTATTTTTCATTGATTTTTTCCTACAATCAAGTACTACTTTAGGCACACGTTGCCTTTTGCAACACAGCAACAAAACCAAGCCATAAAATTACCTTTGTTCTGCATTCTTTCAAAGAGAAAACTGAGGTATTAAGAGTTCCAAAACCAAATTAAGATCAGTGTCCACTTCTCAGCCACTGATTATGCACCTTTTCTTAAACCAAACATTGCTGTTCATTTTAACACACCTGCCCCCAGGACCCACAAGCCATACATAAGAATTATCATATATAACAAAACAATAGACATTCAGAGGGTTTCCTCAGCATACCTTTACAGTAGAATGGAAACATGACACTTTCTGAACTTGTCTGCCACTAGTGCAGTCCCAAACCTGTCTTTATTCATTAAGGAAACTGAAAGATTTCTATGTATTATAGATATAAATGCTGTGTTTGACATTAAATGATAAATCAGGGAAGAGATACACAGAGACTCAGTCTTCTAAACCCTGTCTGTTTCCATATTTGGCCTAAATGACATTTTAATAAAGATCTGTTACAGAATCATTTTTGTAGCAAGGATTGTATCTACTTGTGAACTAGTAAAAGCTCTGCGTAATCCAATTACACCTAGTGGGTATTACTGGCCAGTAAGTTTTGAGACAGGCTGCAGCCTGTCTCAGTGCGACCTTTAAAAGAAAAAAAACAAGAAAAACCCACAGAAATTTAAATTCTATCTAGATCAAAGGATACAATAACTGTTCTATCAGCTGATGCTGTTATAATCAAATGGGTTTTTTCTTCAGAAACATCTGACGAAGAGAATGGTGCTATAGCTGTAATTTTGTGTGTGTGTCCATGAAGTTCAAAAAGTTTTTCTCCAGTCTGAAAAACAAAAACATGGAAAACTAAGTGTAAAATATGGAAAATGCCTACTGTAGCATAAAACAAGGTGACTTTGGAAAGCAAGAATTTTTAGGAGTCTAAAATCTCCCCTTCTAAGGTAATTTATGGATTTGCTTCTTATTATCTTCAATGCTGTTTGAGCTGAAATAAGATACTAGGTGTAAACTTAAAGAAGTAGTACATAATGCAAATTTCTCAGAGTAAAAAACCCTCTAAAAGCCCTTATGAACAAAATTCTGTATTAAACTCATTTAATTTTAATGCAAATACTGGCCACTCACCCTTTTTAATGAATACTATGGTAATTCAGATTTGTTGACAAACCCTCTTTTCAAAAAAGCAATTTTTTTAAATTATTATAAAAACTTGACCTGTATTTATGGCAATTACAATACTGCCAATTTTCTGCCAGCTTTATTTAGTACATACACTATCTATAGATTCAAACTGGTGCTTTAGACAACTGGAGCTCCTTCTGCTGTGTTTAGTTAGACGGCAAAACTCTACAAACATGCAGAAGCATAGTGGCACTTTAAGCATGCAACTAAAATACAGGGTAATTTTAACTCCAAACTTCTTTACAGTTGGAGGTTGATGTTTTGAATTAAAACTACAAAAGATCTGGTTTATCAAATACAATAAAAATCCTACAAAAGTAGAAAATGGAACTCAGTTCATAAGCTGTATATATAAATGAGTTTTACATTCAAAAACTGCTCAGAACACTAGGTATATATATTCACATATATGGGTTTTACTATTCAAAACTCCTTCACTTTTCCAAATTACAAAATTAAAAAATTAGAAGAGGCCCTCAACAACAGCAAAGCACTAACTGAAACTGCTCAAAAGAGAGAAGTTTCAAACCTCTCCTTCTGTATTTTAAAATTACACCAACATAAATGGAACATAAATTTTTCAGAAGGTTTGTAAAAAAATTTAGTCTGAGGTTTTTTCTTCCAGTTTGAATGTTTGACACACTTTAGCCCACAAAGTCTCCCCTTCAGACTTCTTATAGAGCAACGTAACTTGTACACTAGAACCCCTTAAGATAGGTCTAATGCTCACCCCTTCTCCACAATTTTGTCAATGATACGGAGATACAGAGCAGAAGACCAGAACAGCAAATGCCACACTAACAGAGCACTATTTCCATGATAAAACTAATGCCTTTGTAAGGTTTTCAAAAGTTACAAGAAGATTTTTACCACTGCACTGCACGACATGTTTAACTTATACTGACTTTGGTATCTTTCCAATAGAGTTTTGTGCTAGCTCTCCATTCAGCCTAATCAGTTATACCACAAGACATATTACTAGTAGAGTCACTGAAATGTCCTTAAAACATAAGTATATATAAAAATTCTGGCAGGTTTGGGATCTTGCTATATATTTGTTGAGTTGCTACTCAACATTTCGGTGTTCACAGCAAATACAGAACATACTTTAAAGGAGTAATTAAAGCCACACATTCATACACACTTCTGCTTTTCACATCATCATTTCATCTAAAAACACTATAAAATCACTGTATCTTCCCAAAACATTTTAACTTTCAAAACTTATCCTTCTCTTGGATTCACACAATTTTTATTTTCCTAATGCCCTTGTAAACTAAAATTTAACAGACTCCTTTCACTTGTATATTTTCCAACAGCTCTGCAGCAATTCTTTCTTATTCTGCTTTTTCATTGCTAGACATCTCTAACTCCTCTCCATAACTTCTCCCCTCTGCAGAGCACATGGGCTACTCAAAAAAGAAACAAACCACCTAACCTGAGCATTCCACAGAAACACGATTCCATCATCTCCAGCAGATGCAAACCTGAAGAAAAAGAATCAAACAAAAAAACACAATAAATTGAAAACTTCAATACAGCATAATGTAATGGAAACACAGTAAACAGTTATGGAATTAAAAATACTTACAAGATATATCAGACTCTGGCTTTAAAAAATAAACATTTATTTGTAAACCCCAAATACAGTTTCTAAACTGAAGTTAGTACATTTGAATAGGTGTTTCTCAACATATATTTACTATAAGAACAAGACATAAGAATTCCAATACATACTATTATAAAACAAATCTCATGCTAAAGAGCCAATTCTCTAACCATGTGCCTATATTTGCTCCTCCTGGAACACCTCATTCTTTTCCAGTCAAGATCACTATCATCTATAATCTTGTCTGTTTCCTGAAGGAGCAAGGAATGGTCAAATGAGCAACAAAAAAACCCCCTATTTTTAAAATGTGTTATGAACTCTGTTTAATTCAATGTGTCAAATGCTAGAGTATTACACGGAATTTTATCTCAGTCCATTTTTTGGAAGAGTCTTGCTCAGGCTTAGCCTTCTTTAGTGATCTTCCAATCAATATGACCCTTACTTCATGTTTGAAAAGTACAAGAGCAAAGAAGGAAAAAAAAAAAGCCAACCAGCTTTCTGTTACATTCATACAGGATTTATTTAGTATCTTCAAAAACCAATCTGAGAAAATTTTCCACTCACTGGTTTTAACTGAGCCACTGAGAAAACAAGAAAATCCTTCTGCAAAATTCTCACTAAGATGATATTATCTAAAGACCTGAAGCGTGAAATTTGGCTTACAATAGTTGACAAAAAGCACACAATGGAATAGCTGCAGAAACTAAATAAAAACATTTCAGAAGCTGAGTAACAATAGTAATTTTACTGAAAAGAATAAAGTGAAAAATATTATCAGGTGTTTAACAATCCAGAAAATACCATATTCTTGATAAATAAAAACTCAGAATTACTGTCCAGTGAAGCAACTCTATTAAAATCCTCAAACTCTCAGAATATTTACCAGCTATATAACTCACTCCTTACCATATGCTATTTTACAGCCTATCTTAAATATAGCCACCCATGCTTTAGCTTTCCAATGATTATCATTAGTTTAGCTTCACTAATTTACCTGCCACCGAATAACAAAGGCCAAAATGGTAACTGATTTCTTTGTATCAGAGAGCAACCTAAGAATACTCCAGTACTTCTACAAAAACCAATTACATCTATTCAGTATGTGTTTTGAGAAAACATACTTTGATAAAGGATTATTTTAATAACTTATCTTGGAAAAAGTACTGAAAAAAACCCACAAGATTCTTCTGTTTTTATATGAATTTTCTGGTGGACTACCACCATACAGAAAAATAAATCTTATGGTAATGCATGTGACTTTTCTGATATATATATTTATGATATTCAGAATAAAAACTGACAGGCTAAAAATTCTCCATGGAGTCTTCTATGAAATCTATATACACATATTACAAATCTTATTAGAAAATAGGCTTCTGTGGGCATTCCTGAATAGTATTCTGTGGCCATCAAGACCATCTGCATGATCTCTTCTAATCAATGTGCATGAGGAAGGAGAGAACCTTCCTTCACAGAACACCTGCTGTACACTGCAAGGATTAAAACAAGCTCTTACCCATGTTAACTTTGCCTAGTGTATTGATGAATATATTAGAAATTCCCTTCCAAGCTTAATCCACAGAAGATATAAATTACTACAGCTCCTTAACAGAGCTACTCTTGCCTATTACTTATATTGTTAATCTCTAAATGTTTTCTATTTAATTCTCCACATCAGCCAAGAGTCACTACATTTTATTACTGACTAAAGAATTCACAACCTTACTTCTAAGGCAGATAACTATTTCTTCTCTTATAGGATTAAGTTAAATTAAAGAACATGTAAGATTAAAGAAAAACAGAACAGAAACCAGGTTGCAATGTACAACTATCATAATTCATTCTCTCAGTCATACTTCCAAAGTGCAAAGGTAAATACAAAGACTTCACCTCTGCTTCTTAACAAGTTTTCTAGTTTTTAGATAACTCCATCCTCAGAAGATAGGTAACTCAGTCTTCAGAAGAACACAACAGATAAAATTGTCAGGGAATATACAAAAAAATGCATATAGCTGAAAACTGAACAAGTACAATAAAGGAACTGTCAGGTTTCAAAGAAGCACAGACTGGAAGAAATGAAATGCAGAGATTAGGCATGTGGTGAATTTTGCCAATCCTTCTGAATAGAGTGGTGAAAATTTCAAAATTTGAGAAATTAAAAAAAATTGCATTAACCAAAGCTCAAGTGAATTAAGCACTATAGCTTTGGAAGAAAGCGCAACAGAAGATTGGAAAGAAAGGAACAGCACTGTTCAATACTGTTGAAGATGTCATATCCAATTGCTACAGTGTATCTGCAGTAGTCTATTACATTCTTTCATAGAACCAAAAGGTGAAATAACAGCCATGCTCAATTCAGAAACATAAAACACATGTATCCTCTCAGAGAAGAAGTAGACACTACTGCATATTATCCCATGAGAAAGAGTTCATATCCATGTACAAAAGGGAACACTCCAACAGGAACAGGCTGAAAAAGAACAGCTGAATTAGCTAAAGGCCTTTCTTCCAAACCAATGAGTTTGCACCCAGAAACTTAACTCCATCACCATTAGTCTCTCATTAAAGTAAAACAAGGGAAGCCACAGTAACATATCAAGAAAAGGAAGGGTTCATCCCTTGCCTTTTTTAACTTCACTTTCTCCTGCCTGCCTCCCCACCCCCAAGACAAAAAAGAGAGCATTACAAATATTACTACATTTTCAAAAATATTCTCTAAAGTACTGCCAAGGACACTGTGAAACAATTTGAAATGGTATTTCATACCTGCAATCATCTATTTGCACTAGAAATCGTACTATATCTTGATGACCTTTCAACACAAGCAGCTCCGTGTAAGGATTCTGTATTTGTTCTTCACCAATTGTCTGTACAGAGGATTTCTAAAATTCATAAAAAAGTAATTAAATTTATTTTGTACTGACTTAATTACTTTCATCAGGGCTTTGCAATGTCTAACAATCTACATATAGACGAATGTGTGAAGCTTCTGAAATATCATTGTGCCTTAATGAAAATTATTACAAAATATTTCTTATTATTTCAAGTAAAGAATAGCTTTATATAACATGTATTTAAAATTATAATACGGCATTTTCTCTTTAACAAAACCTTTTGTACTGCTTTAATCACTGATACAGCAAGATGAAAACAGTTTAGTTATGAGCTGTCACGTGGAGCCAGCTTCATGACTCAATTCACCATACACTCAGTTTTTCATTAAATTACACGTCTTATGAGAGGTCTGTGAACCTCTCATATCTTTCATCTGCTGTTCAATTTTAAAATCCTATATAAAGACAACACATTTAAAACAAATAAGAACAAATGCTGTTCTGTTATAAAATATATAAATCATCCATTGCTACTCTGTTCACAAAATACCAAAGCAGACCACTTAAAAAATTTAGAGAATGATTAATCATTTTATAGAACAGCATTTGCAATTACCCCCAACTAGACTATTAATTAAAAGGACAATCAATCACTTAGACCAAGCTGATCATCAGGCAGGGTCAATAAAATACTGCATAGAACTGCAGGTTTGAGGCATAATAGTTCTGCTAATCTCAATCATCAGCTTGTTTCAAGACAACTTTTTTGTAATTAAGGTCTTATGCATTCTGGAACAACTTGCTATTAGACACTGTTTTTTTACAAAAACATTCTAAACACCTCAGTAGCAACTTAGTTGACAGCACTGTCCTCCTTCTAGATTTATTTTGCCTGACAGTCAATATCACCTTACTTCCAAGACTGTCTCTTCTTTGAGGACTTCAAGAGAACCTACACTGCAAAACAGTAATCACAGAACACTGTACAACATGCAGCATACATGATAGGTAATACCACAGGAAAGACAAATGTTATCCTCAGAAATTTGAACATTTTTTTGCAGGATTAATAAATTATTTTCTATTACTTTGCTATTGGTACTGTGATACTATTCCTCAGAAGCCAAAAATGACAAAGTTAATAAATAGTGAAAGAAACCTGTGTTTATTTTTAAAATGAGAAGTGCTTCATTTTTAAATGAGGTTCTTGTGATTTTATCTTGGTTTGGGGCTATCTGATGCATTTCATGAAGCAACTGTTCCTCATGTTATGCAATCGTGTGAATAGCAGTTTCCATTTAAAATAATGCAAGTAGAATCTGCATGGCTATGAAGAAAAGCTGGACAAATATGAAAACTTGGAGTCCAGCTGTCAAAAGCTAACCAAAATGTGCCTTAAAAAAATAAGAATTATAAATATCCTAAGCAATTTTCAGTACATTATCAATACTGTACTCAGGAAACATACATTTACAAAACAATTGTAACACTGCTCTGAAAAACTCAGAATTTGTACTATTAACATCCCAATTCTATAGTCTGTTTTTTCTTCCTATTCAGTACAAGAGAGTGATGCTTCTTTTGAACATGTCAAATCTTAACTCTCAAAATGCCTAAATACTGAAAAGTACAGTGCTGATGAGTTACTACAGATAAGAACAAAACATTTTTTCCCCCAGAACTGTTATATAACAAGCTATGCTCTCTTCAGATCTTTATTAATGTTTACCAAAGTGTGGGGTTTCAGGAGCATTCTTCCTCTGAAGAAATCGATTTTTTTGTAAAAACTATTAATTGGACCAACTTGTAGCAACACCAAGTTTTTAGAAGAGAAAGCTGGATGCTGATGCTAATGGAATCAATTCCCAGCTTGGATGTTTTTATGCAGGACCTGTAAACATCACTACAGTAATCAGAAAAATAAACGCCAAAATATTTGTCTCAGCTTCATAGGTTCCTATAAACCCCGATGATGTACAGCATTTAAAAGTGGGATTTTCAAAAGCAATTCACCAAAAACATGGAATACAAGTATACACATACATACTGATTTATGGATCAGAGAGCAGGACAAATTAGCTACTAGGGCCATGAGGCTCCTGCACTTGTTATTCAAAAGAATCGACTCACAGCCAGACTGTAAGCCAAAATACCTTTATTGACACGAGTGGGGAGTGCAGAGGGTTTGCACCTTACAAAATCCAACTCCACAGAAGTAAAATTTTGGCCACCTTTTATAGTGAATTTCGCTAAGGGCACTGTACATTCTAGTGGTTAATTGCTACATATCAATCATTACACATCCTTCTAAGCTACACATACATCTTGTAAATTACCTAAGACATACATTTTTAGGGCTTAGACAAATGATTAAAAGACTAGCTTTTGGTTATATATTTCTTTTCTAACTAGACAACATTTGCTGATTTAAGTCTCTAGGGTAGATAGGTCTTTTAATTTATTTCTTACATCTGCAGGACTAGGCTTCTTCAAGGTTTTCTTTATCTAAAGCCCTGCATGGTTAAGTAAATTTGTCTTTTATGGTTTTACTGCTGTTTGTTCAGAAATTCTTGTCTCCTGCTTATCTTTGACAGAAGACAGACAGAAAATATTTGTCTTTCTACAGGATTAAGGCCAGTTCCTTACAAAAAACCCTTCTAAATCGCCCCAAAAAAGTTACAATATAGCAAGACTCACTTCACTTAGATGCTCTCATCACCAGAGCCACCCTGCCTAACATGAATACCATGGCCATCAACTGAAGAGATTCAGGAGCTTAAGTCTAAACGACTTTCAATTTCACAGTAAAAAGAAGTAAGGGACAAGGAGAAATTTACACTTCATGAACTCAGGACAGCTTTGCCAGAGACTTTCTCTATTTACCCAGTACAATGCCACTGTAACACATCTGTCTGAAGTCACAGCACATGAAACAAACACCATAAGTCCACAGCCCACGCACTGCTATGGGCTTTCTTACCTATTTAAGAACTAATGGTTATGAAGATAATTAGATGAAACAACGTTACACAAAGCAGTGGGGGGCAAAAGTTTAGGGACTAACCCTTAGGAATATTTGTTATTCAGTTTTTTCACAGAGAAGCAAAATTAATACGGTCATTCCACAAACCAGTGGTAACAATGAAAAAAAAAGTCCTGTGAATCAGGTTTAACCAAGCTATGAACGGCAGAATGAAAGAACTGGGCCACATCATGCTCATGCTTTATTAAATAACAGTATAACTAAACCATAGCCAGAGTTTAAATTTTGGAAAGGGATACACACCAATGCAGTTTTGTGGCACATCTTATGAAACCGCAGCATATTTCTCATCATGCTTTGAAAAACAATTGCACATAAATCTGCTAAATATGACTGTAATAGAACCAGCATTTTGACCGATGACCAAAGTCAGAGGCATTCCCACACATCATCATTCCAACCTGGCATAGACCCAAACTTCCACCAAAGTAAGTACCTGCATTTGAAGTCATCCGTGATACTGGAATGACCTGCTCATGACCAGCAGCTGGAAAATAATTACCTCGTCATACTTGCCTAGATTACAAGAGCACTAAGTGTAGGGACCACAGCACTATCATTAATTAACTCAGGGACATGAAAATCCCAATAATCTCTCCCTCAACTCCAGTAAAACTCTTAATCTGAGTAGAAGGAAGAATGTCAGTGTACTATGTAACAAACTGCATTTCATGGATGAGAAGCTAAGAAGAAACCTTAGAAGATGACTATGAACAACTACAACTCACAAATAACAAGTTACTGCAAATAACGAGTTACTGCCTATAATTTACACCAGCAGCCTCACTGAGGGCAGGACTTACATGCAGTTCTTGCAAGCTACACACAGCTCCTGCCAAGCAGGTGGGAGGGAGCCAGGACGCTCCCAACAGCTCCCAGACGAGCTCAGCTTGAGGGTTCTGCTCTTCACAGAACCAATTCGGTTGGAAAAGACGTTCGAGATCAAGCCCAACACACGGCCAAACAGCACCATGTCAACTAGACCATGGCCCCTTAAACACCTCGAGGGATGGTGACTTCACCATCTCCCTGGGCAGCCTGTTCCAATGTCTGAACACCCGTGCTGTGAGGAAATTCTTCCTGATGTGCAACCTGAACCTTTGCCGGAGCAGTTTGAGGCCATTTCCTCTCGTTCTGTCACCTGCTGCCTGGGAGAAGAGACCGGGCCCCCCCTGGCTACACCCTCCTTTCAGGTGGTTGCACAGAGCG
>VWZF01000462.1:0-40254 GCA_013396755.1 Sclerurus mexicanus | reverse complement strand
CCCGGCACCGACAGGGCCCGGCACCGAGAGCGCCCGGCACCGAGAGCGCCCGGCACCGAGCGGCACCGACAGGGCCCGGCACCGGCACAGGCTGCTCGATCGAGCGCCGCGCGAACACCCGCCCACCGCCGGGCGGGGCCGGGCGCGGAGGGCCGGAGCAGTCGATGGCCGAGCGGGTGAGCGCGCAGGGCCGGGCGTTCGGTGGCGTGTCCGGCTCGCCGTGTCCCGGTGCGGGGGCAGTCCGTGCCGGCACCACCTAGCCTATCACATAGCGTATCACCTAGCATATCACATATTATATCATATAGCAGATCACAGCCGCGCTGCTGCCGTTTCGCTGTGACGGTGTCCGCGGGGCGGCGGCGCGGCGGGGGGTGTCCCGCGGCCGGGCCCTCGGCGCCGGGCCCTCCCTCAGCGCGGAGCAGCCAGCAGGAGCTGCTGCTCCCGCACAATCACCATTTTAGTGTAATTTGCAGGTTTTCTAGGATTTTTAGAATTATGTACGTTTCCCTGGATTGCTCACGTATGAGGCGGTGTTTAGAGATCAGTGGGCGTTTTCTCACGCGTTTCTGAGTTTTGCCAAGGACGCTGTCTTGAAGAAGCACCTGCAAGGTTGCTTGAAAACAGAAGAGAAGGCCCAGAGCCCATATTATTTTCAGCTGGAAACTCTTCTATCTATACAGAACAGCAATGGACTATCAGTGCTTGTTTGTAATTTGATAAATATTTCTCCAGAGGCACCTTTTCCTCAATACAGAAATAGCTGGTGCAGCCTCCCTGCTGGAGCAGGGCCATCCCAGGGCACACAGCACAGGATCATGTCCAGGTGGTTCTTGAGCATCTCCAGCGAGGGAGACTCCACAGCCCCTCTGGGCAATCTGTTCAGGGCTTGGTCACCCGCACAGGAAAGAAGTTCTACCATGTGTTCAGGTGGAACTTCTGTGCATCAGTTCCTGCCCCAGTTCTGTGACTTCTTCATAGCTTTGCAACAAACTGGAATCGATTACACCATAAGCCAGTTTAAAAGTAGATGTTTATCTACTTTAGCGTACTTATCTTTTTCCATTTCAATTCGACCATGCTGATTCCCAGCACAGAGGTGATATTCCTGCAGACTACGGGCAAAGTCAGTGGGATTATTTTGTGCATGCAGATACACCCATCAGGGTTTCCATGCTAATGTTTTGCTATCACCTATCTCTCTTCAGCAGACTCCTTAAATAATTTGATATCTGCTCCAAACTGGCAAGTGTTGACTCATTTTGTTGCATTTTCTTTATTGAAAGGAATAACAGCAAAACACTACTTAGAGTTGCCCTATAATTCTATATTCAGTATTCTTAGTGGTACCTCCAAACACAAAAAGAGAGGGAAGAGCACTTACTACACCTGATGCAGGGACAGGGAATGCTGCACAGATTAGCAACATGAGTAAGAATGTTATTCTTTAATGGAGTGAGGAAAACACATTGTTTGACTCTACCCCCTTTATTTTAACTGATTCTGCTGTATTACAATCCACACATCTGGAAGAAACAGAATAGAAAAAAACACAGTGTGGTGCTATGCCAAACAGCATCTTTGTAGGTAAATACTTTGATGTTCATGGCAGCATTGGAGGCTCTAGGTGTTGCGCTCTCTTTGTAAAGACCGTGCTGGAATATATTTTCCAAGATAGAATCTGGAAATGCGCCAGGTTCCTGCAGGGTGAACATGGAGACTTGCATGGCTTTCATAATGTATTGGCAAGTTTTTGCTAGCAGGGGGCTGCAGCGGTGGCTTCTGTGAGAAGCTGCTAGAAGCTTCCCCTATGGAGGCAGTGCCAGCCGGCTGCAAGACCGATCCACTACTGTCCAAGGCTGAGCCAGCCCATCACCAGCAGTGGTAGCACCTCTGAGATAATGTATTCAAGAAGAGGGGAGAATTCTGTGCAACAGCAATAGCAGCCCACGAGAGGAGTGAAAACATGCGAGAGGAACAGCTCTGCAGACACAAAGCCCAGTGAAGGAGGGGCAGGTCGTTCTCCAAGCACCAGAACAGAGATCCACCTGCAGCCCGTGGCGAACCCCACACCAGAGCAGGTGGGTGCCTCCAAAGGAGGCTGTGATTGCATGGGAAGCCCACACTGGAGCAGGCTCCTGGCAGGACCTGTGGCCCCATGGAGAGAGGAGCCAAT
The DNA here is from genome assembly GCA_013396755.1 of Sclerurus mexicanus. Taxonomy (NCBI): domain Eukaryota; kingdom Metazoa; phylum Chordata; class Aves; order Passeriformes; family Furnariidae; genus Sclerurus; species Sclerurus mexicanus. Next base: position 38,078 of record VWZF01000462.1, on the reverse strand, counting down.
TGTGGAGCAGGTTTGCTGGCAGGACTTGTGACCCTGTGGGGGACCCAGACTCCTATACAGGTTCTGTATAGATAGAAGAGTTTCCAGCTGAAAATAAAATGGGCTCTGGGCCTTCTCTTCTGTTTTCAAGCAACCTTGCAGGTGCCTCTTCAAAACATCCTGCTCCTGGAGAACTGCACCAAGTGGGAGGGACCCACACTGGAACAGTTCATGAAGAACTGCAGCACATGGGAAGGACCCACACTGAAGTAGTTCATGAAGTAGTACTGTCTCCTTTGGGAGGAATCCTATGCTGGAGCAGGGGAAGGGTGTGAGGAGAAAGGAGTGGCAGGGACAACATGAGATGAACTGACCACAAAGCTGTTTTGCCATCCTCCTGTGAGTCTGAGAGGAGGTGGTAGAGAATTTGTGAGTTAAGTCAAGCCCAGAAAGAAGAGAGACATAGAGGGAAGGTATTATATGACTTTTTTAATTTATTTTTCATTATCTTAGTTACTCTGATTGGCAATAAATTAAATTTTCCCCAAGTCAAGTCTGTTTTCTGCATGACATTAATCAGTGAGTGATATTTCTCTGTCCTTATCTTGACCCACAAGGCTTTTGTCATGTTTTCTCTCCCTTGTCCAGCAGCTTGGTGGGCATCTGGCTTCCAGCCAGGGTCAACCCACCACAGATGGACTTCAGGAGAGTGCCTTTTGTCACGCTAATTAGAACTTACTTCAGAATTGTGCTTCTGAGTTTCTTTTAATTCCTTCTTTAAATTAAGAACTAAGTCTGCTTCCAGCATTTTTTGTTCATTTTCCATTTCTCTACCTTTGTAGACTGTATAAATTTTTGTGTACTTCTTCTATTAATCTTGTACTCTAAAAAAACACAGTTGTTATTTCAAACACACTGTGCACTTCTAGGAAGCAGAAACAACTTCTCTGTTTCCCTGTGTAGTTTGTACAGGTGCTATGTTTGTCTTGATGCCTGGGTGAAGAGTGCTATCAACCATAACACGCCCGTTGCTAGGCCAAAATGCAGTGTCTTCTGCAATGTAATGGCTTGTTGCTGTCAACCATTGGCAAAGGATTGTGCTCAGTCTCTTAAACTATATGGAAATGACAAGCTGGTTTGAGGACAGTACTCACTGCAGGAAATTTGCAGCATGTGTTATGATTACACATACTGTAATGTATGTGTACATACTGAATGTATGTATATGTACTGAATGGAATATTTTTTCTTCCCACTTTCTCGCACAATGGCCTCCCTTTTAACTTGCTCCAATAAGATCCTGGCCTCTGCTGCAGTAACTGGGCACAGAAACTGACTGGGTTATCTCTTGCTCTCTTAATAACATTTCCAATATGCCATATTAATTGCATACATCTTATAAATTGCTGAAGCCTGTTACAGTTTCCTCAACTTACACAGTTCAGATTTTTCTATAGGTTTTATTCATTGCATAGAGTCACTAGGAACAAGTGAACAATTTACAATCTTATTGTAAGAATTACTTGGAGAGATTTTTACAAAGAAGGTACTAGAAAACATTATTTTAAAGGTATCTTCTCTAAATCAGACTGTATACCTTTGAAATATAGTTGTGATTTAGTTTTAAAATCCATGCCTAATCCAGACAGTATTTTCCTTTATGTCTAATAAATTTATCAATTGAAAAGTGCCTGCAAGGATTTCACACTCTTCCAAGATCAAATACAGTCCAAAACACTTTACATATTAAACAAACAGGGAGTTAGAAGCAGAGTAGTCCTGCCAACAGATGATATTTCAATGGACAGCATACATTATAATCCTCCACAAGCAGCGTATGTGTCTTAAAAATTAATACGGCTGTTCCTTCTATCCAATGGTGGTTAAATCCACCCTGTCAGGAAATGGCTAACTTTGCATTCTCTTGTCAGAGGAGTGATACAGAAGCTCAGATATCCATTATTCCTGCAAAGAAGTTTTCCCTTTCGTTCCATGGGCCTTCTTAGAGGTATGATGTGGCCCTGGGTGATGGGGGATAGCACACTGGTGTTTGAGTTCACTTAATGACTGAAGGTGATTAGAAGTGCTGAGGAAAAAATTAACCCCGCACTGTGGTAGATCTGCAGTGTGCCACTTGGGCATCCTGGGGGCATCCCTTCCAGGATCTGATGCATTTTGTTACATCACCACCTATCTTGCATCTAAGCACCAGGAGATGTCATCCAGCAATACCACATGAGCACATTGATTTCCCCCTCCTAGCCTGAGTCCTGGTTGCACTGAACCTGGGATATTAGCTTGATTTAGGTGAGTCTGAACCTAAAATCTAGGAACTTGTGAGGGAATGGAAGTTTTGTCATGGGTGGTAATTAACTCGATGAATTGTAGGACGATCTCTGCCGCTTTACTCATGATGTTGTATCTGAGAGCAGAAGTGTTTGCCCCCTGAAGAAAGGATCAGCTGCTTCCATCAAGAAATGCTGGAGTTGCCCATAGGCCAAAGAAGTGTATGGATTCAGATTCATAGATACAAATAAATAATTTTGCATTTTACTAGATTTTGGGGGCTGCAAGAGAAGGCTACCAGTCAATGGCTTCAGCTGTCCTTGAAGACACATTTGAAATTCACAAGTTGTCCAATTATATAGGGTCACCTTCTCATGCTGTCTTCTTTCTCTGTTCATCAAGTGATCCATGATGTGAGCAAATAATGCTGTCCCTATCTCTAGATAGGTGTCCTGCATGGTCCACCTTGCTACAAGGACAAGGACAGCCAAGTTCCCAGATCTTTGAAGCAGCTCACTAGATGGAAGGATTCAACAGTAGGTACCTGAGTGCTTTCGGGTCTTATGGCTGTGATGCAGCTCATCATACAAGGTGAGATGGAGCCAAGTAGTGCACTGCTCCCATCCACTCCTTCATGGAGAATTTCACCAGACTGGGAGGAAGTGGAGAAGGGTGTTGCACTGCTCCTGAACCAGGGAAAACTAAAGGGTGACTTGATGAAGATCTCCTCTCTCCCCTTGGCTATAGATTTAAACATCTAAGTGTGCAAAATGAGTATTAATTTTTCCTGTCCGCTCGGATTCAGAAAAGTTCACCAAAAGTGCAGATGAATACTAGGAGTGAGAAGAGGATACCCACCATCAATTGTATTTAGTTGTAACTTCTGGCAAATGTTCGTATCAGTTGTTTCTTCTGTCACACTGGGTTCACAGTCCCCTAAATTGAAGTTAAGAAAAGACTTACCTTTACTACTAATTTAATGGATCAGACTGTCTGTGTATTTCCATTTTTAATGCTTTGATTTGCTGCATTTTGCAGTTTGTTTTTGAACAATCAATTTCATGCTTCAACAAACTGGGGCCTTCTCTGCCTGATGTAATCTAGTGTATTCTATGATATTTTGTGAATAAGTACACTCATTTGTGTTTCTTGTGTTTGGTTTACATTTATCTGTGAAAAATAGAGTATCTTACACAGGGCCATAATGCTGTCTTTCTCTTTGCAAAGCAAATTGTTTTGCTTCTTCAGTGCTCATTTCTTGTACTATGTTCTTGCTGAAGGACTAAGGAAGGCATAAAATAGAATACACCCTCATGAATTTCTAAAAGTCTGACTGTCTTTTGTGAAGAAAATGGAGTGAACAAGTTTTTTTTTCATCTGACACTATGAATCACAAGCTGCTGTGATCTAAAGTGGAGTGTGATGGCAATATAAGCCCCCAGATGGCATTCTAACCTTGTTTTTCTAAATCACTTGTTTTCCTAAGGAATGGATCTGATTCTTTTGTTTAAAAAGACATTTTCTTTGCCCTCATGGTAGTTTTGAACAAAGAAATTAAAGCCATTAGCTGATTGGGTTTTTTAAGTTTCAATTTTGTGCATGTTTTGATGACCCAAATGCAGTAACCTCAAACCCAGCTTGAAATCTGATAGATGTTTGATGCAGTCATATACTATATTCTAGGTATTAAAGTCTGTAAGATGATGATGTCCTGCAACAGCTATTCAATAAAAGATACCATTTGAATTTTGAAAATCACAATTGCAGTAAAACACATTGCAACAAATTCATGAGAAAAGTGTAAATCTAATTATGACCTTATGACACATGGATATTAACTGACACTGGGTTACAATGAAATCCATGCAGAATTCAATATTATGACTACATAAACCCAATGTGATTCTGGTGGCATTTCTATGCCCTTCGAGGAGTAACAGGAGTAACCTTTGCAAAGAGCTCAATTTGCACCTCCTAACTTAGGCAGCCTGTTTAGTTACTGAGGGCGCTTATGGTTCATCATCAGCTCCCTCATTCACCAGAGGAGGGATGGTTCCCACAGAGCTTGACTCAGACTACCCCACCTAACCCCTCATCTAAGTTGCTCCCTGTTGAAACGTTCCTTTCCCCATCAGCTTCATGGTTCAAGGCTGAGGTCTAGTGTCACTCTTGTAGTGTTTCTTCCCTTTCAGTTGTCTCATGCCCAGACGTTACTTTGCTATTGAACACCAGTGTGCTTTCTTCCACACTGTCTTGTGCATGTGGGAGGAATGCCCACAAAAAAATCCCTGACAGCCATCCCTCAAATCCTTTCTTTCAACTCTTTGCAACAAAACCCACAACTTCCTTAGAAAACACAGGGCTGATGTGCTGCAAGTTGTCTGATCAAAACTCGCCTAATCACATGCACCATGGACTGCCCCACCTGCAACTCTTGGTAACATCTGCTTATATTTGGATTATAACATGTTTGAAAGGCAGACTGTTTCAGTTTGTATCTGTGCAGCACTCGGACAAATGGGATCCTTGTCCTTCTTTAGGATTCCAGTGAGATAGAGCAGCACAAATACACAATAATCATATTTAATAAAGCAAATGGAGCTAATTTAAATTGCTGCTTAAAATACATTGGTATGTAATAGGTCATAAATAAAACCTGACCTACACGCTGCCCTGGATATCTTTCAGAGTGTACTTTAGGAGGAGTCGCTAAGTCGGAGTATCATCAATCACAATTCCTAAAGCAACAAAACCCAAATTGCTGCAGCACTGTTAGGCTCTGGGTAACCAGAAGGTACAGAGGGAATGTTGAAGTTCAAACGTTCATCTGTCTTTGTTGTGTTTCAGCCCTAAAGCTCTCAATGGTCCTTCTAAAAAGTCATTTCACTGTATTTTAATGGACTAATCTGTAGTTTATACTAGTCACTTGCAGGTGGTATCTCTGGACTTTGGACCAGACATATTAAAAATTTCTTGAATTTGAACAGATTTTGAAAGAAAGCCATGTATAATTGCTCAGAAAGACTTATGAATAACCCCTTTTAGACTGTTGTGTACTGTGCACTCTGTTTAGTTATATTGCTATTTGTCAAGCACTTTTCATCCTGTGTTTTCCAGTGACAGTTATATATGGATATGTTTAAGTGCTATGGTTAGACTTAAAATTTTATAAGTCTGTCCCCTTCACAGTATGCAAAAAAAGGTATTCTTTGCTTCCCTGTTTCAGAAATGCTGGAGACAGTCCTTTGGCCTTACAAAAAGAATTCCTCCTGTGAGGTGAAAATATAGCCTGACAGCTGACCACAGTGAAGTTTCATGCATGTAAGAAAGAGGTCCAAAATGGAAAAAGCCTCACTGTCTGTCCTAGTTACAGGGGCAAGGACTAGTTTATCACTATGTGCGTGTAACCAAAATTGTGTATTCTACACCCTCTGTGTCATTTCTGATGAACTGTTAAAAATGGATCATTTGCAGCAGCTGCTCAAGGCACACCTGATACTTCAGGCTACAAGCTGGGTGTTAAAGAACCCTGTGAGACACAGGAATGTTTCTGTCTTCACACCAGTGACTCAGCTGTGGTAACGCCCCTCCAGGGAGACATCAGCACCTTCACACCCAGCCTGAGGGCTCATGTCTGCTACTGGGCCATTAGGGACTGGCACAACAGGCAGCTGCAATGGCCTGGACCATCAAAGATTCCAAAAATATCCCATGACTCACAAGTATATCACTATCTGTGAAACTCCCTGCCCTGAGGGAGGCATTGGGCATTTCCAACTGACCTGAGCACATGAAATCTTTGGGTTTTGGGACTTCTGTTACCACTTGTTGGATCCAGAGAAGGACCAGAACCTCACCAGGACTGCAACTGCCACTCTCAAGCAGACTGCGACCATCATCCTTACCAACAGGTTTTCCTTTCCTTTTACTTTACACTCAGGGGGACCACGTGGTGCTCAGCACAGGGGCTAACAAACACTGTTCTGTTCGTACGCCAGGGTGCTGGGTTATATATCTGGATTCTGCAGGTTAAAACCGATTTTTCCTCTGTATCATTGTATTCATTGTAATCTTTTTAGTAAATTGTAACTTTCGACTTGTAATCTCTGTTAAGTTGGGTTAATTCTTCCTGCCGGTTTACCTTGAAACCAGCACACTGTCTTAGCTGTGGTGAATACTCTGGTGGCTACAGCAAAAGCCTTGAATACCTACAGCACATTAAGTCATCACAATGAGAGGACAGGTCACTTCTTGGTGCCCTCTGGGACCTTGCCAAAAAAGAAGTTGTTGAATGTCCTCTGCTGTTAATTGTTTAATTCCCCTGGGGTGGCGCTCAGTTCCCAGCCTTATGAATGCATTGGCAGTGTGATGCGACTGTGCAACTAATCACTGCAGCCACAATAGTGAGATACTTCTAGTACAGATATGGATTTACAAAGACCAATATGCCATATGCTCAGTAAGACCTGACACGCCATGTCAGGTACAAGTCTGGTCCTCCACTCAGAAAGCACTAATTCACACCCATGCATGAACAGGAGCAGTCACCTTCACCTTAAGGCTCATCACATCATCTGACACCAGAAATTCAGCTCAACCAAACACAGGTGAAAAGCGGACAACAGCACTCCCTTGTGTATCATGGAGACAATAGAAGGAAGCTGGGTATTGGGAAGGGTTTTTAATCAAATCAAGTTTTCGGTTGGAGAAGCCCGTAAGGTCCTTTGCAATGGCACACAAGCAGCCCCAGAAAGGGCCTGTAGGAACAGAGGTTGTGGTTACCCTCAGAAATCCCTTCCTGTGCTCCTGTCAGTTTGCATCAGGCTGGCATAATACCACTAGGTACCTAGTTCAGCTATACAATTAGATGGAAATAAAAGGTGCGTATACCTTGCTCTGATCTCTGAGCTGTGCATGGTGGTCATGGGGAAATTTCACCATTTATTTGACAAGATTCAATCTAGCAACATATTTCCATCCCATTTGTAATGTGTACTATCTGAAGGAACTGTGTCACGAAAATCTTAAAAGGCAAGTCTGTGTGTAAGAATGTTGCCTGAATACTATATGGGCCACATGCTGATAACTGGATTTCATGCCCTTTCCATTATGCAAGAGAAATCTTCCTGCTCAGATTAACGGAATAAAGCCAAATCCTTGAATGTATTACATTATTTTATTAATTTATTCCAATTAAGTTACTGGGAACTAGCCAACTAAATATCTGAAGGAGTAATGGGTCAGTCATAGAAGACAATATATGGTCTGACCTCAAAGTCCAGTCTCCACTTAAGAAATACACTGGAGCACAGGTTACATGAGCACCATATATCGAGGGGCTTTTATTCACATTTCAGTCTTCACAGTTTGAAATAAAATGTCATTCAACTTTACATAATAAGTTCAAACAAAAATTATAATTGATGAGCCATAATTTAGAAGATTAACTGGGGAACAGTTCCTTTCTATGCATACCATGGTTAAAAAAATATTACTATGTTAATTCATGCTATATCATTAAATAAAATTATTTTCTAATTCTCTGTATGAAACTACTGAAATGCCACAAAAAGACAGTGGTATTAGGCCATATCCTTTGCTGTCTTTTCATACAAATTCTTCCTTGACGTAATGTGTAAGGTTAAGTCAGAAGGCCCCATTTTCTTTGGCCTTGATCTCTTAAATCCTTGCACAATGTACAACTGGAAGGTCAGAAGTGTTGTTCTTGAGGTTAGTTTTGTGACAGAAGAGTCTGGATGGTGTAGCGTGGCGTGTCTGACTGCCAGCTAACAAGATGCGTCATTTGTCCTGTCACTGTGCTGGCTTTCCTTGCCTCCTTCCAATGAAACTTGCTGTGGTTGTTTTCCAGAGCAAAAACAAGCAAGTGCTGCATCTGGGCTGCAAGGAAAGTTGGATGAGACCTGCAATCTTCCACTTGGTGTGGAAGTGATTCTCAAAAGCCTGTTCCCTTACATGTTTTGTGGCCAAAAAGGGTAAAAAAGACACACAAAAATTGTTAAGATGGGTGAGCATTCATACTGGAACCCTTGGTCTAAAGAACAAAGCTGGTGCAAAAGCAGCATGGATTTCAGGAGAATCAGCTTCCCTGACTAAACAGGGATCCTTGAAATTACACTACTCTCTCACTTTCATCTTACAATAGGACAGGCTGTGCTGACACCAACATTGAGTGAGTTTCTCTCTTATTTTTCAATACTTCAGTAGTGCGCTGGTCTCCCCTCTGTCCTGGCTTGAGGAACACTTTAATAGGCTTTCCGTCCTTTCTAAACATTGCCTCTTCTTTTCTCCCAGACATTCTTCCAAATAAGTCTCTCTTCAGAAATAAAGTTCAAGGGGGGGAAAAAAAGGCTACTTACTGTGTTTGGTAACTCATATCTTCCATGTGACACACACCAGAACATTTCATCTAACCATTTCTATAGCAAGCCTCTACACAAGCTGCAGCATGTCTTCATAAAGGCAGATGTTCTCCATGTAGTGATTTCGTGTGACAGAACTGGGCACACATGTTGTCAAGCTACTCCAGGACTTAATTCACCTCACTGTTTAAAAATATCTTGAAATTTTTCTGGCTGCAACATCCAACCAAAGGTGTGTGTTTTTCTGTCTAATCTTTTCATTCCTAGTCAAGTTTGCAAAGTGAAAAACTAAATGCTCCTATGTATTTTTCCATACGTCTGAACTATTCGTTTTCCTTCTTTCCCAGATATACTCTTGCTCTCCACCTCAGCATCTGGGCTCTTCCTTCCTCTTTGCTATACTAATGCTGTGAGTTTGTACACCTGTTTATACCTCCTTTTTTGTTCACAGACTTGTGAAGGGCAAGTTCTGTGGCATAGTCGCACCTTGTCTCACTACTCATCTTCTCTTAAATATGGAATCAGAGAATGGTGTCTACCAGACACCATGTGTAATTTTGTGAGAGGATTGTACTTGAGGGAACCTACATAAGTTAAAACTGAAATTCCTGAGATAACTGAACTGTGGGCTCTGAGGACAGATGGTTTTAGCATTTTGTCTTGCTGGATGCAGCCAAAGAGAAGCCTTGTTACTGCTTTTCACAGGTGTGAACTGCTGCTTTACAAGGAGCTTCCAGAAAGACAGCCTCAGCCTGACCGAAAAAGTTAGGGGACAAAAAAAGACATTGCTGGCCTGGGGCTGCACAGAGATCCTGCCTCTTATGAAAGAACAGGGAATCACCAGGCCTATTGCTTCTCTCCTGCCTTTGAGGATCTTCAAAACTATTGGATAAGGAGTGGTGCTCTTGGATAGATCAAAATGATGTGATGCTGTGGCCCAGCAGCTTTGACCATGTTCAGCACCCTGGAAGGCTCAAGGGAAGCCTCCTGAGGTGAGCTAGGGCAAGGGTGGAGATGAGAGAGAGTAGGCAAGGCCTCACTCAGTCAAGAACTTAAATAGGGAAGTCATTGGTCTTTTGCTCTTCTCTGCTAGAGATGAATTAGACATGTTTCCCATCAAGAACTATGAAAGGTCTAAATGCCAGTGGACCTCTGAAGAACAAAGCTCAGTAGCTTCCATCTTGAGTGACCACACTTTGAGGTGTTTTGGTGTGGGGTACCAAGCTTTAAGTCTACTTCCAGAAGTGCTAAGCACTGCCCAACAAAGGAGGGTTACCCACAGCTGCTGGTGCTCGCTGGCTCTGGAAAACACAACTCAGGGGGGTTTTCTAAACAGCCAAAAATCAGGAATAGCTTTTAAAATGTGCAGGCTTCCAAAGCAGATGAAGCAGCTCTTCCACTAAGCAGCCAGCTTGCCATACTGCCATTAAGGCTTTCTCCATTGGCAGCTTCTAGAATCAGACTTGATTGTTGAACACTTTTATCCATGGTCGTTTCTGCAAAAGTGCTTCTTTGTGAATGTGGGCCTGGAGCCACCACCTCCATTTTCCCTGTGGTTGTAGTTATGCCCACATGGTACCTTAGCTGGATCAATTCTGGATCCAAGTGAGAATTCAAGAGCAGCAAAGGAAAACGATGAAGTTGTTAAAGCAGAAGCCACTGTCCAAGCATTCTCTCACCATTCAAGCAGTGTCATATACACCACCCTGACTTTTGCTGTTAGGACCTGAGTCCCTTCACAGTGGCAGCTCCAGGGAGCTGATGGGTGCCCTTTTCAATTCCTTGTGCACACCCAGGTGTGCTTCCTTCTCCTTCAGGGTTGACCCCAGATTTCCCTCTTCAGAATCTCTTCAGAGTCTCCGATATATAAAAAGAGTCTCAATCAATCAGGTTTATAAAAATAAAGAGTTTAATAGAGTCATCTGGCAGCAAGTCAGCTCAAGCTGGGTGCCTCCAGAGAGGGACGAGAACAAAGAAATCCCTGGGCAATTAGACCCTCATGATTTTTGCACCTGCTCCTCATGCATTCTTCATATGCATTTTAGTCCAGTGGTGATTTTTGGTCTGGGGTCTTCTAACACCTTATTGGATTCTGTCCCCACATAGCCAGCTGTTAACTGTTCTTATCTTCTTGACTTGCAGTTTCTGCTGATGGCTGATTGTCTTTTGGTTTGTGCTTGTTGTGCACTAGACCAGTCAGAAGAGTACAGAAACAAAAAAAGCACTAGACTTTGGATAAAAATCTCTTAGCAACAACTCAGACATCAGTGTGTTACTAATATTCATCCCAAACTAAAGGCAAAACACAGCACTGTACCAGCTACTAAGAAAATGAACTCTGTTCCAGCATATCTAGGTGAAACTTCACAGCTTGCAGCCCAAGGCTTCAGCAAATCCAGCTGCTCGTGCTGAGCAGGTAAATCCAAACAAACAGCAGACTAAATCACACAGTATTATAACTCTGACTCATTCTATTTAAAACATACTTATTTAAGCTAAACAATAAATATTTCTCAAAAGACAGAAATTTTTCTTTTTTCTTCATACACTAGCCAAAGAGAAGCCAAGGTCTCCCCGCCTTCACCTCCTAGATATCCATCTGGACTTTCATGCATATCCACCCAGATATTCATCTGGTTATCCATCTTAGCATTATCTGAAGTTTATGGTGTAGCTTTTATTTCAGTGGGGCTAGAACTTCACTGAAATTCTTCAGAGAGTCAAGGAAGACTGTGTATGTTTTTGGGGACACACCTTTGCTTTTTTTATGCAAGGTATTAGAACTCCTAAGGGTCAGTGTGTGTTGTAGAGAAGACTGGTTCCTAGGCATGGTCCTTGTCAACACCAAGACACCTAGGTCAGCTTTCAGATCACACCAGTGTGTTGCTGCCATTGATACCAATGCTGCCACCACCTGCACTTCAGTCTCCATGGCAGCCTCTGGGTGAGATGTAGACTCAGGGTTTAGTGGATACCTTTATGTTTTCTCAGGTCTGGGTTAGGGACAACCTTTGTGATTAAAACAGCTGTGGAGCAAAAAGAAGTTACTAGATTTGTGATTTAAGGCCCGTGTTGTGTCATACTCTCTGATACTGATTCAGGCTGCTGTTGCTCTCTCCCCATAGCTGCAGGCAGTGGGAAGTGTTTCCCTGGACTCAGGCAGCCAAGAGGTACCAAGAGCTGAGTAAAAACAAAATGATGAATACATAAAGCTTGTAGACAAATATCCCCACCTTTGCAAGGCACCTTAGCTCCTCTTGTCATCTTCCCAGTCAGACAAAGACCCTGTCAAACCCAAACAGATGGGTACATTCAGCAAAACCCCCTCTGACCCACTCTCTCCTCCCAAGAGGATTCACCTCCTCTCAGCTTTTATCATTAGCACTCTCTCAGCAGGCAGTGGGTCATTTCTAATTTGTGAATGCCCTTGGACCGCAAGCTGGGATTTTTAATTTGTTTACCTTGCATATTAAACAGTACTTTCAAAGGTACTGTCAATAAATCCTCAGTGAATCAGGATCTTAATTCCAGACCTTGTTACTTTAACTTTTTCAATTTGATTAGATGAGATTAAAAAAAATTCCTTGAGGGCAGTCTCAATCACCAAAAGCAGTGCCATCATTGAAATCTCCAGAGGGCTGAGGACAAACCTCTCAGGCTTTGTGATGTGAGGGAAGAGCATGGCTTTGCAAAGGAGAAGTAAAACCAAGCTGCTACTTCAGATCCAGAAGTAGGGACTCAACTTATAGGGTTGTAACAGTGAAAAGTGTCTCCTGGGAGAAGCTCGGGCACAGCTTCTGCCCACCAGGAGGGATGGAGGAAGCTGTGTCACCTTGCCCAGGGTACCCTCAGGAGTACCTAGACCTGCGCTATCAATCCCCTAAGTGCCACACACGAGGAACCACCAGGGAAATCACAAATAGTTCATCAATTTAGCCTTCCCTCCGGGCTCCATGCCATGAAGACAAGTATAGCACTCAATGCAGCTGTTTCTCCAACAGGTTTATGTCTTCTTTTGTTGCTTATGTCTGCTTGTCCCTCTTATTTCTTTTTCCGGAGAAAGGAGGAGCTTTTATTTACTTCTCAGGTTTTCAATTCACAAAATCGTGTTCCTAAGCTTATAGGGCAAAAAGGGAAATATTTGCATATGTTTGAACATAAATGCATGACAGTAGATCAGTAGTGCTCACACTCTCCCCTCCTCTGGCTGATAGGTGGTGTTGTAGGGCTATTGAACTGTGGCAGAAGTGTCACATACAGAGCTACATGGAACTCAGTAGTTTCACAGGGTTTGTACTAACCTTGCTCCCACTTTTAACTCCTGGGAGGTTTGCTCACACATACAGACCAGGTCTCAGTTTCAGGACATCTAAAAAGTTGAAGCAAAACTTAGCTACTAAGTCATCTGTGCTCAACTTTTCATGGAAACTCTGTCAAAGCCATCAAACATTCATTAACAGGTCATCACATGGTCATTTGGAAGAGGCATAGTCAAAACTGTCCAGGATTTGCTCCTTTTTAGTCTAAAATTAATTCAAAATTGTGGCCAGTTTCTCAAGGTTGTGGAAAGTAGTGCAAATATGTAGGGATCCAAGAGATCACCATTCAGCACAGGTGAGTTAAAGGCAGATTAGCTTCCTGGTCCTTCTCTGGTATATCTCAGTAAATTTCACTGGCTATTTCCCAGGAATCTGCAACAGGGAAAAGGAAAAAAAAAAATAAAAGCAAACCAGAAACTATCTTGCATCCCATTATAACTTGACCTTCTCCAGGGTAAGGGGTAAGCTGCCTTTCAAATAAATATGTTTACAGCTTACCTTACATCCTGAAACATTGAGGATATTCTGTATCACAGCATGGGGAAGGAAAAGTGTTTTGTCAAACTAAACACCACCTTGAGCAAACACTGTCAGCTGAAGGATACCTCAAAATCTCAAAAGACCATTTACATTTTCAAGGAAAGGTAAGACTTGTGGTGGCTGGTCTCACACGGGCAGCAATGGGCTATGTGAATACCCCCTGGGCTTCCCCTCTGCTTGATCATGAGCAACTGCTGCAGTGGTCACAGCTCCCTCCTCTACCTACCCTTGCCTCTGGTACTTGCATCTTCCAGGTAGTGCTGCTCCACCATGGAGAAGAGTTGTTTACATTGAGCAGACTGTCCAGTGTGGGTAGCAGGAGTGTGGACAGAAAAAAAAAGTGAAAAAGAAGCAAGAGAGGCAGTGAGTAGGTAACCTTGGCCTGAGACCACAAAGGGCCCCTTCTGTTTGCAGAATGTCTCGGCATTTTTCTTCCTAGCTGGATCTTCTCTCCAGCACTCCACACTTGTATTTTCTTTCCTGTGTTCAGTGCCTTGAGTCTGGGCACAGGGCTCATGTCCTGCTGACAGCCTTTGTGCACATGCTCTTCCATGATGTATGACACTACTTCCTTGTGGAAAGTCAACTAGTGTGAATGACCCTCTACATCTCACACAGCAGCACAAGCAATGCTGTGGGGCCCCTGTGAGCTGGGGCGTGGAGGCACACTGGTGATGGCAGCAGCATTGCAAGGGCCCTGCATAGGACCCTCCTGCAAAGTGGTGCGCTGGAGTGGAGAGGCTGTGGCCGCACCAACAGGGACAACCAGCTTGATAAACTGAGCACCTTAAGAGGACAGTTAGAGGCCAGAAGAGCCCCTTAGCCAAAGAATTATCTAAATCAGGCACTGAGATGTAGCACTGATTGAAAAGCTTGTTCAAATTGCTTTCAGTATGATTCATAAACTCTTCATGTAAATTCATATGTTAGGATGAGCAAAAAATTAGAAAGCTGGAATAAGATTGCTCTAATTTAAGTAAGAGACATGGTTGTGAATATTAGGCCTTTACACTGTTAGCAGTAACCCATCAGATGTTAACAAAATCTGATATGCAATAGTTTTACATATCCCCTTGTGGGAGAAAGATCAACTTGCAAACCGCTTTATAAATCAGCCACACTGTTAGAGTTAGGCTACTGTATCTAAATGGCTTTTAGATATGCTTCCTGTTTTCAGCTACCATATTTACAAATGAAAGCTTTTTCAAACCACGTCTTTTAATATAATTTGCATATTTAGTAATACATTGATTAACATTAAACACGGATTATTGCAATTTATTTCAGAAACAGATGGGATGCATTAAGTGAAAAGCCAGAGCGTTTAAACAGAGCACACTCCCAGGCTGACTCCTGATGATTGATGAATACAAAAACTTTATTAACTATCAAGAACAAGAAAAAGGAAAGAGGAAAGGACACTTCATGCTGGCTCCTTTTCAAGCACTTCCCTCACTTGCGAGTATACAAAACTGCCATTAAGGGGAATTCAAATATAATAATGCCATTCACATATGTGGATGGCTTTACGGAAAGGTCTGGCACAAGGAAGAAAAGGTCTTTAACCTGAGTCTCAGCTGGAAGCAGCTGGGGGCCGTTCCCCCGGTGCCAGTAGGTGGCAGCCGCCCACAACGCACATTCCCCAGACGCGTTTTGGGCTTTTATTCCGCGATCGCGGGAAACTTCTCAGGCTTGGGGGAAAGTTCTGTCGGGTTTCCCTCCCTTCGCAATGGCCTCACACCACTCGGCTTTCAAATACCCTGCCGTCATCTGGCTCCAGAGAGTAGGGACGCTCTACAATATGCTGTGGCGCTCCTGTGTTTGGTTTTCGTACTACTCCTGTTTACAAATACTCTTCTCAAAAAGAAACCTTCATTTCCCAAAACCAAGTTGGCAAGTCTTTTATCTTTATTTAGGAAAGTACATTGAAATAGTCCACAAAGGACTAGACAGTGTCATGAAAGGTAGGACCACTGGTGGTTTTTAAACATGGCAGTTCAACATATGGAAGCATGGTACGGGAAAGATTACTTCTGTATGTGCCCTGCTTCTTACACTCTTTTAAGAAAATGTATCCACTGCTGGGCACTGATTAACCTATAGCCTGACCCAGTGCATTGGTTTGTATCTTATTTAAATTAGCTTTCTGTATAATTAATGATGCAGCCAATTAGTCTGACAGAGCCTGGAATATCACAGCTAAAACAGTCTTTGACACTTCAATAGATGTCTTCAAGTAGATTACATAAATGTTATTTCTAAACTACCCATTCAGAGCCTTTCCTTTTGTTTTACATTTCTGACAGGAATGGTCCTTCCCGAAGCAGGAGGTGGAGGACTTGAAAGGGAAGCAGTTTTACCTTCCCTCTTCTGGTAATTTTTTTTTTTCCAAGGGGACCTTGTTTTCCTCTCGTGTAGTTGCACATGAGCTTTGCACTTTAGGATGGAAAAGAAAGGGAAATCATCCTGTCCTCCCTGTATAACACATGCCCCGTATGTCACACACATGCACAAATACACAGGCAGCACATTTGCATTTTTTTCTTTCTAGCTGCAGAACATAAGTTACTGCAGTGCTGGGGAAATAAAGACTCTATCCATCAGAGCACATACTTTGTTCCGAGAGAATAGGAAAGGCTCTCCTCAAGCAAGGCCTGAGAAAAGAGACTTGGAAAAGGGAAGGCAATCTTATCTGGAGTTCACCTAGGGAGTCTGCTTTGAATTTTTTTCAAAGAGAAGGGGCAAAATTAGTGTACTCGTGCTGGGATTTAACTCACAAATCCCCAGATTTCCCCAAGTTCTCTGTGAATCCAGGGGAAATTAACAGAAGGCCAGGGCACCCCAAACAGAAAGCAGTGTGCTCAGGTCCACTGTGGGTCAACCCACCACCTCTGTGGTCAGCTGTCCACAGCACAAGAAGACACTCCAAACTCCAGGAGATCAGGCACTGGTGGCCACAGGAAATATTTCCTTTTATCCTCTGCTGCTGTTCCTCCTTCTCTGTCCTCTGATTCTGAGGACTCCTCTAAAGGGAAATGGTTTTCAACATCACTTTCTGTGGAGGAAAAATGGAACGCTGTGTATGACACAGGCTGCTCCTGCACAGCCCGCAGTGAGAAGCTCAGCCTGTCCATGTCTGTACCAGTGTGGGCATTCATATGTAGCACTGTTGGACATGCAGCCTGAGTAGAGAAGGCACATAGTTTGGCCAGTTCATATCCTACTGTTCAATCTCTTTTCATCTCCTTTCAGCTCAGACAGTAGACTATACATTGACTGCCTTATTTAAACTTCTTAATCTCTGATCCCTCTGATTTCTATTCATATATCTTTGTGCTGCTATTACAGAATGCAACTCTGGACATTGCTTTGGGTTACAATTTTAGGAAAGATGCTGTGCACAACTGCGTCTTCCCTTAATTCTCTTTCAGATTAATTGACTGCTTAAGGTTACTTCAGTAAGTTTCTTAGCTTTCAGTTGAGAAAATTATCCTGAATAGAGAGCATTTATTTGAGGGGGGAAATAATACAGATAATTGATTCACGAGCTTTTCAAAACGCACAAGCTCTCCCAGCTGTGGGAAAGGAATTCTTTGTTAACATTTTGGGTTGCTGTGGCACAGAGCCAATGTTTCAATTACACTACAAAAAGCACCCAAAAATTGCCAACACTTCTTTTCCATGTCTTCAAACTTTTATTAAATACCCAAAAGTATTTAAAAGGTCAGTTACCCATTTTGTTGCTATCAGGAGATTACTCTAACATGATGTGTTTGTCTCCTATTGTGAGTAGAGAAAATCCCCCTGTATCCAGTGTGTTTTGTTTGGATTGAGATGGCATGCAGCTGATGGCTGTGACCTTCATGGTGGCTTAGATCCCTGGCTGGCACTGATTTTTGATTTAGTGCCGATCTGCTGCGCTTGTCACAGGCTGCAAGGTGCTTTCCATGCACTAATGGAACAGCTCAAGGGCAGAGGGGCCCTGTAAATGTCTATCTTTCACCAACACTGTGCTAAATAGAGAGCTGAGTTTTCTACATGTGAATGACAGAACCTGAGATTATATACAGGAGTGAACAGGGAGTTTCACCTGGGATGATGTTTAGCAGTAAATAATTGTCACCATAAAATGAGCAGTTTTTATTATTCCAAGTAGTAATGAATGCAACTGTACAGTGTTAAACAGGATACTTAATATTGCCTATATATCCACATCTGACAACAGGCAGTAGCTGTATACAGACCATGTGCCCCATAAGCAATTACTTCCTTTGAATCCTAGAGGTTTCAAGTTCAGTTTGACTCTGTCAAATGACTCTGCATTAATAAGTCATTAATAAATCCTGTTCCTTAATGACATATTCGGCTGAAAATGAATTCACCCTGATCTCTTCCTCTCTGGAAACCAGCATACTGGATTGCAGATGGCAAGGATTCCAGGTTAACTCTTTGCTTATTCACAAAAGTTAGAAAAGGATGAAGGGCCAAACCAATCCTATCTATATAGGAAAATCCTGTACTAGGCTTGATGGTAGTTTCTTTGACTCTAAGTGCAGAGAGAGGCCGTTAGGTTTGCCTGAACAGTGTAGGAAGTAATGCAATACATTTTGGTGTCATATTAATCTTATACTTCATTTTTTAACAAAACAGGTCTTAACAGGAGAAACATATTTCTTACACTCAGGACATCATATGGAGCTCATTTGTAATTTTCACATATTAGATACAAGCTGGAATATTCAGATAACATAAACAAATGGGATAATAAATACATGCTCTCTTAGGTATAACAGACCAAATCATAACATCAGCTTCTGCAAAGAAATCCTGAGTGAAATCAAAATGAAGAAGTACTCTGCATTGGCTTGAGGTGGAATGAAGAATTCTGCTTATAAGCCAGAACTGCCGCTCTCTCTCTGTTGATCATCTTTCTCCTTATTATTGGGAAATTATCTAGTTTTTAACTACTTAACTGCTTTTTTAAGTTGTTGGTTTCATCAGTAAAGTTGCCATCACTAATTTATAATTTCTATAGGCTACTCAAAACTGCATTTTGCTGCCTGTTGCCCCATGGAGAAGCATGGGGTATTTATAACCCAGGAGCACTTCGGCCATGGAGTGATGCTCAGGACCAGCATTGCTGACTTCATTCCATGTCCTGGGTGATGCTACATTAAACCACTTTTCCAGCCAAAGAGACACAAACAAGCCATAGCAAAAGAAAATTATTCAAGTCCCTTTTCAACCCAGTTTTCCTGCAAAAAACCAAACATATGAAATTGAATTAAGGTAATATAAGTATATTAATTATTAAATCAATCAAGGCATTTTTGTGGGGAGTAACATCCAGTATAGAATTTTGTAATACAGGGCTTTAGTGTAATTTTTGCTGAGCCCTTTTGTTTCCAGCAATGTTGAGTACATTGTGAATTTTGTCTATGGGGAAAGACCTATTGGAGAGGATCCATTGTGCTCTCTTTTGGACCATGAATGTATTTTCACTGTCAGTATTTTTGACAGTCAAAGGCCAAGCAGGGTCAGGCCATAGGCTACGGAGCCTCAGTTTCCTCATCTGTGACAGAGAAGTGCTTTTTCCTGAGGGTGTTGTTGATCTAATTAATTGCCATTATCAGACTACAACAAGAGTCTTACTTGGACAAGAGAGTGAGAGTGCTATCAGTCCCACCTGGGGCTGAGCTCTCTACTGGGCTTCAGCCTGAGCCTTGGCTCAGAGGAAGATGATTTGGAGAGATGAGGGTGGCACAGTGCAATTTCAGGCTGTGGAGAACCAGGCTTTCCCTGCAACACCTGCTGCTGCCTGGGGTTCATTCAAGCACTGTGGTGGTTTGGAAGACCTTGAAGAGGGACACCTGGAGCTGTCAAATCATTCACTGCCCAAAGCTGCCAGGCTGGCACCTTGCCTATATCCAGAATGCAGCTGGGCACACAGCTCCCTCCACCACCCGAAAGGGAGCCAGTGTCTGGCAGCCCCATGCACTGAGTTCCTCCTCTCTGCTTGAACTTAGACACAACAAGAAGTTCAACAGCTCACAGTCTTGTCTGCCATAAGTAGAGAGCTTAGTGTTTTTAGGTACTGTGTTGTGTCAGAGCTTGGACCCACTTTCTATCATACTTCATGCTGAAGACCCAAGGGCCACCTCCCCTGCCCTTGCACCTTGTCATGAGGATCTGCCCATGGTCCCAAGACCCCCAGATACCTGAAGTTCAGGCCAGGTCTATTTGAATGGTACTGGGAGAAGGCTGGTCCTGGTAGTAGAACTGGGATCTTGGAAATAGCTACTGTGAGAAAAGCTTAGACATCAGTAGTCAAGGCCTGCCACCAGCAACTGACCAGCTGGTGGGAGACTGCAGGCACACGTTTATTGATGGTCATACTTAAAAGACAATATAACTTTTGCTTTGCTGTGCACATGATGCTTTTACACAGATTAGCATCCCTGGCTACTCATGCATTCCACAACATGGAACTAAGTTAGGAGGGACCCATACAATGACCCAGTTCAACTCTTAATTTCTTATTATGATTTAAGAAGATAACAGATCTCGGGAGTCAATATTATTTGCCCCTGCCACAATAAAACTGTCGTTGGAAATTGACATGGATACCTGTACATGGACAGCATGTGAGAGCATGGAATTACCAAACATATATGAAACTATTTGAGAATGCTTCATCTTCACATTAACTTTTCCCCTGTAAAGCTGCCAAGGTCAGTGAGACCTTGGTTCATCTGTTGCTTAAGTGCCAGTTGTTTCAGGCAGAGCTGCTGTGGGACAAGACTGTTGAAACATTCCTACCTCCCAAATGTGGAAATCCATGGAGAATATGTCAGATATGTGTCAGAGCCTTTACCAGCCCTCCTTATTCCCTACTGCCATTTAGGTTTTCTAATGCAGTGTATTTCCAAGTGTTCCTCTGAATATACCTGCCTTCTGAGGTAAGGAAATAGGGCATTAGCTAACAATTGTCTTGCAAAACTTCCTGGAAGTGTTCAACATGTTCTTTCTTGTTCAGCTGAACACTGATACAAGCAGTATATACTGCATGTGAACCATAAATCACTATGGCTGATCCACTTTGCAAAAGTGTTGATAGATGGATAATGCAGTCATCATATCCTGTGAAAGACCTTTTTTGTCCTTCTTAATCTTTTTGCCATTGGCTTCTTTAGGTTTTTAACTGAGGCTCACATGCATATGACCAAATTCTGAGGGAGTCTCTGGGCCCACAGCCTGATCTGGCTTTTTGTGTGCACAGGGCTGAACACTCAGTTGCTGAAATGGATGGGGAGTCCCAAAGAGAAGGATATTAAAACCTAATTTTCAGATTTAATTTTAGAAAAACCTGCTTCAGTGTTATGTGGTGCAGAGATATCTCATTAGCTCTTACCAGATCCCTGCCTTTGGAGGGCTCTTTCACTGTGCTAATGGCACTTTGACATTTTGTGGATTACTCTTTCAGGTTCCATAATCAATTTAACATTAACATTCATGTAAACTATTAATGAAATAATATTAAAAAAGAAAAATGTTCCTACAATACTGCAACATTTTAATGCCTCATTAAAATCATTAGTAATGCTAATATTAAAGAACTTACTTCATCTTTCAGAGAACCCCAAAATAAATCATAATCAAATGTTTGCTAACGTACAGCCAGAGAAATAATTTATACATTGCTGGCATATAGGCATCACGTACGCTAAGGATGACACTGTAAGGTCACATTATTAAGCACTTGCAACTAGTTCTGGCTTTGGAAACTCATTGTACATAATATTCTTTTATAATTATCATTAAACATACTGAATAGTGTTTGTGGGTTTTATTTATGAGAAAAAAATATATAGTTTGCCTCTCAGCCAGCCAGTGCTTTCATGGAATTCAAGTTACAAACAATGACATGCTCCACCGACCTCAATGACTTACAAAAGCTATTTATATTCAGTACTCTCATTTACACTATCTTTAAAAATGAGTAAGAAACATATATTAATAGCAAGAAACTGGCAGAATGATTGCATCACTACCCATCTTCAGATTTACAGCAACACTTCATTCTCCAAGAGTTGAACTGGCATGGGAATGTAAATATCATAGATGATATTTATATAAATTTTTATTGCATGAGTAAAGAGAGCTCTGTGGTCCCCCCTTTGATGACCAATTTTTGCATCCTGAAAAGCTGTAGCCACAGCTTTTACTTCACTGAGTAGCCTTTACTCAGTGAATTGTAAGGGTGAATCCCAGAGCAGAGTCATGATTTGAGGCATGCCAGGGCTTTAGTCATGTAACAGGTACTTCCTTAGCAATAGGATGGGAAGAAGGCATTCAGGTGCTGCTTCACACCAGCACACTCTGGACAATGGTCTAGAGGAGCAAGAAGGCAGGTGCTAATGCTCAGCTTGAAAGCTTTCCCAAATGGGTATATCGTTTGGTTTAAACCACTGTGAACCTCCACTTACATCAACTAGCCACCCACTCCCAGATCCGCAGTCCTGTGATATAAAGTGGCAAACAGGCTGGTAACTGACCATCCAAACCCACACCAGGGAATCAGAGAGAGAAACCCTGCAGCCTTTCCATGAGAGTCCCACACTGACAACCAGTTCAGCAGTACAGGTACAAGGATCCGCCCTCCCAGCCCCTCTCGGGGCAAGTCCCGTGGACACAAGCTGCCTCTTGCCTCAGTGTCAATCCCTCCAGCAGGGGTTGGGCAGGCTGGATTGCTCTGGTGGTGAGCACATCTTTTTCTGCCATGAGCCAAGGTCATTGTGTTAGGCTGAGAACAAGCTGAGTCCTGCCACACTCAAACAAGGAGTTAGGTTGGATGTTCTTTCCACTAAGCCACAGCATTCAGTCCATCCCTCGTTCTGCAGCAAAACATACAGGATTTTTAAAAATCACCTCCTTACTGCTGGGTTTTGTTCATGCTGTGACAGATATTTGGGACCAGATCCACTGGATTAAAGACAAGATTTGGTCTTAACTTCCAAAAATAAGACACCAGACTTTTCATGGACAGTATCCCCATCCACTGACTGAACACCACCCTTCTTTACAGCAAAGGCAGCTTGTACGTCCTCCCATTATTTTCAGCATTGCCTGGCCCAAGCCCTCATTGACAAACAGTTTTTGCTTTGCAAAACCTCCTTGAGGAAGCTAAGCAAATAAATCCATTGATACAGCCTTATGAATTCAAAATCAGAGAGCTTATTCTGGCATGGTTTATGTTTTCTGTTTTAATTTGTCATTTGGTTTAGATGAAAGGTTAATTGCATTTTCTCTTAATATATTTAATATATTGTATAACAAGCAAGCTCTAGAAATGATAAAGTCATTTGTAAAAAAACTCAGCTACATCATCTTTAGCCATTCATGTTCCCTTCAGAGAGAAAATTAATTGTTCCAATCTAGTAAGCTACAAAAGAAATACAGCCGACAAAGGGTGAAATATGAACATCAACGGTAAGTTTCAAATTTACCCTATTTATTTTGAATGTAAGATCTCATGACCCACTAAAATTCAGTTCACAGTGTTTTATGAAAAATAATGGCTGAAATTGAATGTCTTAATTTACATTTAATGCAATTAAGAATGGTTTAAATTATGACTGATGAACAGCACACACAGATGTCAGTCAGTTTCATCAGAATAAATTGAAGTCAGTGTCAATGAATGCTCCACTGATAAATCCCACTTTACATAAAATTAATAAAAATAAGGAAATATAATCCTTAGCTAATTACAAAATGTTCTGGAATTCCCCTGAATTTTGGAGGTGGGGGAGTGTAAGCAGAGAAAGCCACAAAGCAGCCTATGGAGAGTGATTTATTTTCGAACGTGTCCTGTGTGAAATTGTGTAATGGTCTGAAAGTTTACTACAAAGGGTGTTTCTTTGCAGAAATACCTTGCTTTACTGAAATGAGTCATGGCAGAGTGAGGAAGACGCCTGTAACATGCAGCTGTGCATGATCACAGAAGAGTTGTTCTGCGTGCAGTTTCCTGGGGAGATGTGCTGTGATTCCACACAGGGTGCAAAACCTGAATTGTCACTTCCCGGCTTTTGCAACTTAGTGCAGCTTACTGGGGACCTGCCTTAACTTTGCCAAAGCTGGTAACAGCAAGAATTAGCCCAGAGTTTTCAATCTAATGCAGTAAACACAGTGCAAATACCATTTAGTGTTCTCACATGTAAACAGCATCAACCCCTCCATATGGGCATCATCTTTCAGCTCTCTCTTTGCACAGAGTCTGGCACAGCAGCATCATGGCTCATTATGGGTCCCCTTAAATACTTTCGCAGTGTGGAAGATAATTTTAATTAAATTAATAAAATTCAGACTAATTTATAGAATGATTTTGAGATAAAACAATCACCAAACATTTGCTATATGTTTTTCATGCAGATGAGGGCAGCTTTCATTCTGCATTCTGCATAGAGGAGATATTGTTGCTTTCTATATAAGTATTAAATATATGAACCATTTTTTCAGTCTGTCTTCTAGGAGCAAATATCAAAAGTAGGGAATACTGTAAGCATTTGGCTTACAAAGTAGTCATGGAGCGGTCCTGCAGTCCTAGTGCAGGAGAAAAGGGAAGATCCAACAAATATTGAAGTCAGGAAGCTTTTGTTTCTGTACAGACCACAGAGGCTGATTTTAACAAATCTAAATTCTCAGGGTAAACAAAAAATCTTTCTATGGAAGACCAGGACAATGCAGGAAAACACTGCGCTTCTTCATCACAAATGCATACATATGCTTGTGGTGATCACAGCTCTGGAGGACAGGGTTATATGACAAATGTGAGCTGTTCCATGTGATTTCAAAGTTATTCATAAACACTTCTCTGGGTAGAGGTTGTGGGTTACCAACCATTTGTTTGTGTATACATAGAGACAAACACCTCTGAGACAGTCCCATTTTCAGATCAAACTATTTTTAGCCAGGATGCAGTATTTCTTCTCTGTGAGGGGAAAGTCATAATCTTTTAAGACCAAAGCACCACATCTTCTGAAATGTGGGAAAAGACAATTCATGATGCTAGTGTAACAATAACACTTTGCAGTTAGAAACTTTTATTTTCATGGAGCAATTTTAGAGCAGGCAGCAACAGCCCAAGTTTACATTAGCACTTGAATGTATACATGGTATATATTTTGCGTAGGTAGGAAATTAGCTCTTTTAGGATATGCCCATTCCCCCTTGTATGTCTGTTTTGTGATATCAGATTAATCAGGATGCCTTAATTGTGTATTCTCCGTGGGTGCTGGTGTTCACTGTCTGTATGTTAAAGAGTTGAGTGTCCTACCTGTCCTTATACAATATGGCCACTGGGCCAATCTGTGCCCCAGGTAGGTCAACTGAAAAACATATTAACCTAAGGTAACTAGAATGATTTATGCAGCTCCTTTCTAGTACCCAAAAGCAAAGGGACACAAGTTCAGGCCACTGTAGCATCCTTCAGTCCTGCTCACACTTTCTATTCCTGTGAAATGTTTGCCTGCCCTTCCAGCCTCAGACTGCTGGGCTTTCATTTCCATAGCCCTGTGCAAAACCAGGCACTGACTCAAAAGCTTTGGAAAGCGCCTGCCACCAAGAGATGCTGAACACTGCCTCTCCCTGTTCAAGCCCATGGGAGCTGTGTGTGCTTTACTGAAGTCTCTCACTTTGCATGTGGACTGTACAGTCTCAAACACAGCTCATTTAATTCTTCCCAGAGACTACAAAGACACCAGTCTATGCACTTACCTAGGGCCAAATTCTCAAAATGAAAATGCCCAAGACTGCAAGTCAAAAAATGAGGTATGTTCAAAAACGCGCTTAGAATTGCATGCAGTATTAGAACGATGTGTCTTTGCTATGCCCTTATTATCTTGTAGATATATAGTGTAATTTATGCTAATAGACTGACTCCCAAATTTACCCTTGCTGTGTTAGTTACTTTTCTAGAAAGTACAAATGGCACATTGTTAGCAAAGAACCAGAAAAAAATGGAAACAGAGGACAGGAGAGCAACCCCTGACTACCCAGCCCAGCCTCCAGTGCACAGAAAAGTGCCTTATATTTTATTCTCCTTATATTTTCTAACGCTTTTCCAATTTAGTTTTAAATGCATAGGGCCTCATGTGATGGAGCTTCTCTGCTTCCCAAGAAAAATTGTTCCAGAGATGTATTATATATTTTGATGTCAGGAAGCTTTTCCTGATTCTTAACGTAAATTTTTCATTTGTTAACTTCATCCTATTACTCCTACTTATACCTCTTTTGTCAGCCTAAATAACTTTCCCACCTTCATTTGATAGCTGTACCCTTCAAATGTTTGCAGCATGCCATTCTGTCCTCCCCTTGTGTAGTCAAGCTACAAGTATTTTTGACTTTTAACCCTTTTTTTCAGTCAGTCTTTCCATTCCTTAACTCACATTTATTGTTCTTCTCCACACATTTTGCTCTTTTGTTCAGACCAGAAAGCAAATTATGTCCCATGTGCATGTTTTTCTCCAAAATAAATGCTGTGCTTTTGCTTACTTGCCTCCTGTGTCCACAAATTTTCCCCCATGCATGCTAAATATACAGAAGGGAGCACAAATGAAGGAGGCAGGATTTGCATAGGCATATAGACTACATTGGCGTGACACAGAATGCTGTTAAAACTGGTTTAAGGGGGTTTTCTATGCACATTTTTTTTCCATTTGACTTTAAGAGATCATCACTCAATGTTATTCCTTAAACTGAAGAATCTAAGGCAAATGCTTTGACTTGATTTTAAAGACATTGAATTTTTTCTGCTGGTATAAATAGTATGGACACAGTAAAAGTACTTGAGAGAGCCTAATGAACCATTTCTTACACCCCATTACCTTTAGTCTGATATGACTGAGAGTACGGGCACTAATTATCCTCTCTTTCACAGGCATCGACATAGATCTACAGTAGGTCTTAAAACACAATATTCCATACAACTCTTAGCAGTTCCTCGTATAATACATTTCTGTATTTTTTTCTAATCGAAATTTAAATTAGAGGCATGCCACTTTATATCTACCTGCCATTTATATATGTTTTATGAACAATTCTTTAAGATTAACTCCTACCAAAAAAAAGGTGCAGGTAGCACACAGCCAGTCACAGGGCGAGTCCTAAAAATTAAAGGATTTTTCTTGGAAAGGAGTGAGGCACCCATACTGCTCTAATGATGGAGAAGCTCTGCACAGTGGAGACTCACACAGGAAGGCTGCCAGCTGAGGGAATCAAGGGAGTGTGAGATGAGAACAAGATCAGAGCTCATTTCCCCTGGGTCCCTTGGAGAATGGAAAATTGCTTTTACTAGTTTAGCTCTCCTCTTCTGTACAAGAAAAGAGCGAGGAGCAAGGCTGATCTAGGGGGACAGGAAATTATGCATTGCTCTGCACTGCTTTGCATTTTGCAGATAGCCTTGCCAAGGCAATGCAGGTGCACCAGGAGAGGCGTGTGCCCTGTCGTTGCTAGTGGCCATGCTTTTGCAAATTATTTGTTCTCCTGTTGGATTTCCCAGGCTCAGTTCATGTGAAGAAGCTTGCCAGCATGCTCCAAATTCTAGCCTAGCTGTTCCACCTCGAATGCAAAGGGTAAGGTACCAAGACCTCACTGCCCTGGTGTAAATGCTGCTCCCAACTGGAGGGCTGATTTGCACAACTATAACTGAGCTTGAACTTTTATCTCACGTCAGATGGAAGATGAAGTTTTCTGCTGGTTAACAAGGAAACACTTGGAAACATATGAGCTGCATATTGGGATGCAGATGGTTCTATAAGACAGTACATACATTTATAAAGGAGACATGTAAGGTCATTGGGAACCATCTGCTTTAAATATTTAAATGTCCTTACACTAAACGTATGAGTAGTTTTGCCCTGGACTTGTAATATTAGCCATCTACCAATTTTTTATAATAACAGTGAAACAAAAGAAAAATGGGAAGGTGGGAGACAAGGTACGGCAACCAATTTACAACATCTGGGCCCTACACAGCCAGCTCAGCAGCAATGCTACCTGTCCAAGAGCAGTTTGCACTGCTTGCAGTGGCTCACCCCCAGGCAGAGCGCACCTTTTGGGGGCGCTCTAGAGTTCTGGACACCACAGTGCTCTGACCTGGGAGGAGGGAAGGCACAAGGCAATCTAACTATCAGGAAATCTCCATCATTCTTCTCCTCCTTGGTCAGTATGTTTCCATAGCGGGTAGTTTTGTCCAAACAGCAAGACTTCCAAAGCTCTTTTCCTTGCACTAGTCCATAGCTTAACTGAGCACTGGGGAGCTATGGCTCCAGAAAGTCCTGCCTCTGCTGACTATGCATTGATTTCCCCAAGTAGACAAGTTCCCACTTTCTTTTGGTTACCCTCAGTAACAAACTTAAATAAACCCACCATATCCCACTCTCTGTGCTGTACTCCTCACATGGCAGGCAATCCTACAGGCAATCACACTGGCACTCAGAGAAAACCACCACCCTTCACTGCCCTGGGTCCCAGCTATGAAGACCCATGCTTTTTCTGAACACAAATGTAGTGTTAAATCACTTTGGTCCTCCTTTTATGAAGTATTTTCCACCGAAAAGAACACTCCAGTTGGAGAGAGAGAAGCTGGAGAGCTTCTGGGAATGCAGTGGTGCCCCAGCCCTGACTCTCTGCTGCACCTGTAGAGCCCACAGCACTGCATTGCTCCCCAGAGCCTCCCAAGGAGGAGCAGTCCAAAAGGATCCACATACTCTGGGTTTAGTTCCTTACTGCAGCTCCTGTAATTGGCATGGGAAGGCAGAAAGCACCACCTTCTTTCCATTTCTGGCTTTCTCATCTGGTTTTATCTAAGACATGTGCCTTGAGCTTCCTGGGCCAGTATTCACATCATGTTAGCTAACACCATTGAAGAGCCATGCTGGGACAGGCTGCACATGGCACCCACAGCAGGCAGAGCTGCTGCTCATGCCTGTGCCATTAGCAGACTAGTTTCCTCATGCTTTTTGTGTCTTTTTGTCCTGTCCATAATCTGAGGAACAGAATTAACACAGCAGTTACCAAATTTTTAAATGGTCATCTGGATTCAGACCCTTTGCTGCAAGTATATATATACCATATGCATCATACATACATACATATAAATATATGTATATACTATTCCTGGGGTCACATTTTCCCTGAGCTCTGTCACTGCACTATAGTTTTCCTCTTCAGTCTCTCAATCAAATATATGCAGGTACGGGGATTAATGAATTCACCAGGACAGAGGGATTACCTTTGATGGTTAAAATCTGTTACCAAAAGAAGAGTTGGTCTCCCTCAAAAAGGAATGAGGAATAAAACCATGACCATGTAGATGTTTTTTAATCTGAATCTTTCTCTCTCAGGCACTCTTGAACTGTAGTAACAGCTCTGACTGCAATTACCAAAGCCTAGGATCAGACCAGGATAACCTCTTTTCCCACCATGAATTCTTAAATCATACTTTTGAAAATGACAGCTGTTGTTGCTATTGCATTTCACTGATGTTATGGTTTAGAACCTTGTCTTATATCTACTGAGGAGAAAAGACAACTCCACCACCTTTGGGAGCCCCCACACACTTCCAAGTTCTCGTTGAGATTATTTGGTTTAGGTATCTTTTTTCCCCACCCAGGAGACATTAGTCTGTGTTATTACAGATTCACTACGTCTATCTTCTTATCTTCATTTCAATATTTCCATCCTATTTAAAGATCCCATTATAAGTATTACATGCACTATCTGGATAACAGCTTTCAATTCAGAGCAACAATGTGACTTCTTAATAAAATTTATGCATCTATGTATTCTTGGATAATATTCATAACGAGCCCTAGATGGCTACCGAGAGAAAGAGTGAAGAATCTGGAAAGGAGAGAAGCAACAAAAAAACAAAGATGAAAAGCAAAAGTGTGAGAAATAATTGCACTGCTCTGCTCGCACAATTTAAAAGTGTATCAAAGGAAAACAGTTAAATTAGCTTACTGAGTGCTTACAGGAGTTTTAAAGCTCTACAGTCAGCTCAATTAAAAAAAATACCCTAACAACAGCACACTGATTTCTAAAGCAGAGGACATTCTCCAACAGCCTGAGATGGTCACTGTGACACCAGCAGCCACCACTGCTGCCATCACCTCCTCCTCCTTTCCTTGTCCCTCAGAACATTATAGACTACCCAGGATGATTTCAGACTGTCAGGGCTCAAACACAGCTGTTCATTTTCTGGAAACCAAACAGCCCAGCCTTCCACTTTCTATGGCAACAACAGTGAGCCCTTAGCAATCTGACCTGCTGAGGAAAACCTGCTGTTAATTAAATGTTAATTGCCTTAATGCACTCTGCATTATGTGGAAAAATGCAAGTTATTTTAATCTGTATTTTAAAGAAAACATGTGAGGCTTCAAATACTGGACAGAAGCACCTTACAAAATGACAGATACATATTGCTCTTGCCTGTTTGGTGTTAGAAGAGATTCCTATGACTTTAATAGAGGTGCTGTTCTATTATTTTTCAGACACTCAGGTAGTAACTGTTTCAGTCAATTTAATTTTTTTCTGTGAAAATCCCAATTGCAACCTTAATAGCCAATTTTGAATGATACAAAGATGCATACATTTTTTTAATTACATCATTTTTTTATTTTTATTTTAAAATACATCAGAAGCCAGGCCTTTCTAATTTCAGCAGACCTAGTGTGTGATTTGATCAAAGGATCTTGGTTCCTGGATAGACATGAACTCCTTTGTGCCGCCTCCTCTGTTACAGGTAGACGGTTATGCAACCATCCTCAGAGGAGCCACACCGCTCGTAGATCACTTCCAGCACCCTCTGGGAAATAGAATTGTCTGCTTCTCAACTACAAATGTTACTCTATAGCAACATTTCTCCCTCCTGCAACCTACTACTTAAAGACTTGCCTTCTCTTAAACTACTTAGCACCTGGGCAAACAGACCTTATTGCTGCAGTAGTTTTTCTGCCAGCTTGTCCCAGGCTCTGAAGAGGCTTTCCACCGCTGAGGCTGGGGAGATGGGGAAGGAACTAGCAAGCAGAAAATCCTTATTCATGTACATAAGAACAACTTCTCCCTAGCTGCTTGCACTGGCCAAAATTCAATTTAATGGCTGGTAGAGTCTCAGCTCTATTAACCAGCCTTCAGAACTGGAATAGGTGATGTATGCCTTCAACCCCTGTACTGTCCTCACTTGCAGGACAGGTATGACTGCTTGGGTCTCCATAGGAGGAAGCTGAGACCTACCGAGAGCCATGGGTACAGGTCTGGGAAGGGTTCCTGGCTGGGGCTGGCTGGATGTATTACACTGCTTTTCCTCCAGACCAAGTTTATTATTGTATTTTATTGTAGACCACTGCAAATGCTGTGATGGTCTGTGCAAGGTATTGCAGGTGATACAACAGACATGACAACCAACAAAAAAAAAACAAAACAAAAAAAAAAACTTGGCTTGTTCCTATTAACTTTTGGCTGACTCAAGAAGCAGTGTGAATGAAACAAGGTACCCCACAATGGATGCTTGTGTAAAATCACTGATAATGTACCTATGTTGCTCAAACTGTCTTTCAGAAAGAATAAACTGTGCGGAGATGTAAACCTGATAAACCACAAATGTGCCATTCTCTCTTCTTCCCTGTTTTAACTTATCTGCACTTCACAAAGGCCAAAATACAAAAGCTGAATAATGGTAATGAAGAGTCAGCTTCTTTGGTGGTGCAAACAGGTGTAACACACTGAAGCTGATGAAGTTCCAGTGGTTTACACCAGCAGCAAATGCCACTTGAAACAAGCTGCATCCATGCTGCAGTGGTCTCACAGGGATGTGGGAATACTGCATCTGTGATTTGATGAAAAACTATTCATAGTCTCAGAATTTAACCCTCTAGAAAGGAAGCTACCAGAAGGAAGAAGCCAGTGGAGGAGAGTGCTACTGGGGAAACAACAGCACTGCCAGCACAACCCAGCAGCCCAGCTAAACACAGAGTCAGCATCCATCCCAGAGATCTGAGCCTCTCTCAACCACATCTGGATTTGATCCCCAATGTTTACAAAACTGGGGAGTGTCTCAGTGTTTGTAGAGTGTTACATGCATTATTTTTCTCATCTTAAAGCTGCCCATGTAGAGAAAAACACAGGACTTCAGTAACAGTTACCAGCATGATTTGCTTTTATTACCTTTCTGTTCAAGACCCTTGTTTCCCCTTGTAGCATGTCAAATTGCCCCCAAAACCATATTATACAGCAGAGAAATGTCGTTCACACTTCACTGGCTATTGATTTACTTTACTTATTGGCACAAAATCAGCCTGAGATAAACATTTTGTCCCCCATTTCCACTATTGTAAGCGATATAGTTCACTGCGAGATAGGCAAACCCCAATGTGCTGGGTCACGATTCGACATGGCTTTCTAATCAATGTGTGAAAAATTACCTAATGAATAATGGGTTGCACATTTCCACAAACAAATTAACCAGGGTGAGACTGAAACTAATGATTATATTTATCTAATGTAATTTCACATCTGTTACTAGAGCTAGTAATTTTTTTTTCTTCTTTCCATAGCATCCTTAGAATTACAGCCTAGCTTTTGAGAGACAGATATTTCACATCCGTTCCAACAGATAACGTTCAGATTTATTAGATACATACTTTTAAAGCCACAACATATTTTGGAAGTTTGTTATTATTTTACAGCACTTTGTGGTGATTGAACTGCCTTTTGAAATGCAGTGTGGTTGTCATACTAAAGCCAGGTTTCTCTGACTAACACCTCCCATACAAAGAACAAAAAAGGTGATCTTTTTCCCAAAATGCAGCCAGTTGAGATATACCCTGATAATTTTCACCAAAGTCAGGCAAACATTATGTGCAAATGAAAAAGCATGACAGGGGGAAGGAACCTCACAGGCTTGTTCTTTATCTCCTTCTTAAGATAGGTTTGCATCTTCCTAGTTGTAAAACAAATGTTCCTGGAATCCAACCACTGACTCCACATGGATTCAGAAAGTAGCCTTTCTGATGCAGCAGTATCTTCTCAGAACTGGGAAAGCAATTGGCTTTGTGGGGTTTGCTTCCCAACTGGGTGTTTTTATTCTCCAGGCACATTAAAATGTTTTGC
Source organism: Sclerurus mexicanus (assembly GCA_013396755.1). Classification (NCBI taxonomy): domain Eukaryota; kingdom Metazoa; phylum Chordata; class Aves; order Passeriformes; family Furnariidae; genus Sclerurus; species Sclerurus mexicanus. Next base: position 5,404 of record VWZF01000462.1, on the reverse strand, counting down.
TTGGGCTGACTGAAGTTGCTTGGACACCCAGACCTGGCCTCCAAAATATGAGGCATTTACTTGTCTGTCCCTCTCCCAAGAGAAGTGTTTCAAAGAGGGGTTTGTAAGACAGGCCATCAGGGAGGGACAAAAAGGATGGTGCTGGGGCTTCCTCCCCCTCAAATTAACTCACCTCAATCCTCATTGGGGATATAGAGCCCTCCTTGCAGTAAACACCTTCCTTCCTGCTGTTGGGGGCTGTAACTGCTCTGTCACATCTGGCAGCTTGCAGTTGTCTTTAAAGATGTTGCAAGAAAACCAGAAGTCTCCAAATGATGTCACTGCTTGAGTCAACATTATTAAACAATTTCACAACCTGTCTCAGTCATGGTGGCAGCTTTCATAAGGATTTATTATCCAGAAAGAGAAGAAGAGAGGGGGCTGAGAGTGCACGGAGGTTTGAAAGTCATTGTACCGAGAGTTTAATTATTGTATTTTTCACTGAAGTTGAAAGTATTGAGGAAAATCTAGCCAATTTCATATTACCTCATTTGATTAAAGAAGTTGTATGATTGCGCAGAATGTAATTGTCATTCAGCACAGCTGAGCTGAAAAAAAGCTTTTTGACTTCACATCCTTAATATTTGGGGATATTTTGTAGCCTCATCAAATTAGCCAAATAAAACTTGGAAAATAAAACCAGCTTTATTCTGAAGACATTCTGGTAATTGATTTGACTGACAATTATGAGGAACTCAATGTATATTTCTGTCTGGATTTGTGTGTAAGTGCTATTTTTAGTAGTATATATTTTTCTTACCACAGTTAGTGAAAATCCTCTATACAGCCATGTCATGTATGGGGCAATATGTAACTTCACAGGTGGATTTTCAAACCACTTTTACAAATAAATAAATAAAATATATTTTATTTTTACTCTTTTTAATAAATGAAGCTTGATACAGTATCATATTTATTAGATTGAGCAAGACATGCAGACATCCTGTAGTTCTGTGCCTTATAAGCCTACAGTACTGACCCGTATTTGGCTTATTTATTGAGAAGAGAGACTCTAAATGTGTACTCCTACAGATAGATTTTTTTTTTAACTGCAGATAGCCCTTATTCCTTTCTGTGCTGGTTCCAGAAATAGATGACCTTGTCCTGCTCAGAAGCTTGTGGGACAGCTGAGGAACATTCTGTCTGGGTCAGTCTCAAAACTGGTTGGTTACCAAGCAGACCTCTGGATCTCTTGAGCTGGAGATTCCTTGTTCCACTAGTGGTGGAAGAGATGGCCTATGTCCTATTAGCACATTACCTAATGAAAAGTGGGTTGCACATTTTTATGAACAAGTTAACCAGAAAAGCAGACAATAGCAAGTGTCAGCCAGCATGGCAGTGTTTGAGCTGCATTCTTCTGAGGGAGCATCTTCTGCAGTAGCTTGTTAATCCTGACCTATGCAGTTAAGGACTCTGGTGTAACACCTGAGGAGGAGTGTTTCTGACCTCTGCAGTGTAAATGAGCTGGGCTAATACTCAGTGCATCCATTGCAGCTGGAGTTAGCTCATGGAGATTGAAATACTGTGCTGCCACGGGGGGGAGGCAAGGAGGTGCATAGGTGCCAGGTGCATCCCTCTGTGCTAGGGCAGCTGAGCAGCTCAGGAGTCACCACCTGGTTCACAGGTAACTTTGGTGTAGTTCTGGGGCATGTGGGATGGCAGTTCAAAAACAGTATGAAAACAGAGCAGAACATACTAGAGACCAACTCTAATGCCCATCCTGCCCCAAACACTGGATTACCTAAGCATACTCTTCCTCTTAAAGATCTTTCTCTTCCCTACCCTGAGCATGACAACTGTAGCATGTCCCACACTGACACAGTCTGCAGAAGCCACACAGTCAGAGGACTTTGACAAGGCACAGAAAACCCAGGGCATCATTTCATTCCTGAGGACTACATTGGCAAGAACTGTGAGCAGCCACAGATGTAGTTACTTGGGCACTGAGCTCAGGGAAACATTTGATGGCTGATAACAAGCACTCCATTCAACATACTCAGTTATTTTTACTTCTCCTTTATCCAGCATATTTGCTTCAGTTAATGCCACTTAGCCTAAGTCAGGCTCACTCAGTCCTGGAGACATAACTCAATACAAGCAATTCCTCTTTTAATAATAATTCACTGATTGCTGCACAGACATTTGTTACTGGAGGAAGTAGTGAACTCTGTTGACTGAAGGACACAAAGAATGTTGATGGAAACACATTGCAGACCTGTCCAGAGGGACTCAGAGCACTTATAGTGAAAGCATACTTGGCAAAATAAACCCAACATCTGCTTTTCTAGAACAGGCAGTTTGAGAATCTCAGACTGAGTCCAGAAGGAGGTCACACTGGAGAGGCACTGTGTGACGACAGTCTCCGTGCCTTTTCATGATAACCAGGCTGCACCATTTGTGCTTCTTATTTTCCCTCTGGTAGAAATTTCTCAGTGAGGGTTTTGACAATTTTCAAATATTGTCGTGGAGAGTGTGACAACATGAAATGAGAGTAGAGTACAATGATGCAGTAAATAGTTACATTATTAGAAAGGCAGATGCTGGCATTGAAGCAGGGTTGTTGGCCTAAAAAAAATAGATTAGGAGGGAGAAAATAGAAAAAAAAATCTGTGAGGTATCAGAAGCAGTGGATAGCATAATAACATTCATATGCAAGCAAGGTTTTTCTGTGGCAATGTGAATCAGCTCGCATGCTAATATGACCAGTAAATAAACCATAGTGAGATTCTGAAATTTATACTATTACTCACTAAATACAACTTCAGGCCAGTGAATCATGTCAGGGATGGTATTTTGGGCTCCAAGCCCTGACACCAGAACCCAGTAGGCAAGACAAAGTCCTGCAGCAGCACTTGAGTCACATCCAGCTGTTTACAGACAACCTAAATTCAACATAAACCTGGTGCTTTGTATTTCCTGTTGGCTTATTCTTATCACTTTTTAGAGCCCTCAGAAATACGCCCTGAGTGAATGCAGGGACACTGGTGAAATTTAGGACATTTGAACATGCTATGGTACATAGACTGAAGCCAGCAAGGTTGTTGCATCCTGGTCTCCCAGAATACTGGGGACTCCTCACCCTGCTGTGAAAGCTGTTGCCCATCTCTTGTGTGTATTGTCCTCTACCCAACTGACTATTAACTGCAGACTGAATTCAGCCCATAAGAATAAACCTTAAGAATATCTGAGGATTTTCTACACGCTTCCAGGGTCCAATGACCCATGTAACAACCTGAGAATCTGTTATTCAGCCTGTGCACTAACAACTCCAGCATAAAGCTTGAAGAGTTTCAGCAACAACTTTCTTAAAAATCAGCCCAAACTACATTGATGCAGGCAGCCAAATGAACTGTGAATGTGTGCAAAGGCAAACTCCCCTTTGGCACATGCAGGAGTGCTGCAATAATCCTTGATAAAGCCATGGTAAATGAGACCCGCTTGTTCTCTTGGATAATGCTGTGAAGCAGAACAGTCAAAGAGCAATATGTCAGCTGTCTGCGCTTAAATGCAGCACCTTGTAAGTCTCTACTATGTGCTGCATTATGGATATTCCTCCACAGGAATACAAACAGGGAGAAAATTTCATGTGTTGCTTTCCTGTGCATGTCAGGGTAGACTCGGAAGTAAACAGAGGCATTCCACGCAGGTACTCCCAGACAATGCTAGTCTCTCAAAAGCAGTGGAAGTAAAAGCCTGACCCCACACACAGCTATCTGGCCAGCATGGCTTGGCTGGAGTGCAAGTGGCACTTGGACTGCCTTTGCCAGTCAAACTGCTTCCCTGGAAGCCTCTAGAGAATGTACTGAGGCAAACATAACATCTTGGGGATTTTCTGCTGCTGTGCAGACTCTAATACAAAGCAGGACTGATTAAAACTGTCCCAAGTAAATAGAAGGAGGAAGGCTTTTGCCAGTAAACAATTTGCTGATGAGTCAAGTGTCAGATGGTTTGGCTTTTTTCTGCCAGTTTGGAAATAAGAAGACCTAGATGTAACCTAGATATATCAAAGTCATTTCATGGATGTTCACCAGTCAAGTGGCACCTACGATGACAGCTGGAGGTGAGGACAAAAGGCATAGCCATAAATGGTTCTCCAAACCCTTTTTCACCTGGTGTGATTCACACAAGAGTATGCGATGTGTCAAAATCCTAGAGGCATCAGTGAAAGCAGGAGTAGGCCTCTAGATAATCTTTCATGCAGAGGGTCCTAAACTGCTTTACTCATAAACTCATTCTGAAGCTAGGGGTAAAATACAAGCATCAAGATGGGATTTAAAGACGAGATGGGAATCTGTGGCTTGTTAGAAGGAGCAGCTCTGAAATGACTGGACAACTGCAATGTCAAAAGTGCCAGAATCAGAGCAGTGCAGTTAATGGGGAGCAAAGATTTGTGTATTGGTATGAATGATGGTTAGGACAAGTTAGGAGGACATTATTTGAAAAAAATGTGGAATTTGATAAGAACCTAGTGAAAGTAACAAGACCATTAAACAGAAGAAATTTGGCAGCATACTTTGGAGAGGATACTTAAGTACCAAAACATTTAGATGCTTTCCAAAAAAATACCTGCAACACTGGATGCTTTCATTTAGTAGGAAATGGTGTAACCAGCTGCTGTCAGAGTTATAACATAAAGAAGGATGTGTATGGAAAGTATCAACAAGCAACAGGCTGGCTTTGTGTTTTGGGTATAATTGATTGACTGTAGCATCCATTCTTCTCCATGGACACCCCCTTGTTGTGGGGGAGAAGCTTGCATGCCCTTATGAGGTTGGGAGCTGTGCTGGCAGTGGTACATGCCTCCAGTAGGGTCTCCCATGCTAGTCAGGTCTCAACTGAAGGGTCAGACAAAGTGTGTCCACGGGCAGGATGGGCTCACTAGCCTCCCAGCAACCATCCTAGGAGAAGGACAACTCTAAATTCAAACACAGGCAGATGGAGCTCGCTTAGCCCTGTAAGGCCATCCATCTAAGAGAAGGATACTCAAACCAAACCTACATCATGAGGACTTTGCTGTCACCATCCGAGCTCGCTTGGCCCTGGCAGATGAACCTTAGGAGTAAAGGGTGGGACCAGTTCTGCACACGCTGAGCCTCACCTGAAAAATCCATCGCACAGGCTTTAGGGATTCTCCCACACTTGCAAANCAAAACCGAAAGTCACCTTTCAGGAGTTGGTTTCATGATTAGAAACTCCACCACGTCCAAACTTGAAAATTTGCCGACAGGTCATTCTGATCCCATTATCTCCTTACGCCTCCCATTACACAACAAGCAACACGTTGTTCTCATCAGCGTCTATGCCCCATGTTGTTCTCTCCAGCGTCTATGCCCTAACTCTCTAAGCTGATCCTGCCAAAAAAGAC